>MU405288.1:0-184378 GCA_022836615.1 Annulohypoxylon bovei var. microspora
TTTATCGGGGGTGGTACAACGGGGGTGGTTAGGTAGACGGGTGGCTAGACCGGGGGTTGAACGGGTGGCTTCACGGGAGGCTCAAGGGGTGGATCGACGGGTGGCTTAAGGGTTCGATAAGGGGTGGCTTACGGGGTGGTTAGACCGGTGGTTCAACGGGGGGTGGTTAGGTAAACGGGTGGCTGCACGGGTGGCTTAATAAGGGTTCGACGGAGTGTTCATCGGGTGGCAAAAGGGGAGGCTCAAAGGGTGGCTAAACGGGTGCGCGAACCGTGGTGGTGCGTGGTTTCGGCGGATGTAAAAAGAAATAGAAACGGGAGATCGGGGAATCGAACCATCGATCTCCGGCTAAACTCGGGATATTGTGCCACCCGAACGGGTGGCTTCGCGTTGTGTCGGGGTGATTTTTTTCGTGTTATAGAAATTTAACTCCGTTATCTCCGCGAATAAGGCATATCTGGAGATATCGGCCTTCCTAATGCGGTAATTTTTTAAAATCGAAAAAAATCGAAAATGTAAGGTAAATCATATACCTTACATAAAATAAAATAACGTTTAAAATTAATAATAAAATCGAAATAAATTAATTTTAATTTTTTTAATTTTTTCAATTAATCATTTAAAAAGTTATAATTATTTAAAGTTTTAAGGTTAAAAATTACGTAAGCGCGCAATGGCCACAAGGCTCAAGCTGTCGCACGGGTTTTAAAGGTTTTACTTATGTAAGCAAATTACGTAATCAAGGGGAAAGGTTGGAGACCGGGCTTTGGGATCGGGGCTGGGGATTCGGGGTCGCTGGGGATCGGGGCCGCTGGGGATCGGGGCTGCTAGGGATCTGGATGAGAAATCGGGGCTGGGATCGGGGGGGCTGGCGATCGGGGGGGCTGGCGATCGGGGCTGGGGATCGGAGATGGGGTTGAAAGGCCCGGGGGATGAGGGTGATCCTGGGGGTTGTACGGGTGCCCCGTACTGGAGGGATAAAGGGATGGGGTTGAAGGGCTGGGGTTGAAGGTGATCTTAAGGGTTGTACGGGGTTGTACGGGTGCTCCGTACTGGCGGCGGAGGGGCTTTGCGAGGCGCGCGCCAGCGCGCCGAGCAAAGGCACGCAGCCGCCTGGGCCCTAGGGTTGGAGGGATAGAGGGATGGGGTTGAAGGGCTGGGGTTGAAGGGCTGGGGTTGAAGGGCTGGGGTTGAAGGTGATGGAGGGCCGGGGATCTTGGGGTTGTACGGGTGCCCGTACTGGCGGCGGAGGGGCTTTGCGAGGCGCGCGCAGCGCGCCGAGCAAAGGCACGCAGCCGCCAGTACAGAGGGCTGGAGGGTTGGAGGGATGGGTTGAGGGCGGCGGGACGAGCGGTGATATGCCTTGTTAAAGATTAAATAAAAGTTTACAATGCATGGGATTCGAACCCGGGGCGTTGCAAGGTGGTCCGTGCGGGTGTGGAAAGTTCGGGTTTTATGTTCCCGGAACGGGGACCTCATGTTTTACATAATAATAATTAATGTAATAAAAGTTAATAATAAGGTTTAAATAATAAAGATTAAATTTAATATAATAATTTTTTAAAGATTTATAATTTATAATTTTTTATTTTAAATAAAAAAAAAATTATTAAATTATTTAATTTTAATTTATATAAAGTTTTTTAACATTATAAACGCTTTTTAATTTTTATTAATTTAATATTTAAATTTTTTATATATAATAATTTATATTTTATAATTAATTTCATTTAATAATTTTTTATATTATATATTAATATTTATATATATATTATAATAATAATTATTAATAATTATATTTTTAATTTTTATATAATATTAATTTTTCTTTTTTTAATATTCGTTTTTTAAATATTATTATTTACGTTTCGAAAAAAAGGTTTTATAATTTTATCGGATTAATTCGATAAAAATATTTAATTATTAATTTTAAACTTTTATTAAATATATGTTTATAAAGCTTTTAAGTTTAATGTTTTTTAATTAATTAACTTTTTTATTTAATAAAATATTTTTTTTTTTTTTAAATTTTTAAAAAGTTTTTTATTTTTTTTATTTAATAATTTTTTAATTTAATTAAAGTTATTTTCCGTAAGATTTAATTAAAGTTAAATAATTTTTAATTATTAACGTAATAAAATTTAATAAAAAAAACATGGAAAAAGTTATGGATTTTTTAATTTTTAAATAAAGTAAATTTAATAACGGTAAAAGAAATTACTTTTTAAATTTTAAAAAAATTAAATAACTTTTAATTTAATTTCTTAATAAATTATTTAATTTTAATGTTTTTTATATTTAATATTATAAGTTATTTTTTTTTCGAATATAAAGGCGTTTTTTTTTCATTTATCGGCTCATTTTTTTATACGTTATCGGTTACGCTTAAAATGCTTTTAAATGTTTTAATATATTTATATTATTTAATATAAATAAAACTTATTATTTAAATTACGGGGAGTTTTTATAAATGGGTTATAAATTATTAAATGAAAATTATAATTTATGTAAAAAAAAATTAAATATATAAAAAATGAAATAATGTTATTATAAATAAATTTAACCGTAATTAAAAGGTTTTTTTAATTATTTATTTCGTAATTAACGAAAACTTTTAAATAAATCTTAAAGATTTAATTAAAATGTTCGGTTTAATCGTTAATTTAAAAATAAAAAACAATGTTTATTTAAGTTTTAATATTTATTAATTTAAGAAAATTTTTCTATAAATAAAATGTAAACTTAAAGTTTTTATTAAAAATAATATCGAAAAGAATATTATGGAATTTTTAATATTATTTCGCGAAGATTTTAATAAAGTTTTCGGTTTTTTTATTTTTAATTTTAAAAGATATAAAATGAATTATTTTAATAAACGTATTTATTATAATTTAAATGGAATTATATTTATTCGATAATAATAAATTAATAATGAAATTTATAATAATAATGTATTAAAGTTTATAATGTAATTTTATAAATTAAAATAATTTATATAAAATATAATAAAGGATTTTATTTTATTAATAATTTTAATAATTTTATATGTAATTTTAAATTATAATTTCGATATTTAATTATTAAAAGTTTTTAATAATTAACTTTAAGGTTTTATTTATATTTATATATTTTATTATAAAAGTATTATATTTAAATTTAATGATTTTTAATATAATCGTTTTTAAAATTTAAAAACGATTTTTTTAATAAAATAATTTATTTTTTACTTTAATATTTTTAAAGAATTAATATAATTATAAAACATATTTAAGGTTATTTAAACTTATTTTTTTAATTTAATTAACGAATTTAAAAGTTTAATTTAACGTTAATATATTATAAAATTTAATTAAAAAAAATAACCACCGATATAAAATTAAATAAGGTTTTATATAAATGCGAAAAATGCTTTTTTTATAAAATCGATTTAATAAATTAATTTTTAATTCTTTTTTTTTTAAATTAATATTATATTAATTTTAAAAAAATATTAACTTTTTTATTTTATTTACTTAATTTATAATTAATAATAAACTAATATTTCATAAGTTTTTAAACTTATTTAATTTATTTTTAATTTAATATTTTAATTATTATAAAGTAAATTAAATTTTAATAATTAAAGTAAATTTTAATTTAATGTTTAATATTTTTTAAATATTAATGTTATTTATTAAAAGAATTTACAATTATAAATAATTCTTTATCGTGGATTTTATAATTTATTTTAATAAGTATAAGCTTATAAAAATAAAAAATAATAAAATATAACTTTTTATTATTATTTTTTTAAAAAAAAGTAACGTTTAAAGCGAAATTTAACGCGTTTATTTCGATATAAACTTACTTTATAAAGTTAAAATAAGTTATAATTAATGTTATTATAAATTAATATTTTAATTTTTTAAATGTTTTTTTTATTTTTTAAATCCATTTTTAATTACGCCGGTCACTTTTATTTATATTAATAATAAATTTAACGATCTTAAAAAATTTATAAATAAACCGTTAATAAAAGTTTATAAATCCGATAAATTATTAAAACTTTTTAAAGCTTTTTAATATTTTTTAAACGTTAATACATTTAACTTTATTTTAAATTAAAAAAATATTATTAACGTTAATAATATATTTTAAAAACTTTACCTTTTATATTTTTTAAAAATACTTTTAAAGGTTAACCGTAAAATTATTTTCCGAAAGTTATTTAAGTATTTCTTTAATTAACGTGTTATGTTTTTTAATTATATTTTTATAAATAAATAAATTATTAAAGTATACGAAAAGTTTAACGTTAATTAAATTAAAGAAAATATTATTTATTATAAATTAAAAAATAATAAAAACATTTATAAGTTTAAAAAACATTATTATATATTCGAATAAATTATATTTATAACGAAAAATTATCTTTTATTTGTTGTTTTTTTTAATTCGTATTAAGTGGAATTTTAATTTTAAATCGATTTTAATAAACCATTTAACGATTTAAAATCGGACTTAAAATTTAATAATAAAAAAAATAAAATATCAAATAAAAATCGTTATATTATTTAAGCTTTAATAATTAATTATTAATTTTAAAAATTTTTTAAAGTTTAATTTATTTACGAATATTATAAAGGTTTTATATAAAGAAATTAATTTACGGATTTTTTTATTATTTAATATTTTTTTTAATTAAAGTTTTAAAACATTAAATTCTTTTTCGTTTATAATATATAAAGGTTTTTAAAAAGGTAACTTTTTTTAAAAAGGTTAATAAAGTGGTTTTATAATTAATAATTTAAAAAACGTTAATTAATTTTTTTATTTATAATATATACGAAGTTTCGAAATTTTTTAAATATATTTTTTAAAACTTCGTTAAAATTATTATATTTAATTACCGTAATTATTTTAAAACGATTAAAGTTATAAAATAATTAATTAATGTAATATTTTTAATAATAATTTAATATGAATTAAATTTTTTTAAAATTTTAAAAAAAAAAAAAGTTTATAAATTTCCATCCATTATTAAAGAAATATAATATTATATTTATCGTTTAAATTACTTAATTTAAAGTTAATTTAAAAGAAATAATCTTTTTAATAATAAAATATAAAAAAATTAAAATAATAACGTTTTATTAAAAAAATTTCCGTAATATTAAAAGTTAACACGAATCGTGTTTTATTTCGTTTAATAATAAATAACTTCCATTTTTTAACCTTAAAAAAAAACATTAATAAAATTAAGCTTTTAAAATTTAAAAGCGTTTTAATTATATATTTTTAATTATTATAAAACAAGGTTATAATAATTATTAATCGTTAATTTAAAATAAACTTAAAACACGGTTTTTTAACCGGATTTATTATAATTTTTATTATTTTTTTAATTATATTTATTTATAATGTATTACTTTATTTCGGCCGTGGAATTTAATGAGGTATAATATTAAAGCTTTTTAAAAATCCGATTTTAAATTTAATAATTTAAAGATTTTAAATTAAATAATTTTTCGTATAATTACATTAATTTTAACTTTTTTTTAAAGCGTCGGATTAAATATAATATTTTTTTTATAAAAACGTTTTATAAAAAAGGTTTTTTTTAAAGTTAATGATAAATCTTTATTATTAATATTTTATTTAATAAAACATAATAAAGTTTAATATTTATTTTAATTATAACGTTAATAAAGTTTTTTATTTTTTTTATATTAATTAATATTAATTTAATTAATATTTTTTAAAACTTTTTTATTAAAAGTTTAAATTTTTTTAATATTAATTTTAAGCTTTTCATTTTATTTAAATTTATTATTATTTTTTAAAAATTAATTTTAATTTAAAATAAAGCGATTTTTTTTTTACGGTTAATTTAATTTAATTTTAAATGTTTTTAAGTTAAAGTGGGCTTTTTTTTTTTCGAAATCCTTAAATTAATTAATATATTTTTATAAATTTAATTTATTTTTTAAATAATAAAAAAAAATTTATTATTATTTTTAAATAAGCCGTTTTATTTAAAATAAACTAATTTAATGATTTTATTAAAAAAAGTTTTAATAATATAATTTTAAAACGTAATATTAATTAAAAGCAAAGCCTCGTATCCATTGGTCACGTGATATAACATTTATATATAATTAACCATCGTGGTTTTTTCCCACGATTTTATTATTTAATTTAATACATATCACATAATTAACCATAATTTTTACAAATGGTTAATTATTCGTTATAAATATTAATTTCCTTTTAATTAAAAACCATTCGTTATATTTATTTTAATATCGTTAATTTAATTATTTTTAACCAAGTTCCCGGTTATTAAAACCTTACTTTAAAATAATATTAAATTATTAAATTATTTCGTTAAAGTTTAATAATTTCGTTAAATATTAAATTATATTTCTTTAATATTTAAGTTTATACATTTTTTTTAAATTATAATATTTCTTTAAAAAGTTTTTAAATTATTTTTAAAAAGTTAAAATATAAATTATTTAAAAGTTCGCGACTTTTAATTAATTTATTTAAGTTTTTTTTTATTAATATTATAATTAAATTTTATTTATTAATAAAAAGTTTATTTAATTAATTTAATAATAATTTTTAAGGAAGTTTTTCGTATATATTTTTATATACGCTTTAAGTTTTATTTATTAAAATTTATATTTAAATAAATTTTTTTCGTTATAAATTATAAGTTTATTAAAATGTATAAAATTAACGATAATAAAAATAATATTTTATTATTTAATTTTATTTAAAACTTTTAAAAATATATTTTTATTAAAAGTTAATTTAAATTAAAAGTTATTATTATCGTTTTTAATAACTTAATTATTACGAAAAAAAAACGGTTTTTTAAAAGGTTTATTAAAAGGTTTTAATTATTAAAAAATATTATCGTTAAAATTATTAAAATTTAATTTTAAAGTTTTCGAAGTTACACGAAAAGGTTTTTAATTATTAAATAAAATATTAATTATAAATGGTCCGATATATATAACGTTAAATTATATTTACGTTTATTATGCCGTTTATTTTATTTAATTTTTATTTAAAGCTTTTATTATTAAAGTTTTTTTAATTTATGTTTTTAAATTAAAATATTTTATAAAAAATATTTTAAATCGGATAAAATTTTTTTAAATGAAAAAATTTAATATTAAAAACGTTATTATAATAATACGTTTTTTAATGTTTTTTAATATAAAGTTTATATTTATTTATTTATTAATAACGAATTAAATATTAAATTCATCGAAAGTAATTTAAATATATATTTTAAAATTATTAATTTATTAATAAATGTGGTTATTTAATTAAGTTAAATTAATATATTTATAAATAAAAAATATATTAATTTAAAACTTTTTTTTTATTATTTATAAAACGATTTAAGTTTATTTTTTTTTTATTAATTTAAATTAATTTAAAGGATTTTAAAAACTTATTAATAATAAATAACCATTTCGCCGAATTTATTAATAACGTTTTATTTAATTTAATTATCGTAAATAAACTTAATAATAACGTTTTAAATTTATTAAAAAAAATCGGAATTAATTTATTAAATTTATATTTTAAAATAATTTATTTATTTTATTAATACCTTAAATTTTAATTAATGTATTTAAATTATTATATTATAAATATTTTTTATAATATTATATTATTTACGGATTTAAGCTTGGTTAATAATTTATTTATTATTAATAAAAAAAAACGAAGGTTTAAATAATATAATAAATATTTTTCATTTAATTATAAAATTTAAAAAATTATATTAAAAAATTAAAAATAATATATTACGATATAATTATTTTAAAAATATTATATATAATAATTTTATAATTTTAAAGTTCGTAATAAATAATAATAATATTATTATTCGTTAATTAAAAGGATTTTATTTTTTTAAATTAATAAAAAAAAAAAACTTATTTATATTATTAAGTTTAATAAAATATTTATTTTTTAAGAAATGAATTAATTAAATAATTTATTATAAATTATTAATAAAATTTATTATTTTTTTAATAAATAAATAAAATTTAACGTGTTTAAAAATAATTGTATTTTTAACATTTAAAAGGTTTAAAATGGATGTTTTTTTAAATATATTTATAAGAAAAAATGTAGGAATAAAAGTAAAAAAAATTAAAGTAAATTATATTAAAAAATATTAAAAATTATTTCTTTAGTTTATTATTTTAATATATGTTTATAAAGGTTTATTAATGGGAATAAAAAATGTTATTACTTATAAAAAAAAAGGTTTTAAAGTTAAATGAATAAAACTTATAAATGATTAAAATGAAAATAATCTTTTAAAATAATAATTATTTTAAAAATATATGTACTTTTTTAAAAAATGGTTTTTTCTTAAAAAATAAAAAATTATTTATAATAAAAGTTAATAATAAGGTTTAAATAATAAAGATTAAATTTAATATAATAATTTTTTAAAGGTTTATAATTTATAATTTTTTATTTTAAATAAAAAAAAAATTATTAAATTATTTAATTTTAATTTATATAAAGTTTTTTAACGTTATAAACACCTTTTAATTTTTATTGGTTTAATATTTAAATCTTTTATATATAATAATTTGTATCTTATGATTAATCTTATTTAATAGCTTTTTGTATTATGTACCAATGCTTGTGTATGCGTTGTGGTAATAGCTACCAACAATCGTGTCTCTAGTCCCCGTATGATAGTTAGGAAGTTCGTTTTTAACATGGTCTTGGAGATATTGACTGTTGTGAAGCGACCATGTTAATAACAGAGGACTGTATCATGGTCTAAACAAGCATCATGATTAAAAGAATCCCAGTTGACGAAACTGGTGGATGTCTTTAGTAGTTATCTGAAATGATACTAACATACGAAACTCCAATAGCAAAACGGTACGACCCCCTAATCGCATTGATATGTTTCTTCACAAGAGGATCTGATTAACTGATACTTTTCTTACAGATCGCGTTAATCTAACCTCCTGTCGGCTTGATCGTTGCCGGTATATCCATCGCCGACTAGGATACCTGAAATTAACCACGACCCAATCCCTACCGAGGGTGCACAAACCCCCCGACGAAGGGATACCAGACTGGTCCTCTTACGATTAAAACACAACTAGCTGCACAATCCTCACAACCCTCACAATGGGAGGTTCTGGGGAATTCTAGCATCGTAGAGTATTACTCTCTAGGTAGCTATACGCTGATTTCCATCATACCTACCTATGACCTATCGGGTACAAAATATACAAAGTTAAACACATTACACATGACAAATTCTATGGGACCTTTGGCGGCTTCGCAGGCCATGTCATGTCATAGACAGAAGGTACTCTGATAGAAAATGCAACTCACGCTATGAGGGGTATATATTATCTTGTTCAGACTAAGCTCATAGAGCTTTTCTTCTTCCTAATACAACATGCATCTTTACCCACATCTTTCTGTCATGATGACAGCCAGATACATCAGTGTAAGGATATCAATTAAGGGGCTAGGAAAACGTGGCTGAGCGATACAGAACAATCGCCAGGAGTGGATTTGGAAGTTGAGAATGGAAAGGTTGAGGTTTCTTGAATATCATAGAAAGTTTTGAAATCACATATCGAAGGCTTTTCGATGACCTTACTTTGGTGTCCCGTAATGTTCAACCGTATGTTACACCATCTTTCACCCTGTGATATAGCCATAACCTAAGGGCTCCCGACTGTTCCATAGGCTTCTTTTAACGAGGATAGTAATGTCATATTTAGGGGTTTCACTATCCTTAAGTAAAAAGTGTAGGAGCCGGAGACTCTCACTTCGAAAATGGGCGATTCCATGCATTCACGTTGATATTTCATATCTTTGTACACTATGCAGGGTATCTGTACATTGATTTTACATTCTTAAACTTCGTCATTACCGGAGCCTCTTCATTATTCTGTCCGTAACGATTCGACTTGTTATCTTGCCACCCTGCTGCAAGGCGACTGCGCCAATGATTGCGTAAACGGCACCGGACATGATAGGGTCGAAACCTGAACCCTTGATATTGTCCGGCTAGAAAGTGTTTGTTAGCACTAAGAGGATGTGAAAAGGGATTGGCGAAGCTCACCATTCGTGGTTTCCACCTTACGACCGACGTCAACCCGGTCTCCATTGCGAACTTGGCCAGTCTTGGTAGGCTGAGCATGTCGCTTGGCTGTGTGTGAGAAAGATTGTCAACGCCACGGAGGACAGGATCCTCGAATGGTGTCCGTCTACGGCTGAAGGGATCATCGTATTCTTCATAATCGAGAGGGGAAGTGGTGATAGTTTGTGTGCACTCGAGGACACATATTTGGCGACCTATTATACAATATTAATACGCCGACCCTTGACTTATAATATTAGATAATATCTGAGAATAGGTAGCATACCGAGAAATGCCAGACGATCATTAAAGCCTCTTCTTCCTTGATCGAAGCTCTTGTGCGTCACGGCCAACCATTTAAGCTCCTCTGGTAACATGCGCTCGCCATCGCGACCCAGGATATTATTTAAAACCTCGTCTAGCTTCTGAGGATCCTCGTTGACCACCCACACAGACCTCGAGGGATCTTTTGTGATATGGGGCGAGAAGGGCGCCTTCATCTTCTCGGGCGTATAGGACCATCGTGGGCGATCTTCCAATTCTGAGGGGCGGGTCGCCGAGGTTGAAAAGGAGCTCGCGGGACGGTACGAAGGCGCTATAGATTGATTCCTGCCAGCTCGTATAGCTTGGCGAGCAAGCCTTGCGGCGGATCGTGAGGTTGTAAGGGCCATTGGCTATGACGTTGGGTCTTTTATCGCATGGTTTAAGACATTCAAGATGGAAATCGCATAAAACGAAATTCCAAAAATGTAGAGGGAACTTTTTCGGGTGGGTCCTTGCGGGTCTTTACGCTAATGTGATCCAGCCAATCAAATAGTATCGGACTTCCAATGTCAATTATTGGAGCAGTGGAGCTACAGTTTATGTACCTAAGTACCACCCCTGTTATTCCTACACCCAATTCTTTGGATCTTAGATCTGGTTCTTAGATTCAATTTACCAATTTACACGTCTAAAACGCGTCTTCACTTCTCCCAGATTTTTGTCAAGTTCGTTCTCTTGAACCGAGCACTATGATTTCTCGGTTCCTTGGTGCCAATTAAGGCCTTTAATTCGCATTTATTTCTTTAAATATCTTCAAATCTTCAAATAGAACTTTCTAATAATGTCGAATTCGTCGCAAGTTAGCGACTATGATCGCGTCGTTAATCCTCACTCATTAGTCGCCGAACTTGCTAAGATCTTACCTAAGGATCGCAAGTTCACAGCCTACCATCTCTCGACACCACCCGTTACAACCGAGCCTCTATGCCATCCTCCCGCATATAAGCCAGCATCTGTTCCAAAGACCTCCAAGGAGCGCCCAAGCAAACCGCTGAAGACGTATTGCGAGAAACATTTCTTGGCTACTTCAATTGGTGCTGGAAAAGATGGCACACCCTCCGATACACAAGTCTTAGTTTTAGGATTGGAGATCTATATTTACTCAACATCCTTTTCCACAACAATCTTCGTATCCAAGGCAGATTCAACTGGATACTTGAATCTTTTGAATCTTCCGAAAGGGACGCCTTCTCCTATTCGAGAAATCACTTCATGTTTCCTTGCCTTTTTAGTTGCTAAGCGAAGACGCGCGACGAAGCAATTGGTCGTAAACCTCTTCGCAAGATCGCAGTCGCAGTACCTTTTCCCAGGCAGTATCAAAAACGACGGCAAGCATGTACTAGACGATCGAGGGTTGGTGAAATGGTGGTGCCGGGTCTTCAACTCACTACTCGAGGGTGACGAGCATTTGGACATTAGAAAGCTGTGGAATGGTACACATGCATATCTTACCATACCCGGGTTAGATAACTACGAGTCCCGCGCTTTTCTCCCGCGAACAAGCACAGCAGCGACCAACTGGACATTGGGGCACCCGCTTGAGAAAATATCTCCATACACAAGCGATCCGGGTACATTTGGTCGCAACATCTATCCTAGATCTCTAATACCAACGTACCCGGATGATCCAAAGGCCCGTTTTGTACAGGAGCTAGAGGAGTCAACAGCAGACAAGGCTAAACTCCTTAGTGGCTGGAGAACACCGAAGACGCTCGATCAATTCTGGGAGATGATGGCATTCCGACAAGAGTGTTCTAGTGGAAGGATGACTGGGTTTATGTGGATCGTCTTCGAGCCTCAGACTCTGTTGAAACCCAGCTCACCAAAAACTAGCTCCTCCTTCATCGCACCTACGGACAACACGGTGCCTCCCATCACACCACGACGTGGTCAACAGGATGCCGTCTCTACTATGAGTGCACCCGCCTCCCCGCCAAAGCGGACCAGACGGATGAACATGAAACCCCGACGGAAGCGAAAGGCAAAGATGACCCTAACAGGCCCCATCATCCCTCGCGAACCCCGCATCAAGACCCAGCAAGGGACAGACTTCCCAAAGCTGACAGAAACCCCTTATTACTCCTGGCCGGAGGATGGGAGGGGACAAGTCGTCCTCAGCGATAACGCATACAAGAGAGCTATCGAGCTACTACTTCACCTTGAGTTTGGAACTCTGGAACAGGCGATCGCGAGTACGGAACGATGGACGAAACAGGTCAACATGGGCAAGAGTTGGACTTTGGACGTTGTCGGCGAGAGAGTATCTACCGCCGCCGCAACGTCGTCTAGTACTAGTAGCGCAGTGAATAATCTGACCGGTATAATAAAGCGAAAACGTGGGTCTGAAGATATATCCGCATCTACACCAGTCAGCACGCTTGGCGAAGGCCTTGTTCGCAAGAAAGCGAAGCTCGATGTCAGCAACGTGACCGATAAACCAACCGCGAATGCCGATCAGAACCGGCCTGTGGCCGAGTCGCCACCTAATGCCAATGTTCTTGGGGCTGGGTTAATTCGAAAGAAGCCCAAGGGATCTTAAATTTTATTAGTTAGGGAAAGCTTCACACTTTGTGAATATGGAGTTGATCGGAAGGGCTACAAAACTTGGCGTCAGCAAGCATTGGACGATTGCTAGGGAAATGGGGATCGAAGGCGTAGTATTTGCTTGCATTAGAAAACCTGCTTGAAACGTCTTTTCTTTGGGGTAATTTGTTCGAAATCAAGACCCTGGGAAACGCTCGGTATTGAAACTTGTAATGCTTTGGCTCATAGTTGTTTTCTTAATTAAGTGAACTCCCGTAATGATAGTAATGTCTCGCTAATTTCAAATCCCAGTGTGTAGGCTTGATCTGCAAAGTTCGTCAATACCACTCATTGTTATTCAAGACTGATGGAAGTCAAATGTTACACACCCAAGCAGTTTGGATTCACCTCTACTTGAGTAAACCTCAACGTTAACTTTTAAGTAGACGCGCAAGCCACCCCCTTTCTTGGGTGGGTGTGGAGCTTTCAAGAAAGCCACACATTTAATCGAAACCATTATTTCGCATAATTTCTACTGCAGACATATTAGAAAATGTCTACCTAGGTAAGCCTTGAGCAGTTCTAATAGGATGAAAAGTGCAGTACATGAACTTACATGTAGAAAGCCTGGTATATATATACTACACGCATATGATTCTTGATCCGTCATTGGCTAGGCCCCTTTCCGATGAACCGGTAAGCCCCGACACCACATCCTATTCAAGCTTGATTCTGATTGGTTAGCGAGGGACTCGAATTTCCCTTTTAAGGTGTAGGAATTCCCCAACTCTTAAGTCCTCGGATGACAACTCCGTATTGTTTTCTGGAAGCCCTACAGACCAGCATACTTCTTGCTTGAGATCTCATCACATTGTAAAACAATGAAAAAGCATGCTTTCTCTGAACTACATACCTCTTCTCTTCCAAATATAGGTGTAAACAATATGCAAGTCTAGCAATATCTACCTAATCAACTTAAAAGCTAATACCAGTCAGATATCATAAATTGCCTTCTCCCAGCCACCAATGATTAATCAACTTTTAATGTGATCAATTCTAGTATGACACTAGACTCCCAACGTGGATAGTGTGCCAGAAAAAGCATATATCACTTACACCATTCCATAGACAAAGGCCCTGAAAGAAGCCCCAAACCATACATGCCTTCCGCAAAAGATTATCAACTTGGCGAAATCCTGTTAAAGACCACAAAGTTGACAGTCTGACGTGTTCATTCCCAAGAATATCCCAATGTTCGGTCACACTGCATAATCTGATATCATCATAGGATGCTCTCTCCTAACAGGATAACCACCTGATGGCCTGTCCTACGTCCGAGACTGGCTCCAGTCTTGCTATAATACATATGCGGTGGATAGACAAGACGTTGCCTTGTGATACTAGTATATCACCCAGAGATCACCATTCCTATTTATAATCTGTTATTCGAATGTCTTACAACTGATGCTGCAGAAAGACCAATGCTGTCAATCTATTCACACTCCATGTAAGATGGGTGGCCCAATAGTATAGCCTAATAGTAAATTCACGATGACTTACCCCTTCCTACTCTTTGATTCGACAGTCCTTTCAGCTCTCTGAGCCTTGTCTCCTTTCCCATCATATTCGCTTCTCGGTATGTGGCAGCTGTATCATAAACCCCTCGTCTGCCTAACTCAAGCCATGAGCGGCTCTCATCAACCTCCGTCAAACAGATCTCCTTTACGTTGCCGCCGGTCTCTGTTGACGAAGGTATCCATCCACGATACCCTCTCGGCATCTTCTCCTCTCGCCGTCCATCGCCCAGGCAACTTCTTCCTCGTGAGGACATACTTGCCCTACGATCTAGCCTCCTCATACCCAGCTCTTGTCTCGTTGCATTCCCCTCGAGGGCTCAACTAACTAGCCCATGCTGCGAGGTACAGTTGGAGCTACTTTCTTTCTGCCCACCTGCGTTTGTTTTGATCCCAGAATCTTTCTCCCACAAACTTCCATCTTCACTTTTCCTTTTTTCTTCCTTTCTTAGATCAACATTGCCACAGATCTAAGAAACCTCCCTGCCCACATCGCACGTAAGCATCATCTTTCTAATACCTCGCTAGTAGTTCTTCGTCAGAGGAACGATTAGAGGTATTTTAATCACTCCATTCCCAATTCATCCTACCTTTCCTCTTGTGCGCAATCATGCGATCCTCTATCCTTCTGTTTATCGTCGTGGCCCTGTGCTTCGTCGGCCGCGCGGACTGGCTCAATTGGTCCGGCGGCGGCGATCACAGCTTCCTGTCAATTCCCCATGAGACCGGTAACGTCACATCCCATGCTCAGGACGGCTGGACCCCTAAGCCTACCTCTGCTCCCGACGCCGCGAAGCCCGAAGGTGATCGCGTGCTGGAGCTCCTCGAGCGCGGAACAACTACTACCAACTGGACTAACGCCGATACCTGTGGATGGATCGAGGGTTCTCCTTGTAAGTATCATCGCCCTTCAACTAATATCGACTTGAACTTGAACTTGGACTTGATGACTGACGCGTGTATACAGCCTCGTCCTTCGGTTGCGGTGGCAATGGCACTTGCGCGACGAACGCGAACCACATCGTCGCTTGTGTCTCTGCCACTTATTCGCCCTTCTACTCGATGTGTCTCAATTACGACGCGTACACCAGCGGCTCTTGCAAGAACGAAGATTCTTCTACTGGATGCTGGTAAGTACCTCCAATCTTCCTTTTCCTTTCCCTTCCCTTCCCTTCCCTTCCCTTACCCCAATCAACCCCAATCAACCCCAATCAACCCCAATTAGATCAGCCAAGTCCCTATATGCACTTAGTTATCATACGTACTAACCACCCACCCCTAGTATGAACACCGAGTACCCGGAATGCGCGACGTACCTCTGGATCGACCCGCCGCAGCGCTCGATGTACCGCTGCTGGCGCACGTCGGTCCTGATCCGCATGCTCGACGAGCCGGAGCTCGTGCTGGACGCGGGCCCGCACGCGACGGCGCCCCCCGACGGCGCGCCCGCGGCCTCCGGCAAGCACGCCCTCGACGTCGGCGCGCTCGTCGGCGGCACCCTCGGCTCCCTGGCCCTCGTCGCGCTGGCCTGGCTCGCGTACGTGAGGTGCTGGCGGGGCCGGCGCCAGGCCATCGCGGACGACCATAAGGACGTGCGGGACCGCATCGCCGAGCGCTTCCGCCACAGCAGCATCGACGCGCCGCCCCTGCCCTCGCCCGCGGTCCTGGCCGCCGCCGCCGCGCGCCACCGCGCGCCCCCCTCGCCCGCCGCCGCGCCCCGCCGCCGCGGCGAGTACGACCAGACGGTCGTGCGGCTCCCCGGCGCCTCCGCGCGCGCGCACCCGACGCGCCACACGTACGCGCCCCCCGCCGCCGACCCGCAGACGCCCGCGCGCGTGCACCTGGACCGCGCGAACCCCACGTCGTCGACGGCCGCGGTCTGCGGCTCCGAGGCGTCGCCGGAGCCGCCGTCGTACGAGATGCACGTGCTGCACCCGACGCACCGGCCCGGCGCCGTGCAGTCGCAGTCGACGATCGGCGGCGACGGCGACGGTAACGGCCAGAGCGGGTCCAACTGGGTGGAGCTTTCGCGCTCGTCGCCCACGCTGGCCGCGGCGCGCCCCGTGCCTGCGGCGAGCTTGTGGTCTGCCGGTAGCGGCATCGCCCCCACTGCGTCGACGTGGCAGGATGTGAGCGGCAGCGCGCTGAGCGCTGATGATGATGATGACGAGGAGGAGGACTTGTCGAGCACGCCGCCCGACTGGGTGACGCGCCGCTACAAGTAGGTGTGCTTTGACATGGTATCCAAGATTCGTCTCTCAGAGCATGAGGAGTAGGGTGAGATAAGTTGAGTTGCGCAATGATTTCGAGCAGGGTCCAAGCACCAGAGACTCGTTGAATTGCGCTGCGCGCCCGTCTGGCGTCTCTTACGACTTTGAACGAAACTCTACAACGCGGTTTCGTTCGAAGATACGAACTTCCTAAGGCATGGCTGGCCGGATAGGCGCATCGTCTTCTCTTTAATTCCCGATTCCTTGATAATGTTTTATACCCCATCAGGCATTGCGCCGGTTCGCTTTCGAACCCTGGCCTAGTTATAGGCATCGTGTAATTAGCTTCGCATGATTCTAGTCAATGCAGGACCGACCATATTACACAAACAAATGCTTGGTGACTTGCTTCGTGACATTTGGAGTGGAAGTGTAGAAATTCGGTGGTGAAATGCGAACTAACCTTTAGTCAACCAGTCTAATCCACGTAATATACACTTACAAACTTGCTTGGGGCATCTTCATCGCACTCCTTACTACTAACCCCCTTAACCACACAGGAATATAACATTATCAAAACTACCGTATATACTTGAGATAACTATCTAGACGAGAAATAACTTCATACAGTCCGAGGCAAGAGTAGGGAGTCTTGATACAGCCCACCCCCTTTCCCATCTCGCACTCAGCTCCTCCAGATCCTATCTACAGATGCTCCATTCTCCATTCTCCGTTTTCCATCTATGGGTATTTCCCGCCGAGTACACCCTCGATCATTTTCTCATATCATCATTTGCCTTTGCTTGCTTGCCTGCTCACTCGCTCCCTGAAAACACACAACTCCCGCAATCCGTAATCATGTTGCCGTAATCACTTTTAAATGTCAAACACCTCTCGTCAGCGCCATTTTGTCTCGGGTCCAGGCATCCGGGCAAGTACCTAAGTATCTCGGTCAAAGTCGCCCGTTCTCCTATCCACCACCCATAAGCCGTACGTCTCCCCATATCCCCTTACACCCACCCGCCATTCACGACACAACCTTGCTCCTCAACCACTGCGCATTAACCGGCGTGATCGCCTGCTCGCCGCCTAGCACCGCCATAACATTGCGCATCGCCAGCTCCTCGAAGCCGACGTGTGTCTCGACGGTGCCGCCGGCATTATGGCACGTCAGCATGGCGCGGTCGCCGGCGAGCGCCAGCAGCCGGGGGTGGACGTTCGGCTCGTCGGCGTGCACGTCGAGCGCGATATTGCTCAGGCGGCCGCTCTCGAGGGCGTCGGCCAGGGCCTCCTCGTCGACGAGCGAGCCGCGCGCGACGTTGACGAGGCGCGCGCCGTGCTTGAACCAGCGCAGGCTCTCGGCGTTGACGAGCCGTCCGGCGCCGGCCGGCGTGCACAGGACGACGCAGTCGGCCTCGCGCAGCAGCGCCTCGAGGCTCTCCGTGTGGCGGGCGCCGAGCTGGGCCTCGAGGGCGGCGGGCTTGCGCTCGACGTCGTAGTAGGCGACGTCCATGCCGAAGGCGAGGCGGCACTTGGCGGCGACGCGCTGGCCGATGTTGCCGAGGCCGACGAGGCCGAGGACGCGGCCGCGCAGGTTGTGGGCGCGCGCCGTGGACGTGGCGTGGCAGGTCTGGAACGGGGACGCGCCGCCGGCGGCCGACGACGTGCAGAAGGGCAGCGCGCGGAAGGTGGAGATGATCATGGCGACGGCGAAGTCGGAGACCGCTTCGGCGGCGGCGAGGCCCCCGTTGCAGTAGGTTATGCCTGGGGTGCTTGGTCAGTATGGCTTGACGTGGTAGACTTGAACCGTCTTCTATTTCGGCAGCTAGCTTGTGTAGGCACACGTAGGTAGTTAAACGCAGTAATTAGGTAGGGTTGAAATACGAGACGAGAAACAGGGAATACCCAAGGGAAATAGATTTAGACATAAATCAAATAGCACGTACCTCTCTCACCCAGCAACTTCGTGTCAGCCCAATCGAAGCCGGTCCCGGCGCTCGCGAACACCCTGACGCTCTCGGGCAGCAGCTCGACGAGCTCGGCGTCCCAGTGCCCCATCTCGCCGCCGGTGCCCCAGAAGGGGCGGAAGATGGCAGCGAAGTCGCCCCAGCGCCTCTCGCGCAGGGCCTGGGCGAAGGCGGGCCGCTGGCGTTCGTCGGCGGGCGGGCGCACCACGTCGAACTGCGTCGTGAACTCCGCGTACGTCTCCGGGTTGTACCTGACGGGGTCCCCGATGTGCAGCACCACGGGCTTGGTGCCCAGCGGGCCCCCCGGCACGGGCAAGGGTGTGGTTGCGGCTGCGGCCGTCGGGAACCCGATCGGTTTCGGGAGACTGAGGATGGTGCTGCTGGGGCGCGTGGCGGCCAGTGCGGGGGAGGTGGAGCGTGGGGTCGGCGGCGCCGTTGGCATTGGGGTGTTGGTTGGTTCCGCCATGTCGTTTTGTAGGATGGGGATATGGATCTTATGTATGTACAGTCTACGTTTTTATTTTTATTTTGGGTATTTTGTAGAAAAGTATGGACCCGTTCGTGCGGTGATGGGTATATCAGGAGCAAACGGAGGGGAGGATGGGGGTGAAGGTGAATAAGGTAAACGGCCCCAGAGAACCAAAGCGATGGTTTCGACAGTACCCTAATACTTCGAGGTAGGACCCGTTTGTCGTGTGAGTGTGTGTGGTCCTCCAGGTTGAGTAGGATCTTCACATCGGAGTAGCTCCCTTCACCGCCGAAGTTGAGGCCTTGGCTTTGGCTGTCAGAGAGAGAAAATGGTGCGCCGGGTGTTATAAGCCGCAGTCTAGCTTGATTCGTGACGATGTGGGGGCGTCCGCGTTGCTCAACACTACCTAGTAATCAACAGCTAAGTCGAATCGAGGCATCGATGCTTCAAAGGCGTCCCGGCAACGCTCTTGGAATAGTCATAGGTTACCCTAGCTGGAAATATCGCAGATAAGACTCAACCAGATAAACGTGGAAGGGGGTTCTCCGAATCTCGGACCGTTGAGGAGAAAAAATAAGAAAACCACAAATAACAAATCACAGGTGAAGAAGTATGAGGTCACACAATATCCGGAGTGTATGAGCAGGGGAAGAGATGATCGAGCTTTCTCCATCGTGGGGGAGGCTGGAGATTTTTTTCATCTTTTCTCCCAGTCTCCTTATTTCTCGGGGTACGTACCAATCATACGCAGCGTGCGCGAACGGCAGAACCCGGCGGGATGCCACTTTTGGCAAGACGGGCTAATGAGGGCGTCAACCCTATTGGATACCTTACTGCATGGTTTGTACTGATTGAGATATTGAGATATTACCCTGCGAGAAAGCGTGTGGGGTTATAGATTTCTGCAGATTTCTGCCACATGGCGTTGGAACAATTTAAACCTTTCATCCAATCCGTCCTGTCTACGACAAATAAATCTGAGAGCCTCCGACGATCGTCGCCATTCCTATTTTACCTTGTCGACATGGTAATTGAGCCTGGATGAGCCAATGTATCGTAGATTGATGTCGATTTCCCGGGTCGCCACCGTGCCTTATTGAGTCTAGAGCAGTGCACTCATTTGTAAGTAATTGGTAGTGTACCTAGCTATGCACCTAGGTAAGCGCCGGTGACGTGGGGGTTATTGTTGGTCTGGTCCTAATGAATACCTGACTGTTATATCAGCTGTCCATGTGTGTGTGGCATACGTATAGAAGTCCGCGATGGTAGATGTCCTATCTCTTATTTTGGAATATTCCACAACGCACAGTAGACGATGAGCATTATTGTCAAATTGCTTTTCAAGCACGCCAGCGAAGGTTGGGACTCTCGTTTCGCATGCGTCGTAGTTTTGGTTGACCGGTTCGTTACAGTAATGTAGTGTATTATTAACAGAACCTAGAAATAGCTCGATAGTGCGATGGAGTTCCTCCAATGCTGTTTGACATGTCAAGTGGCCATCGTGACTGTCGATAGATCCCCCTTCTTTACTTCAGGAAGCCAGGATGATAAAATCTCGAAGTTGGAAACCAAGGCCATGAAAGATAGAAACTAGAATAATCCCCAACATAATTGTTCAGTTAAAGATCGGTAGGTTTGTGAGAACCTCCCGTATCTAAACCGGTGACACAGGCATCGGAAAGAAATAAGCGACGTCTACTTCAGTCTTCAGATCGGAGAGGCAAATGGGGAAATTCCGTAATCGGTCATACAATTAGCACCTAGTGAACGGTATTGTTTCACCTATATTCTTAGGTGAGTATAAAATTAGAACGATAGACCCATATGATAGCGGATATAATGTATGAAGAGACAAAAAATGAAGTTGAAAGTTGGAAGACCCATTGGCTTTATTAGTTGGCGGTGAAATTAACAAGGCTTTTAACTCTGAGCATTTAAAGTTGACAAGGATATTCAGAGTACTTGATTCTGATTGGCTAAATATGTACGAGCTAATAGGCTAAGCTAAGACTGAGACTAGCACATCTATTTTTGGATCGATGACTAAACAACTAAGTCAGCTGTGCTTCAGCTATTCATCGCCATAAAACCAAACCCATTAAACATGTTCGCTTAAGATAACTTAAACAAGAAGGACAGTTCTCGAAGACGAGGAGACCCAAACAAGGAGTTAAGAGTCAAAAGTAGATTCTCACCTGCTTTTACAAGGATTCTTGCATTATCAGCTTCAGCCCTATCATTAGAACCCCCCTTCTAAAGCTCCCAAATCTTTGGCTACCACGGGTCAACAGTTCAACCGCACTGCCGACTACTCGACTTTATATACAGGGTTCGGACCAATTAAGCTATTCAGTGCTACTTTACTAAAAAGTCACCAACCAGTCGGATAGAGGAATTCCTCCGTCAAGCTTGACGATCTCGAATCAACCCGAGTTAATGAGTTTGAGAGTGGACTCTACCCCTTGAAATAGATCCGATACAAGGCTCCAATCTCGAATGAGGGCGTCAGTTGCCAAAAGACCCCCTTCATCGGTTCGTCAGTAGCAACGGAAATACGGCAGCGCGACTGTATAGCCCCATACAATAACCGTGATCGAAATATTTATGTAATCCAAAAGACCTCTCATCGACTCGTCTACCTAATCAGCTTAGCAGATCATCGTATTGTCATAGCCAGTTAAATTGCAACTGACGCCCATACAACAATCGATTTTGTTTCTGAAACTACGATATTCGGTATTTCCAAGGCCAATAAACATTCGACAAAATTAGACGACATCCCGAAAAAAGGAAATATGTCCGTAGCGCCGGGTCAATACTGGGATCTGATTGAGCGAAATCAACCTCCGGTTAAGCGACGGGTTAATCACGCGAAAGTGCGCACCGGCTGCATCACATGCAAGAATCGGCGCGTAAAATGTGACGAGAGGAAGCCGTCCTGCGGCCGATGTGAAAAGGCGGGGTTCTTGTGCGCCGGATATGAATACTCCAACTCCAACGTCAGGCGCGGTAAAGAGTCCCCACCATCAGAAAGGTCCAAGAGGCCGACCGAGCCAGCGGTACTGCGACCCAAGTCCTTGCAGCCCCGTGTCGTCGACGTGATGCAGGGGTTCCCAGTGGCGAACTTATGGTTACCGCCGTCACTAACTCCCGCTTATCTGGATGGTCGCGACGCCCAGTTCTTCGAACGGTTCCGATCTCAGATCATTATGGACATATCGACTTGGTGTGGGGGAGAGTATTGGAAGCGCATACTCTGCGAGGTGTTGGAAGATGGCTGCATACGGTATGCGGCGCTAGCTGTAGCTGCTATGGTCCTGGCGGTCGAACAGTGTTCAGATCCATCTAACCCATTACCCGGTCCATTAACACAATGCCGAGAGGGACAAGCTGCACTTCGATACTATATGAAAGCCATCTCCTTATGTCGGAAGCAACTGATAGGTGGACTTACCAACGACGCGCTCCGATCGAATTTGACCTCTACCTTTTTTTTCTCTCTCGTGGAAATTTTGCAGGGAAATGTAGCCACGGCAGACCAGATTATGCTTAACGGCTCAGTCTTGATACGAGACGTGATGAGAGCGAAGGCACCAAGTGGGCGTCCTGCGCTCATCTTGGATCAGAAATTGGTAGATATGAAATCAGGCTTCGACAAATTAGCCATCATGTGGGGATTGTCTCCCTTCTTCCATGGGCAGAGAGAAGTCCATACCCTAATATTGCCAGACGATCAGTTGCAAATACCAGACGGTAACGCGCCCGTCTCTCATGTGCGAAACTGTTGGCTTATGTTTCAGAACGACGTGGGGCTGTTCATGATGAGCGTGCGTTGTGGAAAGGTTGTCTCCCCAGAATACATGGAGACGGCGATATTACAAAAGTCGAAGTTCCTGGCTCAGCTTCGCCAATGGATGTCGGTGCTAGACACCTTGCTAGAGAGGGAGAAGAACGCCCCGGGCTTTTATCCGCTGAGCATAATGAAGGCCTCTGCCTTGACCAGTACTATTTTCTTATCGTGTTTTCTCGACCGATCCGACGTCTCGTACGACCTACATCTTCAGAGCTTCCTCGAGATCATACAGATCTGCCAGAGGTTCGTCCCCGATAAACCACCTACGCACTTGAAGCTCACGCTCGATATCGAATTATTCCCCGTCGTCTCATTCACCGTAACCAAGTGCCGAGACCAGAAGACACGGCAGCTAGCTTTGAGGATCTTCCACGAGATGACGTATCGACAAGTATTCTGGAATAACCAAGGGATTCTGAAGTCGTTACATGCTCTTGCTGACTTGGAGCACAAGGGGAGAGATAGGAGAGGATTTATTCCCCCATCATCGCGGTACTACTTCGTGGGCTCTGAATGGGACTTCGAGCACCGTCAAATGATGGCTACGTTCGTCTCTGTAATCTCAGTTCCAACCGAATCTGGAGACATGCCCACAGTGCGTGTGCCGATAGACTTTTAACGAAAATAGCAAGAATTTAGAATATAAGGGCAACCTAAATGTACGTAATAGAATGGATCAGGAATACCGGAGTTAATACATGTCGAGTAGGTAGTCGAATTCTACCGAATTATATACACCGTGTTCCTTAGCAGAGATGCGTATAAGCGGCACCACACGATACCGGGCCAGGTATAAATTTCAAATTCATAAGGCGTAGCTCCGCAGAATCAAAGAGCTGCCGCCAATTCGCCGAGAAAAGCCGAGAGAAGGCATCCATGCCCGGGACGGCCTCGAGTGCGCATTCGCCATCTCGAAAATTAGCTGGCGGTCGCTGTTCGTCATACATAAGTAACACAAGTTCTTCTAGCTGGCTGAACACGGCCATATGCCATATCATATGGGTCTGGGCCTCGAAGTGGAATGAGTGTGTCCAGGAATTCATAGACAGGCAGAAACGCTGCAGTCCTCGACCGGCGGGATCCTGCAGGCGGACCGCTTTGAAGAGATCTACTAATCGCATAAATTCCACCTGGCCCAGAACCGCGAGCAGGTCCGAAGCGGGATCGAAATACAGGCCGCGTAAAATAGGTTCTCCGAGCTTTGATCTGAAGACGGGTAGGAGGACGGAGAAGTGAGCTCGTGCTAGCATGCGGGCCTCGAAACATACGGATAAAGCCGCCGGGTTGCTACAATTTGACACCCATTTTGGTACTTCGCCGACGCCGTCAGTAAAGCTCTGCGAATGCAATTCTACCACACGGGGCTGAAATGATTCATTCCATATCTTAATGCGCAGTTCGGTTGGAAGGGCGGGGAACAGTGTAAATTCGGTCAGCGGCGCTCGTGAATTCGTAGCCATGCCACTATCAGCTTTAAGGGGTCGGAGACCGACTTCTCTTCGACCTTTATCAACTCAAATATATAATAGAATATTTATTAGACGATTCTATCTGCTCCGCACGGCACAGCGCGTAAAGTGCTAACAGTG
Organism: Annulohypoxylon bovei var. microspora; assembly: GCA_022836615.1. NCBI lineage: Eukaryota > Fungi > Ascomycota > Sordariomycetes > Xylariales > Hypoxylaceae > Annulohypoxylon > Annulohypoxylon bovei. Next base: position 24,648 of record MU405288.1, read on the forward strand.
CCATGTAATATGAAGAGCGCCACAGCTGATAGACAGTTATGCTCAGAAACAAGGAACAATGGCTTTCGTCGCTTCGAATATTCGTACTTAATTGTAATCACAATCCGACGTACTTGGGAGGGACAATTGTAAAAATATTTTATGTTCACCCTGTTGATTATAAAAGTTATCAAGTTCGTGATGATCTCACGGTTCATTATGCGAGTCCCTTGTAGGACAATCATGACGCTTATCACGTGACTCGGCAAACGCCGGTTCATCAGCCCCTTTTTACTTTTCAAGGTTCTTACATAATCTAAGAAATTCCATAACTCCGTACTCCGCGTCAGCCGTCCTTTCAGCTTACCCTTTTCTAATACTTAACAATCAAAACAAACTCAAAATGATCGCCGAAAGGGATCCGACGAAGGATATAGAATATCGCGCCGAGGCTAAATTCTCGGAGTCTTCTGCCTGATTGCCTCGGCCAAGCCACTCCTTGAGGTGTGCCAACTTGGCATCCCGAATCTACAGTACGAGAGTTAGCTTGTTGGCATGGCTTCCCGGACATAAATCGCTTACCTGATCCATCTGCGGCTTCAAACCCCTATGCTCGATAGATTCGGAGACTGCGTCCTCTGCATGGGCTATATCATCTACCAGTATTACTCTCGAATGATTCAACAAGTTTGTAACGGTCAAGATGGGTGATCCGATCGCCGCGGTGCGGTCGTATCCGCCTTGGACTATGAGGAGCCTATCTGTTGAGTCGAGCAAATCATTCGTCATCGCGTATTTCTGTAGGAAGTATTCGTTATCCCTACCGTAATCGGCAGATTTCCAGGCAGCGTTAACGCAGACATCCACATTTCCCCGAGCAAATGTCTCAGGTAAGACGTTGTTCGACGGGATTGATCGATCGTTTATTGGATAGTAACCGCAGGCAATGTATCCGAAGGCCGGTTGATTATTTGCTATTTCCCCTGAGCTGGCTTTGGAAATGTTGCTGTTGAACGCGTCGATGCAAGACGAGTCGTTGGTCCACGAAGCTGCAACAAGTGGAATCCGCAATACCTCCCCTACGGTCTTCGCATCAAGGGTCTTGCCGATGAGATCATCCAACGGATCCGCGGTCGGGTACATCTCAACCCATGGATAATTGAATTTGGATATCCCCAAGTAAGTTTGAAGTACTGCCCTGTATAACCTCTCATAGTCTAGAGATGTTGAGTTTCCACACACGTTAAGACCAGGCGTGGCCGAATCGCAAGTATTATCTTCCTTTCGTTAGCCTGTCGAATAAATTTCATACGAGAAGGATCACCATACCCGAGACGCACTTCTTAAATGTTAACATTGACGCTTTAATCTTGGTGAATGCGTCTTTCGATGCGCCAACATATACGTCATTTGCCCATTTCGCGGAGTCGAACTTATATCGGTTGGAGGTAAGGGGGCCAAACGAAGTCAAGGCGGGCGAAGAGGCGATGGCGCCATGGAACGTATCCGGGTGACGAATGCGCGCCAAAACCGCAAGAAACCCACCGTACGAAGCTACAACCATACATCAGTTCACGGTCCGGTGTACAGGCAGCAAGTATGATAGGTACTTACAGCCACCGTAGATCACCTTACTGTTCTTAGCCCCCAGAACCGTACCCTTAATCCAATTGACGAAGCTAACTCCATCTTGCAGTACGTTATCCAATGTCAACGAGCTGAGCGAGTCATTCGATATATTCAAAGGGTTATATCCAGGCGGATAGCTTCCGCTATTCAAGTCGCCGAAGAAGCGATGCTCGAGCATCGCGACGAGGCCCCCCAGTTTCAGTGCGTAGTCCATAAAGTCGCTGGCATTGATCACCGGCATCCCGGATTCGGCACTCTGTATGAAGAGAATGGGTCCACCGGGCTCGAAATACCGCGTGTTGAGTTGGTATCGCTGCTTGAACGTCGCCGACCCTGCGTCGACTGCGTGGTTGATCTTTTGGACGAAGTCTTGCGTGGCTATGCCACTGGTGTTTGAATGGACCCTCGCTGGCGCATGGCGGCCTACGGTTACAGTCGCAAGTAGGCCGAGAATTATGAGCACCATGTTTACCAATCTAGTAGACAACATCTTCGACTTAACGATAGTGGATAGCTGATGTGGGCAGCTTCTTGGGAGTCGCTGTTCGGAGTACGGCAGCAGCGGCTATCTTGAGCTGACCCGAGCTTAAAACTTATTCCATGTATTTGAGCCGGTGTTTGACAAGAACGACACCACTTACATGTTTAAATCGCTCTTAAGAACGCCTCGGTAGACGATTTGAGGGATGCGGCTTTTCAAACTGATGGACTTAAGGGGTTATGCCCAACTCGGTACGCATATCGACGGACATATGGAATAGAAGTTTAAACATCAGATGACAAGTTGTCAAAACTTCGGATGACAGGCAAAATAGGGTTGGAGGTGCGTACCGCCGAGGAATGTGACGCTATACCAGAATCTTAAACTGGCACATGTAGGTTTGGTATACCTTCCCCTAAACCCTATAGTCATATCAACAACATATATTGACATATTGATACTACGAAGAACCGGATATGGTTCGTGCTCTCTTATGCTCTTTCCGACAGTATTTCTACATGAATTATTATGTGATTCGCCATACTAATGAGAGGTTGGCAGCAGGATAAAGAACATACCATGAACTCAGAGGTAATAAAACTCGACTTGGAAACGGCCGACCTCATATTTATCTAATTATCGGAATGGGAACACCTAAAGAGTTTATGTGATGTCTCTTTAAGGTTACCTAACCTTAACAGCATGTTACCCATTTGAATATGTTGATATTCAGCTAAGGTTTCCTATTACGCTTCAGTATTGCATTTCATGACAGCTATCCATCTCACCTATCTAAGTACCTAGGTAGGTAGGTACCAGGTCGGTAATATCAAGAACAATCAATGAATAATTCTTCTGTTCGGATATGACAGTGAAGGCTACACTTTACTCACATACCTATCAAACTAACTCAGCTTCCATTTATGAATTCTAGACCCGCCTACTTAGCCCGGATGGTGCTGCTACTTTCTCTCACAATCAACATAAACTCGGCAACTAGAAGTCTAATAAAAGATTTTAGTAGAATAGAGCGAAGCTAGAAGTCCCTGAGACTGGTACGCGTAGTGCCTTCTATGTTTCTTGGTCCCCGGACACGGATTGTACCTTTCTCCACTTTAGACGGCCTGGGACCGGGGCTCCGAACACGCCCAGCCCGCACTCCCTAACATCGCTATCGTGAGGAAGTGGCGAGCCTATTACAGTAATGTGTGGAGAGAACAACAGGAAGCTATACGCTTCCAACTAAAAAAATAAAAATAAAAACCTCGGCTTTAGTCGCTCTTTTAAATTATCACAAGTACGAAGTAAAATCGATCGCATCTAGATCTCATGGATGATGTCTTCACCCTGTTAGATGAGACCCGCATATTGAGGCTCAATAGGTCTGTTTTATTCACCTTGCGACCCATACAGTATCTAAGAAATCTGACTATGAAATGACAGAATAGGTAAATATCATGACATTTGACTGATGCGATTGGTTCGATCGATCGTGTATTATTGCCCAGTTCAAACCATGTCTCAAGTCTGTTTCAGCGCATTCCCCCTCGTGCCATATGGCACGATGGATCTTGACGTGCATTCGACCAGGGCCCCCCTAGCTACGATCAACCCACAGATTTGTCGCGTTAAAAGGGAATAGAATAAGTTATCGCCAGAGACATTTAGCACCTAAATAGCTTAGGTAACGTTTCGAAACCCACCTGATGGCGTACGCCATGAAGGGGGCAGCCCCTATCGACTGATTATGAGCCGACGACGACGACTTCAAGTCTGAGAGTTAGGGGCACACATTACGGTATTCGTGAACTACTTTATTACCTAGGTACCTACTTAAATAAAAACAGAACCCAGCTGCTTCAATTAAAATAGTTTGTAGATCTAAGTTTTAATAGAAAAATTCACTCTGCAGCTCGTCACCCCCATGTCTTTATAGCACTTATAGCAACACCCTAACACAAACACTTCGTGGTCATCATCTCCACCACCACTACCACCGTCATATACAATGGCCGCTATCGACACACAACTCATTACGCGGGAGTTACCGCAGCTCATAGGCCGCGGGATGAGCCATATGAGCATTATATCAAAAAGAGAAGTCGACCACCGAGCGATAGAAACATTATTAGTTGGTTAGTAACCCCAATTCATATGTAACTCGTCGTACCCACGACATCATGCTAATATGTCTTTCTCGGATTAGCCCTTACCTGCATTTTCGGTGTCGGGGGTTGGATTTTCTGGATGATTAAGCAAAAGTAGACTTGTCGACAAGGAGTCGAAACATCGATCGATCCTATTCCGTGTACGGATACTTTGGTTATAAGGCAACGGCGTTTAAGGAGCGGTGGATATGTCACTTTCCATATCAGGGATGGAATAAAGCAATAAGGATGGATATATCATTAAACTTCGATATGTTTTTAAATGCGCCGCCGGGGATTGGGCTTTGGATATCCAACAATTAGTAATTGAATATTGGATCAATGATCCAAGCAACCTATTTCAAAGGACTTACTTCGATGCTATTTACTGATATGGAGCCATCAGTTGCCACTAGCCCTCAGAGAGTCTACCCTAAGAGTGTCACACAACCCTCAAGAAGTGGCTAGCTAAGAGGTGACAAAATCTAAACGCGAGGGCTTACTTGCTTACTAGGTATGTGAAGCACTAAGCCACAATAACACGAAATAAAAAGCAAAACATGGTCAATCAACAAAAAGAAAGAAGAAAAAGACATCAAAATGAGGAATCTACTCAACATAAGTTCGAGTCGCCAGTCAAGGAAGAGTCATTAAGGGGAATGAAAAAGAGAAAAAAAGATCTTAAGTTTAGGTAGGTAGTAGATATGATTCAAAAACCGGGAGCCGACAGCGTCGATCAATCATGCATCCAAGCCATCTAGTTCTATGAGTTTCGCCACCATTTTGACCACCTCGTTGTCATAAACGTCCGCATGCGGGTCGTTGACTTTCATCGCAATGATGTTATCTACCATGCCCCTGAGCCTTGAGACCAAAACTCCTATTCTTGCCCAGCCGCGTAGCCTATAAGCGATATATAGTTAGTACACTATTGACAACTCAAAGATCACGATATCGCGCAAGAAGTAGCCTTACCGTAGCCAACCATCGACCACCAAGCCCCTCCCAAGAGTATCTAGCTCGATGGCGCCCGAGAACAAGAGCAGCGTGAAGGCATTAAACGCTACACATAGTCAGCAATCAATAAACTTAAAACCAAGGAAGGTGGCAGAAAGAACCTACGCGTAAGATCCCGGATAAATATCTTGCTCGTAGCCATCATATTGAAATACGACAGGAACACCGCGTTCCCGGAGAACCCCTGGTTATCATGCAGCGTGCTGGCGGGGTGGATGAAGACGCGGCCGTTCTCCTGCGTGTAGTACCTGATAGTGCGGGCCTCGGGGTCTATCTCTACGGCGCCCGACATCGACGTCGCGAACTTCTTGTCCGGGAACTGAATGCGCGCGATCTGCGGCGTGAATGCAGAGGCCGTTAGAGCACGGACGAGAGATGTAGAAGCTTGGGTGCCTGGGGGCCGGGTGTCGCGGATGCCGATCTCGGCGAGAGAGGAATAGTATTGTGTTCGCGTGGAGGAAATGTCTGAGAGGGTCTGGTACGAGAGGAAGTTCTCGTCGCAGAATTGTCGCAGTTGCCGCTGCGGTGTTCCCTGTTCCGCCATCTCGTTCCATTGCTGGTAAGCTCTCAGGTCGGTGAGAAGGTCGCCGTCGCCTTTGGAAAACTTCATGCGAGCTTCTTTGGCTTCATTGCGCTTATCTGGCGGGGAGACGAAGGGGCTCCTGGTGCTAAGAATAGAGGCGATGGAGACGCTTTCCTCGAGACACCCGAAGATGGCGCCGTAGATCATGAGCTTTCCGCAACGCAGATCTGCAGGAATCATAGCTAGTTGCTGACCAAGAGCGGTCAACTCCTCGCCATCAAGTGCGCCTACCCTTTGTAGCATTTTGATGGCGTTCTCGACGGCAGAAATTGCAGGTGGGGTTGGCGTCCTCCCTAAGAATCCACCAACATCTCTAGTTCCCATAGCCCGCACGGACAAGCAAAGCTGCTCGAGAGGAACGCGACGTATCTCAGGCTCTGGACGTTCTGCCATTCGTTCTTCAAGGTTTCTGGTGTACAATTTATAACATTTTCCAGCCTGTACTCTGCCGGCACGTCCTCGGCGCTGTTTACAGGCGGCAAGTGAAGCCCATGTTTCCTCGAGCTTGCGCATATTGTTCTGCGGATCGAAGCTCGTCTCCTTGACCTTGCCTGTGTCGATAACGGCAACGATATCATCGATCGTGATCGAGGTCTCAGCCACGTTTGTCGCAACGACCACCTTTCTCTTTCCAGATGGCGCGCTCGTAAATACTCTCCGTTGCTCGCGCGTGTCGAGAGAAGCGTGGAGAGGCAGAACATGTAGGGACGACACATACTTGAGTTGGTTAACGGTCCGGTTGATCTCGGCGACTCCCGGTAAAAATATGAGAATACCCCCCTTTTTATTGTTTTGGTACAAGTCTGCATCGATGGCTTTCGCAGTCTCGACGAGCAGGGAATAATTTATCCGGGAGCCCAATCTTTGGATAGTCTTATTGATTGGATCTTGCGCTCCTCTGTCGCCAAAACTCTGATCTGTCGAATTCGGCATATCGAACATCCCCTCGTCACGATCACGATCACGATACCTGCCGGTGTCTGCAGTGAAATCTGTCATGCGAATAATATCATCAAGGTAATAATCCTCGACTGGGAATGTTCTACCAGCGATCTCGACCAACCCAACCGTAAGTCCTTCAGAAGCAAAGTATCCTTTGAATGTGGCCGCATCGAGGGTCGCACTCATGAGCACGAGCTTGAGGTCTTTTCTCCGTTTAAGGACGTCGCGAATGATGCTGAGAAGGAAATCAGTATCCAAACTTCGTTCGTGGACTTCATCAATCACTACGTGACTGACGTCGGCTAGTGAGGCAACAACATCATCGGTCCGTCCACCAGAAGTTTGTAGGCGTCTTAGGAGCACACCAGTCGTGACGAAAGTGATTTTGGTCTGAGGGCTTGTCTTGTTTTCTCCACGGATGGTGTAGCCCACTTCTTGACCGAGCCTCGAGCAACGTTCATCGCTCACTCTGTCTGCAAGGCCGAGAGCAGATATTCTGCGCGGCTGTGTGCAAATTATACTAGCGGCGTTTCCGAGACCTTTACTGTAAAGGTCATCAAGTATGAATTGAACGGATTGCGTAGATTTGCCAGACCCCGTCTCACCAGCAATGATAGTGACTTGATTCTGCGAGACCGTGCTCACAACCAAGTCTTTCGTTTGCCAAGCAGGTAACTTTTGGCGTTGAGCCAGCATCTGCTTCAATGCGGAGTTGCCTTGCCTCTTTTGCCATTCTTCTCTACTACGTATATCAACCGTCCATGATAGCGGCTTTGGATGCCTCGAAGATTTTCGGCCTACTGGAATAACGTAGCGAGTTTCTGCTGCAGTCGACGCCACCCCTGAAATGTCTCGGAGTTTTCCGGGGTTTTCAATTATGGAATTGATGTTCTGCTGAATCCAGTCAACCGCGAAGTAGATCTTCATCGGCTCTTCGCTCAGGGATTCGTTTAGATAAGCGAGCGTCTTCTTGACCACGCTAAGCTTAATGTAAGACGGTAGATCTGCTACGACAGCTAAAACGACTTCTGCCGGATACCGTGGTGTCTTCCGAAACTGGGCGTGCGCTTCAACGTCCTTCTTAGGGCCATTTCTAACAGCCTCGATTCGGATTTGACAGACATCGTCAGACAGTCGTTTGAAGTTCTCGCCGAACACAGACGCAAGGCTCTCCATCTCTTCACTCCAGCACTCCTCCGGTGTACCGGATATGAAAGGTTCTTCGGTGGCAACATTTATCGATGTAGAGCCATTACCACTCGAAAGTAAGAAATGCTGTAATGCTTCAGCGGTAAAGCCCTCATTTGCACCTTTCTCATCGTAGAGCTTTCTGCACAGTTCGGCCGAGTAGCCCGATTGCGATAGTCGCTTTACTGCAGCCTCGCGCTTTAGGTCTTGTGTCGCAGCGACTGAAACGCCCGCGCTATAGCTCCCCGGTAAAGCCCATCTGGGGAGGTCGTCCTCGGGAACATGTATGAGCAACCACTCCAATGTTTCCTCCCGGTCCTTACACTCGTCAACTGCTTCCTCCGCGTGGCTCTTGCGAAAGCCCGAACCCGTAATTTCCTTGACGATAGCTTCTTTCTGGGGATTGGACATCTTGACTCCGTGTGGATTCCATATAACTTCCCGCCGAAGTAGATCCTCTAGTTGAGATCGTGTTTTTCGACCCATTTCGATCTTCGGAATAGTAGTCCATCCTTTCATCGGATTTCCGCCGCCGCCCCCTGAAGAGGAGGCATTGCTTCGGAGAACTAGGCCTGCCGCACCTGGCATATTCCTCGCTTTTTCCTTTATAGCCTCCTGTTCTTTCCGCTTCCTCTCCGCAGTAGCCTTGTCATCTTCTCGCTGCTTCAAAGTAGCGAAGGGATCCGCATCGTACATCCACGCGTTGCCCTTCTTCACGTCTTCCTTCTTCAACTCTTCGAATTTCTTCCACAATGTCCTGTAATCCGGAGGAAGCGTAGTGTGTATATTCTTCATACTACAAACCCTAAACAGGCCGTACGTGGCCGCGGCATGTCTAGCTTCTAGAGCGGTCTCTTTGGTCACGAGGTCCTTAGAGTCAGGTGGCAACTTAAATGGGGGGAGCTTCTGCACCTCCCGAGTCTTGGAGTTCTTAGCACTGAGTTGGACGAAGTATGAAAAGCCTTCGGAATTTCTGATCTATTTTGAATGAATTAACTAGGTACACATTGGCAGTTGAGCAAAACAAGCCGCTTACAGGTTGGTAGTCGGGCTTGTCCCACTTCTGCCTTTGGCAATGCTCGGAGAGCAGGTTCACTGGTAATTTACCGGTCCAGCTTGCTCCTCCGATGATCTGCTTTACCGTCGGTTTCGGGGGACCCAGAGCCTCTTCTGCCGCCGCATCACCAGATCCGGCATTCTTTCCTCCTGCACCTGAAGAGCCACCCTGACCTCCCCCTTTCTTGTTAGGTTTGGAGTCTTTGGTAGAGTTTGTGAAGACTATAAAGTCATCATTGGGCTGTGTGGCGACAGGAGCTTTGCTAGCCTTAGATGAGGATGATTTCTTTGATGATGATGCGTTGGCGGTCACAGCAGCCGCCGGAGACGCCGCCGTGGCCTTCTCCTTGCCTTTCTTCGCCATGATGATGATAATGATCCATTTGGGGTTCTAAATATGGATCTTATCTGTAATTATCTCATGGTTCTTCGTATAAAGTAGGAAGGAAGAAACATGAATCTTACAACGCAAACGGTCTAATGAAATAGCGGTTTGCGCCGGAGAATATCCGATTAAGATTTAGTCATACAGTCTTTATACTCATTTCATACTGTAGGGTGCACTCCACAAGCCACAACCTTTCCCCCCACCTTAAAGATGCGTACTTGCCTGACAAGTACATGGCAAACGGCGGGGTTTAGAATAGTAGAATAGGAGAGACCTTCTCTCTTACATTATAACTTCAATATCACCATAATCTATGTGTAAATCCATTAAATTCAACTGATGGATTATGTTATATTCCTCTAGTCTTTATAGTGACATCTTCAGGCTTTATACATGTTACTAATATCATGAGCCTACGAATGTAGTAATACAACCAACCCACCGGGTCTATTTTATCACCGAATTACCTATAAACGAACCTATAAACCTACTAAATGCAGACGCCGATAGTAAGCTATCGCCTCCCGACAGCGTCTCTTAGGTCCTCTACACCTTGATCGAGCCGAGAAACAACAGCATGCCCTCAACCGACTCAGACCCCGAAGATGCGATCACCAAAGAAGAGATCGCCGGCACGGCACCCGCGCCAGCAGCAGCCGGTGTGAGCCAAGGCACGAAGCGCAACGCATGTAAGTGGCCGAGACACCTGCACCTCCACCGCCTCCGTTACACCCACCATACCGCCTCCGTGTAAAGAAAAGCGACTAATAAGCGACCCCATAAGTCACAGAGCTCATGTCGCCCAAGCCCAAAGCGGCCAAAGAAGAGCCCAAGAAGAGCCTGGCCTCGACGCGCAGCGCCCTGACGCGAACCTTCAAGGAGCGCGACGGCCTCGGCGCCTACACCCACGACCCGGGCGCCTACCCGCCGAGCCGGGTGATCTACCACAGCCCCGACTTCGTCGCCGTCAACGACATGTACCCGAAGTCCACCGTGCACACCCTGCTCCTGCCGCGCTCGCCGCTGAGCCGGCTGCACCCCTTCGACGCCTTCGACGACGGCGCCTTCCTCGCGGCGGTGCAGGCCGAGACGCGGAAGCTCAGGCGCCTGGTCGCGAAGGAGCTGCAGCGGCGGTACGGGCGCTACAGCGCGCAGGACCGGGAGCGCGAGGCCGTGCTGAATGGAGAGATGGAATTAGAAGAGGGGCAAGAGCTGCCGAAGGGCAGAGACTGGGAGGGCGAGCTGCTCGTCGGAATTCATGCTCACCCGTCGATGAACGACCTGCACGTGCACGTGATGTCGCCGGACATGATATCCGAGTGCATGCGCCACCGCAAGCACTACAACAGCTTCAACACGCCCTTCCTGATCGACGTCGCCGACTTCCCGCTTGCTAAGGACGACCCTCGAAGGCATCCTAAAGAGACTGGGTTTAACAATAAGGACTTGGTGTGCTGGCGCTGCGGCAGGAACTTTGGAAATAGGTTCAAGCAGCTCAAGGACCACCTGGAGGAAGAGTTTGAGAAGTGGAAGAAAGAATGATGAGAACTTTAACATATACCTACCTAGGTATGTAAAGCTCAGTGTTAAAAACGAAGTGCTCGAATGAATCATGAAGCAAAGCTATAATGGGGTTATAGAAGACCCTAAGTCTCTCACCTACCTCGTTTATCAGTGTACTTATAGCAAGGCGTTATTACGTGGATCGGGACGTTGGACGTTAGACTGTTACACATGGAGACGGTTTAAGGAACCTAGTCCTAGAGGCGGTCCAAAATCAGTGCCGTATCTTTTTTTTTTCGAAAAATTGCATGAAGAGACCTATGACGAACACCCCGAAAATCATTACTAGTAAAAGCCATTGTGAACCACTAAGCGATTGCTGCTTCGGAAGTACGTGTAAAGCTCCATTGTTCATCACCAACGCCATTCCTTTCAGTTAACCACCACAAAGCTGCCTCTCCCGTGACATACACGTGTGCCCGTAACCACGCACAGCTCCCGCGAAAGACCAATGTGAATTTGTTCCATAGCAATAAGGACATGGCGGCTTCAGCTCTCCGGAGCACCATGTGTGGTTCTTCTCATACTAATGCGTCGCAAGGCACTTGCTAGTAGGCCTCCAACGTATGAGACGGCCACTTGGTTATCCTAATCATCCTGTATAGCCCGGATCAGTAAGAGGTTGATTATTCTGGTATATGCATTATGCACTAGAGTGGGGAGGGAAATGGTGATCCTACCTCTGGATTTGGGACATCATCGTCTTCCGCGGCATCGTCATCATCGGCGGCATCGTCGTCCATTGCGATGTCATCATTGGCAGCCAGATCTAATGTTGAGAGAAGAATTAGTAAATGTCAAGTAAGCTCTTGTATTCGTAGAAGAATCCCGACAAAGGAATTAAATATAGCGAATGCGTTGAATTCCAACTCTTCATCTAAGTGGCTAACTCACCTTCAGCATCTTCAGCCTTCTCATCAGACTCTTCGGACTCTTCCTCCTCGGGTTCTACAGCGGCAGGAAGTGAGCTCTTGCGCGGCCTACCACGTCCCTTGCCGGTGCTAGCGGGTTTGGATGCGGACTTAGGCGTCGCAGCTTTCTTGGGTGTGGCAGTAGCAGTAGCCGCGGCGGAGGCCTTGCGAGGACGACCTCGGCGACCAGCGGTGCCAGTAGAAGCCTTAGGCGGTGCAGGTTTGGCCTTCTTCACACCACCAGTTCCAGGAGGGCGACCACGGGGACGGCCTGACGGGGCCTTCTTCTCCTGAGGCGCGATGCCGTTCTTGGGAGGACGACCGCGTCCGCGCTTTACGGGAGCATCTTCAGTATTTGCTACTGCTTCAGTTGTCGTGCCATTCTCCTTGGCAGCTCCACGCGCTGGTCTTGTGGGTGCCATCGCGGTATTGGAGTTGAAAAATAGTAGAGACTGATGTGATTCGTGCAAAAAAGAAAGAAACTCGAAAAAATTCAAGTCAAGGATTGATTTGGTTGAAAAAAATCAGGAAATTTGTCCTGGTGCGCGAAAAAGATATTGATTGTGTTGAGTGAAAAGAAGAGAGGGAAGGGAAAAAAGAATTAAAAAGGAAGAATTACTTTGCGACCAGCTGGTAGTTGGGGGGAATTACTTAGGGAAGGGACGCGTGCAATTATTATCTGGTAGCTGCGCGCGTCTGATGTTTATCAGTACCTGAAATCCGCTAATTAGTACTTCGTACCCATGGCTTCCACTTCTATTCTGGGGCACCAATATGCACCTACCTTCCTAGGAAATGCCGGGGAAATTCCCTAGCAGGAAACAACCAGAGGAGGTACAGCCTAAGGATCGACCGCACGTCACACGGGTGAAAGTTGCGAAATTAATTTTATTTAATTTTATTTTATTTTTCGCCAATAATTTGTTCTTGTTAACTCAATTTCCTCCGTGTATGTACATGAGAGATTATTGAATTATGAATTTATTCTTTATTTTCAATTTATTTGATTAATTTTTATTTCACTTGTTTTTACCCCTGGAAGGAAAAAGCTGGTGCATGTACTGGTTGTGACCAGGTTGCCAAGTCTGCTTTAAATGTGACCATGATTCAATGGCTACATAGGTAGGTAGGTAAATTATCATTATTCAGCATCGAAACAATGAATCCTCATGTGTTCGGAATCATTCGCTCTATTTCTCCTCGTCAGAATGAATTTTAGGTCTGAGGAACCTCAATGGCTAAAACAATGAGTGGAAGCTTGATTGTAAGTTCTTCACTCGACCCAGCGTACCTAATAAGCCAAGATCTGAAACCTCAAATACACCAAACCTTGTGGCGGCTTTCAAGTAATGAGTAACTTCGCCAAGGACTCGAAACCCAAAGAATAATCATATCTTCGTGTAAAGACGCCTACATACATTCTTTAAATAGAGAAAATAAAGAAAAAGGCGGTATCAGGCTAAAAAGTACCTTACAGCACCAGTGAATGTAGTTAGTAGTAGCAGAGCCAGTACATATATCGTCTATTAAACCATTGATCTATTTAGATCGAATATACTCTTTGTCAAAGAAAATTCCCTTAGCTAATTGATATAGGTGCCTTGTCGGGTCTTACCTAAAGTAATATGTAGATGGGTTTACGTGTTGATAAGTCCTATGTCATGACCTGGTTTAAAAGGCGGCATTGTGCAAGTCTCATAGGCTAAGAAAAGCCCAGCTTTTAAGAGATTGAAGGGGAGGAAAAAGAGGAACATATATGATTCATTGTTGGAATCTTCCGTATAAGCTATAGTACAAACACCTATGTTGTATGCCTATGATAATAACTTAGAATATGGATTGCGATAATGTGAGCTTTTACATACAACTTTCCAGCCCTCGAAGTCGTTAAGAACCTTGGCAATGCAGGTCGTAGGGTGGCTTGCGAATACTCGACAAAAACATTCGCCGTGCACATTGACTGTATCATGATCTAGAGAGTACATACAACCACCACGACTTAGACAAACACGTTTCTCCTATTACTCTAATAGTGTTGTATGAACCCGCTTGCATTGGCCTCCTTTTCAAAAAGAGAACGTAGTAGTAAAATAAACACAGGATTAACCCCGGAGGTCATCCGGAGAATCTACTTGCCGGAATACCCTAGCACAGCCATTTAAAGCATATTCTACACATCGTCCTATCAGTGAATCAGCTCCAGGCTAATTCCTAAACCCGCAGCTGTATCTAATGTCTCAGACATCGCCCCAAGAAATGAAGATCCAGGCACGTGAAAACGAGAGAAGTGAGACACCGAGCTGACGGCAGGCTCCGGCTGATGATAAGTCAGGATAAGCTATCATCCTGCGGAGATAGCTCGACCAGTATTATCGCCTCGGTCTCCCTTCTCCACTCCCGGACCGCCCCGTCGTCCCCGAGATATAAGAGCCTCCTCGGCATAGTCGCATCGTAACACAGGATTCCATATATATATCAATAGCATCTCATCCTCATATCGTATCAAGGACTTGGTAGTTTCTGAAGAGCTGTATATACTATACTGAACGTAGCGATAACGTCACATTGCCATCTAGGTCACTCATACACTTTCTAATATAAGAGAAGTGCCTATTAAAAGGGGTTAAATACCTACCCACCAACCCACCACACACCACTTCCTTCCCCGAGCCTCCTATCATAATGTCAAAAACCAAATACTCCACGCGCACCATCCCCAAGATCTCACTGCACGACTTCCCCACGCGGATCGCCACCATAACCGCAGAACTCCTCTCGGCCGCCGAGACCGACGGTTTCTTCGCGCTAACAAACCACGGGATCTCCGCCGCGGAAATCGAAACGCAATTCGCCGCCGCAGAGCGCTTCTTCGCGCTGCCCGACGCCACCAAATCGCTCGTGCCCTTCACGCACCTGAACACGGGGTGGGAGAAGGGCGCGCAGATCCGGCCGAGCACCGGCGCCGCCGACCAGAAGGAGAGCTACCAGATGCAGTACGGGTCCGCGATGTGCTCCTCCTGGCTGCCCGAGTCCGCGCTGCCCGGGTTCCGCTCCCAAAGCTTAGCCTTCATGCGGCGGGCGCAGGAGGTGTCGGAGAAGCTGATGGTGTGCTTCGCGCGGGGGCTGGGGTTCGCGGACGACTATTTTATCACGGCGCACGACGTGGCGCGGCCGAGCGCGCAGACGGTGCTGCGCATCCTGCACTACTTCGCGCTGGACGCCGGGGCGCCGACGCCGGACGGCTACTACCGCGCGGGCGCGCACGCCGACTGGGACTTCGTCACGCTGCTGTTCCAGCGCCCGGGGCAGAGCGGGCTGGAGATCTGCCCGGGGCGCGAGGCCGTCACCGAGTTCGGGCTCGGGGACACGTGGACGAAGGTCGAGCCGGCGGAGGGCGAGATCGTGTGTAACATGTGAGTTGTGCGACTGTTTCTTATTCCCATACACCCCCTTTCCCTCGCGATCTTAGGTACCTATCTAGCTAGGGAGAGAATATTCTGACAGGCGAGCAAACGGAAAGTGGCGACCTCCTGATGAGTTGGAGCGACGACCGCTTCAAGTCGACATTCCACCGCGTCAAGACGCCGACAGACCCGGCCGTCGACTACTACGGCCCGCGGTACAGCATGGCGTACTTCAACCAGCCGAACACAGATTGCGAGATCCAGGGCCCGCTGAAGAAGTATCCGAAGGTGACCGGGTCGGAATTCACGAAGGCGGCCATGAAGCGCAATTATGAAGCCCTGGAGGCCAAGAAGAAGGCATTAGCTAGCGAGGCCATGCGAGGCGAGGGTAGTTTAGTTGCTGCTGCTTCGTGATGTCGATTTAGCTGTTATACCAGACGGCATTCAGACTAATGATTTTCTGTATGTATTTGAAGTGAGTGCATGATTCTACGTTTAGGTGCCTACCTACCTTAGCAATCCAAGATATATATCCTCTAGTAAATAGATTATCTGATTTGCTCGAAAACAATATCTTACTACGAAAGATTATAACTGCTAAAGAACGTATAGATTGAGATTAAAAATAACTACTCTTGGAGCAGGCGCTGTGGAAAGACTTACTGACACTATTGTATCAAGATGGGATGTCCTAAGCCATCACGGGAAAGTCAACACCAGCATAGTGCGATATCTACACCCAGGTAGCCTGAAGGATCACTATCCCTTCGCATAGCCCTTACCTCCTACTCATTACGACATGTCACAATTAAATCAAGTAAGAACTCAGAAGTTTGATTTAAGAACCTTTTATAATGCATTTTATGCAACACGCCTCGTAAGCGTCTGTTTGATCCTGTCCCTGACCCAGTACCCGGCGAGTGACATCATCGGCTTAGGGCCATAATGACAGAAGGAAAATCGCGATCCGGCATGACTGTCGATCGTCGAACATGTGTACAAGAATGAGGAAGGGTTGAACGGAAATGATTATGGGAAGACTTGACTAGAGCATCATCTTCATAAACCCATCTCAAGAGTCGGGCCAAGATTGCTCTCTCCCGAGCAAAAATTGTATATCAAACAATAGGACGTAAAGGTATCAATTCTTTAGCCCCCTAAGGCAATGCTAGCTTCGAAAGTAGATTACGAGAATCTATTTCTCCACCAACAATGCGAAAGTAGTAATTAGAATGCGACAATGACCGTACGCCTATGCGCAACCTTACCCTGTCCCACAGGGGTTGAACGCCTTCAATGCCGATGCTCGCCATGGAGGTCGAGATTTTGCCGTAAACGCCATCGCAGAAAAGACGAGATTTTGTTGAATGAGAAAAACGTCGGAAATTAGAGTGTCATGGGTCTCGTACGTCGCGTATGATATCGTGAATGGCATCTCAGATGAATGCCGGTATTATTAAGTAGTAGGTGAAGAATTAGCCCGAACTGGTGAATGAGAACGGGGTTCCTCTACAGAGACTGGTGTGTTGAGTCAATGTAGAAATAAGTCGTAGAAGTAATGGTGATCGTCACCATATCAGTATACGAGTATCTGCAGTTGTCCGAGTATAAAACTGCATAGGCTCCTCAAGCTGGAGCTAGTTTAACCAGAGGTAGGGAGGGCGGGGAGCGGCATTGTCAGGCCCCAACGAATATCCTCGATCTCGTTCTTCTGGATAAAATAGGCGCATTCCTGGAAAGGGAGTGTATATCCCTTCGCAACCATGTTCGCGACGAACACGGACGCGCACTTGAACTGGCGAGTACAGTACTTCTCGTAGATCGCGTGGTGGTGTCGGCGACCGTTGTAGCAACACTCCATGATGGTTGCCATCAGCGGCTTCAGTTGAGAAAACGTGTAGCCGGCATAGTGGACATGTTCGGGTGTCTGCAAGCTCAGATTAGATAACTACATTACCGCATTAGGGAACAATCGAACTTACCCATTCGCCCTTGTTCAACATCATGCGCGCTAGACACTGAGAACCAGCGGCCACGTAGCTAGGAGGAGTGGAAACAAACCGCTCATCCATCAACGTGACCTCGGAGAAGTACTTGGCCACCGTTCGAATCTCGGAGTCATAATCATCAGCCTTGCTGATTCGTCGCATGAAACTCATCGGGCCCGGGTAACCGAGAACGAATTCGAGTTGACTTAACATGAAGCGTTCCGCCTTGAGAATATCCTCTGGGGAATAACCTCCATCGACCATGTAGACCATCTCCGACAAGGAGGGGCAGTTGATCTCTTCGTACTTGGCTGCCAACATGAGAGAGGTGGCGCCGACAAGCTGTAGCTTGGACATAGACACAACCTTGACTGAGAGGAATCGATCTATGAAATTCACGGCCAGGAATAGCGTCTCTGGGAGAAGGCCGAAGCGAAGGTGGACTTGAACCAGCCAGTCAATGAGGACAGATCGCATGGACCATTGGATCTCGTTCTGAATGTCCATGTAATGAGCCTTGGGCAACAATTCAAGCTGTGAAGGGAAATGTCAGCAATACGTCACAATAGCTCGATTACTCAGACTCGCTTACCTCTATCTCTCGCATGTACGCGAAGATTTCCTCACCGTATTCGGCTACCATGCCAATATCCCAGATCTCATCCTGATGATCGTCCATGTGCTTGCTCTCTACGATCTCCTTGGCAGCCTCGATCTCCGCCACACCCTTCTTGGTCAACTTAGGAGGAACGACGACCATAGTTGCGAAACCCGTAGTATCACGGGGGGAGTGCTGAGCCATATAGCCCTGGTCGTCAGAGTAATCCTCGTCCTCGTAGTCCGAGAATTCGGTTTGGTCGGTCGGGATAGGCAAGGGCTTAAGTGCTCGTGCGTCAGTCGAAACTTCCTCGTAATCAGGAAGGTCATCCTGGACATCGTGGTCCTCATGCACAGCTACGTCCACCCCGTCTAGATAGTTGCCCATCTTTGGCGAGTGCCAACCAGCAGCGATATCCTTCAGGCTGTCAGGTAGAGAGGCGGGAGACTCCTCGCTAGGGAGCTCCTCGACAGCATCCAAGTAGATAGCTTCCGTAACGTCGTCCTCAGCTAGGCGACTAGAAGAATGATCACCATCCTTCGAGAGCTTGGGGCTCTCTGCCATGTGGAACTCGTCCAAGCGGCCTTCTAGATGGCCATCGTTCTGCTTGGAGATTGTAGAGGCGATGCTCGCGTTGTTCGCACCAGACTGTCGAGTCTCTGACTTCACCTCCTCGGTCTGGTTGTCACTGTAAATAGCGATGGGACGACCTCGCTTACCGAAGGTGGTAGGCTTGGGGACAGTGTGGGATTCACTGTTCGCGGGTCGGAGGTGGTTCATCGATGTCGATGACTGAAGAGACTTGGGAGGTCGTTGTGCCGGCTGCAAGAACGCGTCCTTCGAGCCAATCTGGCTTCGGTTCTCCTGTGCCATTGCAACGACACCCTTAGAATGGATCTTCACGTTGGCCATGATTCCGTCGTAGGATGCGGTAGGCTTGCCTCGGGTTTGCATGCCGTTGGAAATTGACGAGGCCTTAGCATGGGTATTCGCGGAAGGCATGATGTTAATGTTGCTCGTGGACTTGTGGCGCTGGTGAACCGCCTTATCCGCCAGAGGTTGGTTCTCGGTGCCTCGGGGGCCCATCGCGTAACCGAAGCGGGAAGGCTGTAAAACGGCAAAGGTTAGCTAATTAATTTCAAGCTGGTAGGAAAAAACTTGGAAGAATAGAAGGAGTTCGAAAGGTTTAAGGTGAATGGTAAAGAGGGATGTCAGTTCCCGAGGTGAAGCCCGAGGTGACGAAATGCAGGAGCCAACCAGAACAATAGCTTCTTCGCCTAGCCACCTAGGACTAGGTGGTAGGTAGGAAACGAAACCATAAAAAATAATTATACAAATAGGAAATTTTACAAAAGAAACTCGACCTCGGTCATCAGTAGGCAAAGGAAAAAAACGTACCTTGCTGTCCATTGTGTACTTAACAATGCGTAGTGTAGATGTTCAGAGGTGTGTACGGTCAAATAGACGCGACTAAACGGGGAAGAGGAGCTTCCGGTCTAAAACCAGAATTGGGAGAGATCACGGAATATGGTGATCCAGGGAATTAGGAGATTAGGTCAAAGTGATGCTCAGAGGAGCCAGATGCTCGAAGGCGCGTGCTAAGTATTATGCACTTAAAGTACGAGCGTGCCCTATAGCCATCAATGAATTAGGATAAAGCAGGCAATGAAGAGATGTGCATGAGTAGAGAGCGGTGATTAGGATTAGGAATAGGAGTAGTGCTCAGCATTGAGGCGGAGAGATAGGTGGAGAGAGGAGTAAAGCGTTGAGGTTGATGATAGGTAAGGAGAGTATGTAAGTGAGTGGATGAATGGAATGAGCGGATGGTGGAAATAGAAGGTGGAAAGGAATTGGGTTCAAAATTGGCCAAGATTGTTTTTGATTGAGCTCAAGATCCCAATGCTTGCCAGTAGCAGAGGAGTAGAGTCGTAGCAGCAGTAGTAGCCCTGGAGAATAGTAGGGGTATGTACAGTCCGTATGGGGATTAGGTAGCTTTAGCCTTTGGTAGCTGGGTAGCTGTGTACCCAGTTGCCCAGCTGTGGCCCAGCTGTGGCATGCAGCATTGCAGCATGTGCATGGATGGGTTGATGTGTAAACTGTAAAACTAGTAGATCGGTACGTACCTATATTGACCCGGCTCTTCAACTGGTCCAGTTGCACCTTTTGCACCTTGGCAGTACCTATGTATGGTATGATATACTAGTTTGACCTTGCCTTGTGCGTGATATCTAAATATTGATAGTAATGATAGGTATCGTCGGTACTAATATACTAGGTACTGGGTATTGAGACTTGTTAGTAATCGCGGCGACTATGAGGTGTCGGCGATGAAGGGTAGTGCCGCCAGGTTCCGGTCCCGGTGACGAGGAGGAAGATAATAATATTGTTCACCGGAAGGGAAGTAAGAGAACTTTCAAATGAGTCGGAATGTGATTAATGAATGAAAGAGGTAAGAGATGAGACGAATGTGACGGAACAAATACCAACGTCGAACTATGTGATAATTGATGTGATAGTTGACGGTGGTGGGGAGAAGAAGATGTTCCGTCGTTGTGCTGCTTTATGCAGACGGTTAAGTGTGGAAAGTGTGAAAGTGGGATGTTTGGGGAAGGAAAACGATTATCGAAAACAACGTTGAGAAATCGGTGTTATGTAGGTATGTTTGGTGGATGCGGGCGGTGGAGTGATGTGAAAAAGATGGATGTTATTTAGAAGGGTCGGGGACGAGTACGGTACTGCGGACGGGGACGAGAAAGATCAAGATTAAGATCAAGATCGAGGACTAACCTTTTTATGCTGAACAATCCGGAATGCGAATTCGCGGCGTCTAAGTGCACGATGAATAAGAATAGAAGAATCAACCTTCTTGTATCTTACCGTTGACGATGAATGGAGGTTCACGTTCAAAGTCGACGGCAGAAAGGTTGTTGTGGTAAAAAGGTGAAGAGTGGAAAGTGAAAGGGAATCGGAATAGAATCGTGGATTTTTCTTTAATCAAGACTGGAGAGAGAAAGCCTCAGTAACGATTGTTGATGTTGACGTTCTGAAGTAGATTCTCCAGGTTAACGGATTTACAGGTCAAGGGACTGGGGTATTGTACCTAAGTAGTGCTGGTAGTGTCAATGCACCCTTGAACTTTGACCCAAAGCGGTAATCAGCATAAAGATACGTACCTCTTATGTACCTATTTCGGGAAAGAGTGGGGTAACAAATCAAAATAAACAAATCGCGATGTGAGTAATAGTCGCAATCCCTGTCACGATTCCAGCTGGTTGCCAGGCTAAAATTCGAGTCGGTAGCCTGTAAGACATTTTGGAGAAATTAAATTCAGTGAGGTGAGCCCTGTACCTACTGAGTGGCGGCGCTATTAATATGATTAATCCGATTACATAGGTACTTGTATACTTATGTAATGTATCCAAATTCAAGCCCCACTTGAAGTTTAGGGACGAAATTTTGAATTTTAAGTGGTCAATGCGGCTCTTCTAATGAACAATGACGTAGCATCACACATTGTCGCGTCTTCCTTTTACTTAAATTTATTTCAATATTTTTAAATTTCAACGATAACTTTCCAACCACAATATATTTTTCTTTTTCATTTTGCTGCCAATGAACTATGGACTATCCAGTATCACTATATTGGTATGCGCAAACCCTATTCTCCTATTTAAGTTGCGCAGCGCCCGGCTTAGATTTTAATATTCGGTCGCGGTAAATCTTAAGATCCTATCGCGAACGCAACTCGAAGTCACGTGATGTCTTAAAGATCCCCATCTCTACTCTTGTCGACAGCAACTCATCAACTTTATAACATCTTCTAACACTTCAAAATATGTTGGAACTATTCTACACATATATGCGACACGATTTTTATATATTCAACACCCTGCTAGCGCTTTGGGGCGTTATTCTCTGCACTCAAATCACAAATCACCAGGTGGCGCAAATGGGCTGAATACCTGGTAGAGAGAAACATTAGCCTTGACGACTTATTACACTAATTATGTGTGTAATTTCATGTAGACCAATGATTAGGATTCATGCGCATAAAATCGTAAGCTATCTGGTTTGCGCGACTATGGATTCCTATGTCTTCCCTTTTCTTCAGCTTTAAGTCACGCCTCGAGCGAGTAACAAGCGTCGGTAATACGACACCTCATATCCCAAGTTCGGTTGGGTCGAACCCCTCCTTTAGGTCTTTTAGGGCTTCTTAGCATGACCAGTCTCGTGCGCTCGTGGGCCGGAGCTTGAAAATTCACGCAAGATTCTAAACTACCTAGTACGATGATATGGTATAAGGTATATCTTGTTCCTTCGAAATATATCGTCAGCAATATCGTCGGGTATCTATTATTTAGTGCGTCTATCAGTGCAGTGATGACTGCAGATCGCAAAAACCCAAGGACCAAGTAAGTCTAGTTAGTCTTCAACGACGTCTTACGTCGCCTCAATGATGTGACATGCATACGCATCATGCTGTTTCCCTCAAACCGTTGCAACGACATAAGATGGTAGCCGCAGCGAAGTCGCATATTTTTACCATTGGACGAAAGTGACTAAACCCTAAATGTGCGAAATACTACTTCGTATGATAGGCGGGAAATATCGAAATGCCCAGGTGATGGACTAAAGATAGGGAAATGCGGTTTGATGGGAAGCCGTGATGACAGGATAGCCCAACGCAAGTATACAATGCATTAGTTAGATAGTCTACGTCGGGGCTATTGTATACTAAGCTGCGAATAGTTCTATATCATCCAATGGTTGTGTATTTCCCTTAATTAAGTTTCGCAATCTATCTGACGGGGGAAACGAGAGAACCCAGATTATCGTGGCAACATGCGGAGGTTGGTGAAAAAATTACTCGCTTTCCTGCTTGGCTAATAAATAGGTTGTCGCAGTCGGCCGCGATATGACGAACTCCGATGTCGATCTCTTTTTTTTTATCCTTTTCCTCTCTTCCCCCTCTGCCCCTTTGCGCACAACACAGCGCACCGGCGGAATGCTCCAGTGCAGCCCAGGGTCAGAAGCCGGAAGAGATTCGAGATGGGAAAGAAAGACCGCAGGTTAGATAGAGTATCATTAGGTGCGGTGTAGATCAACAGACCGAAGAAAAATTAGGTAACGACGCTGATAGGTTAAGTAGTCCGTTAGACGGTGTCGTGGTTCGATCTATCATAAGCGGTCAAGATAAAGAAGAGCTCAGGGACCACTACTAACCCTAGACCCCTAGTAAGAAAGAGTACCTAAGAGAAGGTGTGTGTATGCGCATGCGTATGCGCTGCTTCGAAAACAACAACAAAAACAACTTATGATCCTCTCTTGTTAATTAGGCTAGAAACGAAGAAACGGGAGAAACGGGGGAAACGAGGATTACAAGAGCGACATTGGATGTTTGTGAAACTAGAAGATGGCCGCGGCCATACTAGCTCCTCTTTTTTGTTGTTGTTTGTTTTGCAAGTTGACTCGAATAGGCGAAGCGAACAAGCTTAAAGAGTGTCGTGGATCGTGGAGTGTTTACGAACCTCTTCTCGTCAGCCAACCAAGTTCACCGTTCGAGCTGTACATACATAGCGCGTGGGGAATGGAGAAACCAAGTCTTGTTGGGCGATCCGCAAGTTGCGCCCAAAGTAGCCCGCGCTTGGCTTGCGCAAGAAAACTTGTATGTATTGTATGTAGGTAGGTATGTAGGTATGTAGGTATGGTACAATACATACATCCACCATACATCCGTAGATCCAGCTTTTGGTTGAAAGGATCTGGGCTGTCAGAAGCTGCTGTTGTTCCCAGGGTCTGATTCGATCCAAGTGGATGAAACTCGACGCCAGCGCATACAACCCGTCGCCCGTCGCCGTCGAACTCCAGTTTCTAAATGCTTCCTATGCCTTTCTATGGGTTCTGTGGTCTATGCTTTCCACTATTTCCCTGCCGTTGACAATACGTGCGAAATACCTACAGCGCCTTTCCCTTTTCCGTTCTCTTCAACCCATCTTTGCGCCTATCGTGAGAGGGTCGGCATTTGGGTGTGGGTATTCGTCCAACCCTACCAGGTAAAACAGTGGGATGGATGTCATCAATAATAATTACTATCATGGATGTACATACGGCACCTGGGCATTACTCTGGCCAGTGCCCTCATCTCGCAACCTGATTGCTGCGCATTTTCTAGCACCGAGACGCCGTACCCGTACCGAAGCGGTTAAACATAGAACAGGCATGGGGCTGGATCCCATTTGCTTTTTTTCATTTCTCCTTCTGGGCAAGGAGCATGTAAGAAAACGCAATTACATATTCATCAAAGTCGTGGAAACGAGCCCTAAAGATGGAATATGACGGCAACCTCTCTGGCGGGCCATCAAGGGTTCTTCGGAACGTTTGTCTTGTCTGCGACCAGACCAGCGTTTCTTTTTGTCTTTTACTCCATTCTCCATTCTTTAGTTAGGTCTATCAGTGATGAATTGCGAATTCTAGATGCAGCTTTTCCGTCCCGCGCGCCCACTCACACGCCAACTAGTTGTCTACAGACCCTCAGGTATCCTCTAGATGGGTCTGGGGACTACTCCGAGTGGTCATCGTGTCTATCTACTGCGTACGTACCCTACCAATTTTTGCTGGGCACTTCTGAGGGCCGAATCCCTGTCCTAGACAAACTGGCGCATCCACGAAGCCTTGTGATTGGCTGGGTACGGCTGTCAACTTGCCCGCTTTGCTCACCTCAACTCGCATTTGTCGTTTGCGACCACGAACTACACGGGGTCGGGTCAGTAGCAGCTGGCTAACTCGGGGCACCTGACTGTTGATTCTTAGATACGTTCGCCAAGGTGCGCCTTTGCGCAGCGTCTTAGAGAGAGTAAATAGCTAAGATTGTATATCAAATGCGCCGAAGGGAGTATGTTGTGGAGAGGTATGAAGTGATGCGCAAACACGCCAATGGCTTTCCTCAACAGCCCGAGCCTCAAACTTGGCATCTGCTGGCATTGGCGACACTTCGATCAACGGTGGCGCATAACTTTTAAGTAACATTTGGCGACAATCGCAAACCGCGCAAAAGCGCACTTCGTGTCAGGATAGGAAGGAAAGCTTGTAGACGCCGCCGGTAAAGCCATCTAACGGGCATTTGCCCCTGGAACAAGGAGGATCGCACACGAATGCGCCAGCGTGAGCGATACTTGTATGCTCAAGTGTGTACGGGTGTGTAGTGTATGTGTGCGCGCGTGTGTGCCTGGATTTAAGAGAGGCCAGGCCGGGTGATTCCGTAGCCTAGTTACTTACCTACTTAGACCAGGTCAGATGTATGATCGTATCTGACCTGCCGGAAGCGCGCAATATGGCTGTGCATCCACGGGATTTCGAAGCAGGTAATTCCCAGCTCGACGTCGCAATGCGCAAATTCAGGGGAAGGCAAACTATTGTCTGTGTGTTCGCTTCTCTGCTTCTTCTTACCTAGGCATGTATCGGATCCTTTCAGATATGGATCGATCTGATCTATGTACTTATATAGTTCTGGCATGGCTCTCGGGACGAGCAGGAGAATAGATTGAAGTTGCATAGCTAGTCTGGTAGTCTTTATGTAAGTCGGCTTCGCTCGAAGCAAGGCCTAATGCAGCGCAGCGCACCATCGGATTTACCATGCAGGTAAGGTATCGCACAATACGCGGAGGTACATGTATGGTGTATATTGTGTGTATCTGGTGTATGGTGTATCCATGGTGTCCATGGCGTCCATGGCTTCCAAGGTTCCCATGGTGTGTGCATCGCGAGCGAGAGCCGGGCATGCGAATCGCAAAAAGATAAATACGTGACGACCTGGTGCATACTGTTGGACCACATGTACCCAATGGGCAAATATTGGGTCTGTAGCTACATTAGAAGCACCCAATGTTTGCGACTCTCTCACTACTCGTACATGCCTAGGCCCTAGATATTCCTTACATGGTAGATATTGTACCCGTAATAGAGATACATCCAAAACCAGCCATATTCGACGAGAAAGCCGTTGAAGAACATTCGAACTCAGTAAGACTCACATGTAAGTCGAAGCATCTTGTTGATTTCTAAACCCAGACTCAGACCAAGACTAAGACAAGACATCTTGGATCTTGGACCTGACTTTCCGAGGAAAGGATACAATTTGTAGACACAAATGGCGGCCTGTCATCCTCTCTCCAGTCTCCAGCTACCTACCTAGATACTTAGTTGCATTTTCGATGTCGATCTTTTGTAACTTTGTAAACGGCGCATCTTAGCGAAACTGGAGGAATGCCAGAGACATTACAAGGCGGTGCGCTAGCTACCGAACAGCTTTAGCTTACTCTTTACCTATTGGTAATGTTTCTTATAAGTATAGTATATTTTTGTTCATTAAGGAATTTAAATAATATAATTTTGAATTTGGTGTTTCTTCACTTAATGATGGGATGGAAAGTTGAAAATGCATGTCGTATGTGGACTGAATGTATGGATGTGAAAAGTAGAAAAGTAAATAGATACTTGAGTACATGTAAATTGACCGTCATTTTTATTGTTCTTATCATTCAGCAGTGGTACGTTCTCGGTTTGGTGCATCGCTAAAACAGCCTACTAGCATCATTAGTTAGGTACCTCATTGGCTACAGGTAGGTACCTACATAGGTAGGGTACATGTGGCGCGGGTGTGCTGGCCAGGCAGGTCAAGGCCTAGAAAGCCTAACCTTGGAAGCTTTCCCTTCTAATAAGGTACCCAAGTAGGACCCAGGAAGGACCCAAGAAGGGCCTACCTACAGTGGATGGTTAGGTACTTCCCCGACTTTAGTGGTCGGCATGCAACAACTAAAAGTGTGTGGAAAGGCTTTTTTGGATTTTGGAGACTTTCAACTCAACTGCTGCAAAACCTCAACTCTTCTCTTCCTTCTTCCACCACCTCCTCTTTCACACAACCCCGAATTCTCGACAATATCACCATCCAATACTCTTCCATCTTCTCTTGTAAGTATAATCCAACTCATTATAATATTCACTGCAATCAATATGTCCATTTCCTTTCACCAGAGTAACTAGAATTTGCCCAAATCTAGTCACTGACATACAGTCTGATGTCGTAGGTTGATCGGGATCCGTCCAGTCCTCAAGGTCGAGTTCGTGCATCTCCAAGCGCACAACACCATCCATTCTCCCTTCTGGTAAGATAATCTAGCATTAATACCTAATGCGATCAAGTATTCGCTTTATTTATATCCTAAAATCTCTATCCTGCTCTTCCTAGTCGTCGCACACTTCCGACGCATATTGCTCGTCTTTCGCCCGTCATCTACCAGCCAGTGTTGGTCATGACTAGATCACCTAGCTTCTCTATTCGCTTCTATTGATATATATTGCTATCTACTATTGTTATATGCTAATATGCGTCAAGTACCTCGAGTTGAGACGAGTTATTCCGACTAGTCCAACTCTTCCCCTGCTTCCTTGCGATCGACCCTGACCGCTTCCTCCAAACTCCTTGGAGCGGTTCAACGCATATCGTGAACACGAATACTTGTCTAAATACTCGAGATTAAGAGCTGGGGACTCGTATAGGAAATATAGATTGGCAATATTGCCGTCGAGTTTGGTGCCAATAAAACCTCACGGTCCCCTTTCTCGTAACCAACCGGCATCGGGACGGTAGTGAGCGCTTTTCATCATTTTGAGCGTTAGCCATACCTAACCGACTATCCCGACCTTCTCACGGAAGCGATCCGTGAAGCAGGCGGAATGGCGTCTGCTTCGCCCATTGAGACGTTCCCATCCGCCTCTAACGGCTCCAACAGTGGGAGTGCCTCTCCCCGACAACCTGTAACCCCGAAACATGTTCAATTCGAACTCCTCTTCCCCGAGTCTCCCCAATATCGCGCACGACTCCCGCTGCGTGTACAGATCTACCCACACGATGACACCGAATCAATAATCTCGACTGTCAAGAACTTCTACGGCCTTTACCATGGGGGCAAAGGTGTTAGTTTTGAAGATGACCGGGGCAATACGCTCATCGCGAGGTACGAGAACTTTAGCAACAACATGATTGTTTATGTGAGAGTCATTGAGGAGTCTCCTCCACCCGCCGGAGCTTTTGCACCAAACGCTTTCCAACCGGCGCCAATTGAGTACGGTAGCCAGCAATTGGGGCAGCACATCTCGAGACCTGTGTCGAGAACGTCTCGAAAGCGCAGTCCGTCTCCCAACACAGGTCGCGGCCGACGTAGCGCGTCTGCTAGCACGAACCCAACGGCTGGGAAGAAGGGCCGCTCTCGCTCTACCAAGAATCGCGGAGCGAATTATGATAATCGTAGCGATAGCATCAACGGCTACGATAGTGGGGACGGCGCTCCCGCCTCTGTCTCCAGCAAGGCGAAGGAACAGATCGGCAACACTGACATAAGCGTCGAAAACATCGTAGAAGGTGGTCGCCGAAAGCGCGCCAAGTTCGAAAGCTCAGTAAGTCCACTCAAACTACTCCAAAGCTTGGTGTCTCCATACGATCTCACTCTAACCAACCATAATCGCAGGAACTGCCACTTTTTGCGCCACCTCAGATACCTACTACCACATCCAATCCTTCGGTGTCCCCCGTCCGTCGTGTTGAGCACCAACGGCCTGCCTTCCCATTTCCGCACCCCGGACAGAACGCTTTCACAAACGCTCGAGCTCTACAATCCCCCCAGAGTTATAGCAATGGATATGGTCAAGCAGGCATGTTCGCGACACCCATGAGCGACACCCGGCGTCATCGCGGTAGCATCGGCTACCCAGGCAATGGCAGCGGCATCTTGCCGACTCCTGACCCAACTATTGGAAGCTGTGTGTCCGAGGAGGACAAAGACGTAGCAATCCAGCTTATGAGACTGGGTGAAATGTCCAACATTTCCCATGGCAGAACTTCTGCCTCGACATTGGATGACACCTTTAGCGGCAAAGCCGATATCGCATCCTCAACCGGTGCTACGAGCGACGCTGATAGCGAAAGCGAAAATGAGCTACCGCCTTCGCGCCGCCAGAAGCTTGACCTCTCTGGTACCAATCGCAAGATCTATCCAACAACGCACAACCACTTCATACCGTCGCGCGAAAGTGTCGACGCTAGCGGCGACGATGCTGACTACGAGGACGGCGTTGAAGACGGCCCCGTTGCAGGCTCAAAACTAAACGAGCCTAAGCCCAAGGCCCAACAACCCGGAAAGCCGCAAGTACCGGGTCCTAAGGCGATCAAGAATAAGGCACCTAAAGTCCCTAAGGTTACTAAGGCCAAGAAGGTGAGCGCCATTGCTGGAGTTATTGGTCCCATGTCACCTGCGTCTCTACCCAACCAATCGCGCAAACCTTCTGTCGCATCGACTACGGCAGCCCCGGGGCAAGCTGGTGAGGATGACCAGCCAGATCTGTCCACTAAGCCGCGCTGCCAGCGATGCCGCAAGAGCAAGAAAGGTTGCGACCGTCAGCGACCGTGCGGTCGATGCCGTGACGCCGGCCTCAGCGCAGACCAGTGCATTAGCGAAGACGAGGGTAACGGTAGAAAGGGTCGCTATGGTCGCCATATGGGTGTTCCCATCAAGACGGCTGAGGTTCCTGGCCCGCCCACTCTGCTACCCGCCGCCCCTATCACGGCTCCCGCAGTAGCAGGTGACAAAAATAAGAAGCGCAAGCGGTAGATCACCTGATCTACAAACAATGCGCCCATCTACTCTCGAAAACCGGACGACACGCATCATGCAACTCGGATGAGCGGTGTCTTTTTTCTTTTTTTTAATCGCATCCGCATCAACTGTTGCGAGTCAAATCTATCAGCTTCTGCTTCGCGAAATCCCATCGCTGGTTGGGCATATCTGTGTCCCTGACACTACACTACACTACACTACAATACTATACACTACATAATAAACTCATATGTGGTGTTGCGCGTTTCGTCGCCGGTGCGAAACATGGAGATAACTATGGGGGGAGTCGGGGTGTGTGGGAGGTTATCTTGTTCCCCTTCGTCGGAGTTTTATTCCTACTGGGATTAGGAAGGGGGCGTAAAGGGAACATGGATTAATATGGGCCTCGCGGCCGTTACACTCCTTATCTTTTCACCAAAAAATGGTACGCCGGAAACGATTATCTTGCGAGTGGGTTTTATCTGCGAGTTGGCGTTGGATTGTACTTGCTTGTCAGTTTATCGTTCGCATCGCCGCCCACCTCTGCTATCCAATATGCTTGACCAAGTCATCAACTCGAAAACGGAAAATGAGCATTGGAAAGGAAAAATAAGAAAAAAAGGGCACAAGTGTGTTTCAGAGGAGAGAGAGTGTGGACGAGGATGACAGCAGGGTGAATAAAAATTCGGAGCGTCATAGGGGTCTGCTGCTTGAGGGCGAAGGGAATACACGGCACAGATATGCCCCCAACTTATCAGTCAGTTGATAAACAGAGGGGGTATGAAAGGCTGGACTAGGACCCCTCATGAGTGGGAAATTGTGTTGAAACGGGTTGTCCTGCTCTTTCTCCTATATTTTTGGACCGGTCGATACTTGATTTTAAAGCTTTTCGCATTGTGTTTTCTCTTTTCCTCAACTCTTTCTCCATCGCTAGCTGGCGAGAATGAATGTTAAGTTATCATGAAAACTCTAGTTGCAAATATAAATGATGCTCATAACTTCGCGCGTGTGCGTTCGTTCGTGCGTGCGTATCAATATTGCGTATATACATACGTATACGTGTTCGTATTTATAAACCACTAGATGAGTCATGTTCGCGATAGTCTCCGAGGTCGTGATACCTTCATGTCATAAAATACTACATATCTAACTAGGTACCTACCTAAGCAAGTTTAAAAACTGGAGTATATGCCGAGATATATACGCAAAAAAGGAGAAGAAAAAAAGAAGTCTTTTAGTATTGCCACTACGGGCCATACCATCAGGCCACGATATTTTTTGTAAGTCAGGCATCATAACATATAACACCTCTTTTTTTTCAACAAACCATATCTAAGATGTTCGTGGCTCGCATCAAACGTTCGAAAGGAGAAGCCGGACGGGGTTCAAACGTAAATTCTAAAGCGGCGCCCCTTTAGACTAAAAATAAGAAGCCAAAGCCCCAAATTCAAGTCGATCATTGGCGGCGCATCCGGTTGTTACCGCCTGCGCAGCTGCCGCGTCAAGAATGTGTGACGTTGAGTTAAACTAGATCGGTGACACGCTAAGCTTTTCTAGGATTAGCGTTCCTATCCCCTGGCATGCTTACCGTCTTGGCACCAGATCAGAAAAAGAGGCTCAGACCAATTATCGACTCGAGCGCATTTTCTTCTTGCTCTTCTTACTTTTCTTCACCCAAGTTCTTCACCGTCGCCCACTTCCAACCAAAAGTCCTTCTCCACACATCTTCTCTTCTTCCCCGTCTTCTGTGTGGAGGGCAATATCACGATACATGCCAACCCTCGCGAAGGGTTACCTAAGTGAGGCCTAGGTAGGGAGGGGGATGGAGTAAAGGAGCGACGAGAAACAGCGTTATCGGGAGCTTGATGCCCAGCACATGGTCACACCCATCCCCGACTAGGTCGTGAGAATACCGTCGCTACTTTGGTAGGTATCCAGCGTACCATATCGCGATCACTGGCGATGACGACCTACTAGGTAGGTAGTTGTGGAGAGTCAAAATTCGATAATATCGATAATGGAAGGCAACCCAGAATGCTTCCTGCTCTCACCGTTGTTCTCTTTCCCCCACTCGGCGCGCTTTCGGTAATGAGCCACTAGTTTTGACACATCTCGTGATATTGTGCAATGTGCCTTCACGATAGTCACGTTGAGACCCCAAAGTCTCCGTGCTATCGCGTAAGCTTCCGGTTCGCTACCGTGCGTGCGAAGATCGACCAACGTTAGTTGATAGACATGGGATAGGTTTTAGGGATGGCACACTTGCGCGACGCCAGCAAGGCGGCCAGACCGTTGCTCCTTATGCGCTTTACTCCACATGGAAATTCCATGACAGACCCTCGCAGCCGTTAACGGACGCTGGGGCCAAGTTCCTTGGTCTAACACCGGCATCGTGGCAGTATCGTGATGTTTTTGGTAGGTAATATGTTCCGTTCGAGCGATGAGATAAAAAGATTCTGGAGGGATCCTATGAGTATATGAAACCCCCTTCCGTGGCCGACAAGATAACGATGGTTCGTACCTGTATCGACTTCTCTCACTTTTGCAGCATCTTCAAGCTTCTAGGCATATCATCAAGCCAAGTTCTTTATCATCTTTGCCTGCCATGATATTCGTTAAAGATAAAAAAGCTCATCATCATGCGGTAACCGTTACTTCGCTGACTCATAGCCAGGAGTCTCTCCCTCATCCTCAAGAGAGTCTTGCGCCGGAGGTGGCTGTTGTTGACGATGACGACTACCCGGACGGCGGCTCTGTCGCCTGGCGTCAGGTAGTAGCTTGTCATTTCATCAACGCGATGGCCTGCGGCTACGGTGCGGCCTTTGGCATATATCAACTCTACTATACTGAATCACTCAAGGTCCCCTCGGCCCAGATCTCGTGGATCGGCTCTGTGCAGATTTTCCTAAACAATGCCACCTGCATCATAGCCGGGCGCCTAGCCGATGCAGGATATGCACGGGAGGTGGTGTTATGCGGTTCCTTCGTTGCTCTGCTGGGAACATTCATGACCAGTCTTGCGACCGAATACTGGCAGATCTTCCTCGCTCAGGGTGTCTGTACCGGAATAGGTCTGGGTCTGATGTATATGCCCACTATTACGATCATCACCTCGTATTTCAATAAGAGACGTGCGCTCGCCTTAACAATCTCTTCGGCTGGTACCGGAACAGGCAGTATAATCTTTCCTGCGACAGTTCAATACTTGATACCCCAGATCGGATTCCCCTGGGCCGTCCGGTGCGCGGGTTTTGTGGCTCTTGTAATGGTTGTCTTCATGAACGCGCTCCTCAAACCGCGTTCGCTTCCCCAGAAAACTGGTCCGGGTCCCTTGGTGGAGTGGAGCGCTTTCAAGGAGCCCCCTTATGTTATCTTCATCGCAGGTGCCTTTTTATTCTACTGGGCTTTGTATTTTGGCTACTTCTACGTAAGTATCCATTCACTCTCGAGTAATGTGGCTCAGGGGTCACTCATCTATAAAAGCATATTCTCTAACAACAATGCGAACAGATCAACGCCTACGCCATCGCGGTCGCTTCCTTCACACCTACATCTGCAGTATCGCTGCTGCTCATCACGAATGCGGTTGGTATTCCCGCCAGGCCTATGATCGGTTACCTCGCCGACACCTGTCTGGGTCCCATCAACGCATTCATCATATCAACTATCTCCCTAGCCATCACCTTCTTCGCCTGGATCGCGATCGACACGCATTCCACCATGTACGCTTTCGCGATCCTGTTCGGATTCACCAACTCGGCAGCTCAAGGTGCCTTCGCCGGTGCCCTGGCCAGCCTGACTAAGGATCCTGCGAAGATGGGGGTTAGGTTCGGCATGTGCTGTACTATACTCGGCTTCGCGACGGTTGCTGGTCCTCCTGTCGCGGGTGCCATCATCGATTTCTGTAACGGGTCATATCTCTGGGCCCAGGTCTGGGCCGGCTCGGTTTCACTCCTTGCAGCGGCTACTTTGGCTGTATCCAGGTACTGGGTATCTGGCGCAAAATTCGCTGCCAAGGTGTAATAAACCAAGGTACTAGTCCCCGCACTAGTATATGGTTGTTAAACTGTACAAATGGTAATAAGGGTTGGGACATCCTATTTATTAATAGATATCCCTATCCTGGTCTCTGGCTAATTCAGATGGGGTTGGAGATTTCCATTTATGGATGGATCTCTCGCCCTATTCTCTGGCTGTAATGGTTGCTCTTCTATAGAATATAGATAGAGGGTTCGATTCATCTCTGGTTGGTATTCCGACCTCGGTAGGTGGTAATAGGGAAAAGAAAGGAGAGGAAAGGGAAAGGGAAAGGGGTTAAGTGACTTGAAAAATTGGGAAGCGAAAGGGAATGAGCTATGAGAGATATGAGATATGACTTTCCTTCAGTACCTTATGTACGTACAGAGCTAAGTTAATCAATCTACTAATTTAATCGACGTCAATAATCGTGATGTTTGATTGTGCGAGAAGTGATGATTAGCACGTGATAATTTATGAAAAAGCGCGTCGTATGTTTCAGCAGATTGAAATGTCCGAGGAGGATTATGTAATTACCATATATAATTACATACTTGAATTCAGAAATTCATACAAAAGCTGTGTATGTGCGTGCGTGTGTTCGTCAGGGCTTCGCATGTCGTTGATCAACTACCTATCTCCAGGGATCTTCCGATATATATATTAGTCGGAGAAACTGACAAAAAGCCGATTCGAGGCTTGATGTATGTACGCACATGACCTACATATGCAAGAGGGCATCTAATCAGACAACGTGATAAGTATTCAGCTGTCATTGGCCAGATATTAGTTCCCGAAGAGCTGTCGAACAAATGCAGTTCCCCGGTCCAATGAAACAGTGGCTACACAACAGCACGCCGTTTGCTTTCTTTTTTTAAGCGTAAGAAATCTGTGGCGAACTGACGGATATTTAAATTGGATAGTAGGTAACTTGAAGTACCTACCTGGTACCTAGCATTAAACATTATTCATTGTGTATAAACCACCTATGAATATACATAATGAATCCTCGCCACAATCAATCGACATTGATATATTTGCCACTTTTTACTTTATAATGCATCATGCACGGCGGCTCCTAATCCGCCCACGATACATCAAAGTGCACATCTAGACTCATATTTAACATACATCAGCACTGTAGGATACTAACAGATGGCATGACATAATATAATTTTACAAGAATCATATAGTCGCTATCATTCGCAATTAGCTAGGTAAATCCTTAATACCATCTCAAAAGGATCAACTCGTGGTAGCTTTCTTCTAGAACGGGTTTGCCGTCTTAATGATCAATAATTGTGCCCATATTGTAGATCTAGATAAGGTCGCACAAAAGATTATGCGATGCAATCCTTCTGTGGTATGTCAGCATTGCATCTCAACCTACCCTACTCGTTTATAATACGACAGGAATAACGTCGCATTTGATGTGCGTCGGAGGAAAAGCCGACCTCTCTAGCTTCGGGTAAGGACTTTCACATAGTAAGTAAGTGGATATCGAATAATTAGCTGTCTTCGTAGTAATATATTATATCCATTAACCCGGATTAGCGACAGCTACGTAGACAATGAATATTGCCGTGATATCACAAGTTATAGTATATATCACCTACCTTGGTATCCGAATAAATCATATATTGGTTGGACTTTGTTCTTACCACCTACCTACATACTGATAAACTCAATTCGATGATGATATCAGAGGCGTTCATTGGATTCCATCCCCGCGGTCGAAGACGTTCTAGGGCTAATTGATTCAATGTTCTGTGGCTTTAGTGGCGTTCTCCCCCGCATCTGTGGATGCACGCACTTAATCTAATCCCCAACGGGCTAGGTGATAAATTAAATGGGGGTAATTTGTACCCTTGTCAGCTTTCCTACCTGGGGAAATATGGGTCTCTAACAAGCGGGGATTCCTATCTTACCCAGACCATCCGGAGTTTTAGAACTCGCGGTTCAATTGGTAGTAAACTTTCATTCAATTTACATCAACAACTCCCTCCGGTCAAACTCGCGAAATACTGTATAAAATCAAATGATATTGAACTTTTTGGTTGGGGTTACTGTAGAAAATATACAATCTACTCACACTAACTACTTACAGCCTACTGCATGATACTGCAAGCCGCAGAATCCGTGCCGCCGACAGGCAGGGTAGCATCCATCAATGATGGTGGGTAAACCCTCACCATCTGACGGCGATGCTTGCCAAGTCTTTAATAAACGCGCCGAATTTGACTTGTCGCAGGGGTCACACCTCAGTGTCAGTCAAGAGCATGTCAAAATGTCTGTCGGTGGTTTTTGTACGCCCGGGCTTCAGCTGAGGCTGGACGTTCGATAGCTTGTCTCATCTATCAACTACATAACGAATTACACGATTATCGATGATCCATCTACCTACATAGGTGAAACTAGTTTTAAAGCAGCAGAAGCACAATGTCTAACCACAGTGCCATAGTCTATTATTTTCTCTGCCGAAGATTGCGGAGTAAGATCTAAGAAATAGTCACGGCCAAGCCGTTTTAGACCAACTATTTCGCGGGGCACTATCTGTCAGCAACAAGGACTCGCTACACCCTGGACGTCGCTTTTTGCCAAGTGCAGTTGAATATCCGTCTAGGCAAAGCCAGGGTGTTTAATAATGATTCAATCAAATCAACTTCCTGATTTGCCGAAAATGCCTTGACAAGGTCTGGGCCCTCGTTTTTTACTCCAAGGTACTGGGAACCCCCAGCTGCCCCAGATATGGCTTGGATGGATACTCGGGCTAATACCCTTGAGTATATCCATCATAAGCCAGCAGGTGCAGATCATTCTCTATAAACAGGTTTGACAGTCCCCTTAGTTACTTCCCACTTGTGTTCTTCGCGTCTTCTCTCCTTCTTGTCCTTCCTGTCCTTCCCGACTTTGTCAAAACTACGCCTTACGACTCGGTCACTGGTCAGTCATAATGGCGGCGATACGATCCACAGACGAGAAAAACGACTCCGACCAGCCCGATGCGGTCGTGCTCGAGACCAAGAGCGAAGGCTCCTCCGAGGCTCCGAGATGGACCGTGGAAGAGGAGACTGCCCTTCGAAGGAAGCTAGATTGGCAACTGGTGCCTACCGTTACCATATTATATCTCCTTTGCTTCTTGGACCGGTACGGTTATTCCAACTAAGAGCCTCTCACGCTCCACTTGATACTAATTTGCGGTGTAGGATAAATATAGGAAACGCTCGTATCCAGGGACTACAAGAGGATCTGGACCTATATGGATACCGTTTTAATATCGCGACGAGTGTCTTCTATATCGTCTATCTAACGATAGAAGTGCCGTCCAATATTCTCCTCAAGCATATCGGTCCGCGATTCTACCTCCCCGGGTTGGTTGTCGGGTTCGGAGCTGTCTCCGTGGCGACGGCTTTCGTGAAGACTTTCGAGCAGCTCTGTGCTGTCCGTGCGCTGTTGGGGATCTTCGAAGGCGGAACGATGCCGGGATTGGCCTTCTTCCTCAGCTCCTTCTACAAGAGAGAAGAGCTTTACTTCAGAGTCGGTATTTACGTCTCGGCCGCATCGACCGCCGGCGCCTTTGGTGGGTTGTTGGCCGCAGGATTCTCGCAAATCCCCGAATGGGGAATCGCTAGCTCGAGATTACACACGTGGCGCAACATATTTTTCTTCGAGGGTCTCATCACCATGCTCATCGCGATGACGGCTCCCCTCATCCTGCCGCAGAGCCCCGAAAC
This sequence comes from Annulohypoxylon bovei var. microspora, assembly GCA_022836615.1. NCBI lineage: Eukaryota > Fungi > Ascomycota > Sordariomycetes > Xylariales > Hypoxylaceae > Annulohypoxylon > Annulohypoxylon bovei. Next base: position 61,921 of record MU405288.1, read on the forward strand.
ATCGAAGTATCTTACGGATCGCGAGAAGTACATCGCCGTCGAGCGCCTCCGCATCGAAAGCAAGGCGCAAGCCAATGAGAGAGTGCAGGTGCGCCACGTTAAGCAGGCGCTGCTCAACATCAACAACTATATCTGCGCGGCGGGCTTCTTCGCCATCAACATCACGGTGCAAGGCCTCTCCGTCTTTATGCCGACTATCCTCAAGGACCTAGGATGGGAGTCGCTAGAGGCGCAGTACTACACGGTCCCCGTGTACGCTGCCGCCTCGATAGTCGCCATCAGCATCGGCTTTATCTCCGACAAGACGCGCATGCGAGGCTTGTATCTGGCGCTGTTCACGTTCTTAGGTATAACCGGTTTCGCTATGCTACGCTGGGGCCACGGCAATGGCCTCCGCTATACGGCCGTTTACCTCTGCGCGCTGGGTGCCTTCCCCGGCGGCCCCGGGTTCCTGTCCTGGGGCCTCAACAACGCGGCCGGCCCGGCTATTCGCGCGGTCTCCGGCGGTTGGATCGTGACGCTCGGGACCATGGGCGGCATTCTTGCGGTGTGGGCGTATCTTCCTGACGACGGGCCCGCGTTCCCGATCGGCCATACGATTAACCTCGTCGCGCAGATATTCGTGTTGTTCTTGAGCAGCTTTGGCATCTGGTATTGCGTCAGGGAGAATAGGATCAGGGCCAGGGGAGGACGCGATGATAGACTGATCGGGTTAAGCGAGGAAGAAAAGATCGATTTGGGATACCGACACCCGGATTTTAGGTACATCGCGTGAGCGGTGAGCAAGAGGAGGTATTTTGTGGGAGATGGATTTGTTGCTGACACTTATTGATGCTTGACGGACGACGCCTCACGAGTATGCAAGATTAGGTACAATAGGAGGTGAGATAACGAGCCGTAGACGCGGAGGATAGAAGGCTGATGGCGTATACCACGGCGAGGCGAGGATTCGGTCATTTTAGAGTAGGAATACATATCTGGAATTTATCTAGAGCATCTTAGACTACGGTGCGATTTGAGTACATGTCAGTTGGTGGTGATGTGTGATGTGTTCAATAGCTAATAACTTGCGGTTTCCGTCTCTAACGATACTCCTACGGTACTATACTACGGCGCCTTGATCTAGCAGAGGTCTTTCACTTGATTTTGGGATATATCGTCCCGTATACTTGCACATCTTTAGCTACGCCGTTAGGTTTGCACACACGTATCGATCTCAAACTCTACGGACATACGACCTACCTGACTAGAATATCTACCACAATTCCAGCAGAATCCCATCCTCCCACCCTCATATCTTTCCACGCCTCCAAAGCGAATGAGTCACAGCAAGAACAGCTACCTACCTACATACCTACACAGCGAAGCGGCAGGCATTCATCCCGACGTAAACCCGCCGCTACGCATCTGCCGCGCTTAGACGCACACCTACCTGCCCACGCAGGTGGAGCGTGCCGCGCGCCCCGAACGTGCCGAGAGCGCCGCGTGTCCGCCTGCGCGTCCGTCGCGACGGCTCGCGCGCGCGACAGAGCTGTGCCGAAGGTAATCAGGTGTTGGGGAGGCTTGGCTATGTACGTCGCGTCCGGTTGAGCCGGGCCTTGATGTCGTGGCGGGTTGGGTTCTTGGAGTTTCTGTGGGTGGTTGTTGCTACGCTCTGGGGTGCTTGGTAGGTAGGTACGTATCTAGCCTTACGGGGTGAGGTTGTGGTGGAGGGTTGCTGGATGTGCTTTATCGACGCATGCATTAGCAGCTAGATACGTTGGTATGACATGCTTGTATTCGTGTCTTGTGGTTTAGCGAAAAGATGTGTGTGTATAGGGAGACCTTGGTACATCGATGAGGTCGGTTAGGATAGAGTGTCGTGGCGAGGGATGGTGGGTCGATATTACGAAGATGCGGTTCTAGGCCGGGCTTTGCAAAATGTGCTCTTTAAATTCGTAAAAGTCGCCTCTTTAGTAGCATGGTACTGTTTATGAGAAAGTGAAAGAAAGCAGGCCTGCTCTTGTGATGGTTGTTGTCGATAATGTATGTAGCTCCGTATTTACTCAATTCCTTTGCCACGGGATAGTATCCAGGGGCGTTACCGCTTCTTACTTTACTGGTTGAGTCTCCTCTAATTCGATGTGGCAATACGACCTAGTGTTAAATGGAATTATAGAATTTAGTCGCCCAGGATCAATATAGAGTGATGGAGATAGGTGAGGTTGTTTCCCCGGTCCAAGCACCTAGGCCAGGGAAACCGTAACAATATCTTTGTCCGAGTATCTATATCATGAGCTTCCAAGCACTCTTGATTCATATCACAAACGAAGTCAGCCGAAATACAATATGTAAACCATATATTGGTCCTTTAACGAAGGTATATGAAGTGAATCACTGAGACATCCTAATAGCATAACATCCAAGAATAGATCCCATATGCTATAGCTTGCATGGACTGCGGTTAAATCGTGAATAGAATATGCCATGACTAGATCATCGATTCTCAAACTCTAGTGCCTCCTACAAAATAGTACATATTATAATAATAGGAAATAGACACGCAGGCTTTTGGTGCTAATGAATTGACGGAGTCCTAACAAACATACCTGGGTAAGTTGGGCGAACTTCTATGCCGTACCACGTATACAGCGACCTCACAACAGCCCCTAATCACCGTCTCTCAAAATCGTCAAGATACTTAGTACCGTCCTCGCAATGCCTCCCCCATCCTCCACAATCTGATCATGTGTACCCTCTAGATCCTTGAACACCAGCACCTTCTCAGCGCCCAGATCTCCGCTTAACCGTTCCGCCATACCCTCCGTCTCAGGCATATCCACCAGCTCATCGTCCGGCGAATGCGCGAGCACAGCCAGCCCCTTAAAGCGGTCACCATACCGCCCCGCAAACTTCATCGGCGCCGCCTCGTCCCAGTCCTCTAGCGGCCCGAACGCCGCGGACAGGAACTCGGCGTACGACCCGCCGACGCGTGCGTTGAGCCCGGTCATGTCATAGATACCCTCTACACCGAGTACGGCTTCTGGTAGCTGTGCCTCTTTGCCCGCTTCGCCCGCACTGGAGCCGGACGGGGGCGCCGTCGCGAGCAATTGGTAGGCCAGACACCCGCCGGCCGAGTGTCCGAGCAGGACATACCTCGCGCCGAAGCCGAACCTGCGCTGCAGGAACGCGAGCGCGGCTCTGACGTCGTCGAGATGGTCCGGGTGCCTAGCGTCGCGGAGCCGATCCTTCGGGGTGCTGGCCGGGTCCTGGGGGAAGTCCGGGTGCGGGCTGAGGCGGTAGTCTATAGAGGCAAAGGCCGCGATGCTGGATTTGGCGACGCTGCTGCTACTAGTAGTAGTAGTAGTAGGGATGGAGTCGGAGGACTCGAGGATGCGCGATATGGACGATGCGAAGACCTCGTGCGACACGCGCGGATCGCGCCATGCGCCGCCGTGGATGAAGCTATAGGAGAGAGAGGTCACGTGTTAGTTGCGATCCCCACCTACATATGTGTGTGCTATACGTAATGATAAATGCAAGGTGAGACATTCACACAATCCAGTACTTGGTCTTGTCGGCGATATCGAGGTCCCATACCCCGACCCGTTGCAGCTCGTGCGCGCCGTACTGATGGAGTGTATATTCGAGCGACGAAGCCATGGCTAAGCTACTAGTCTGGTGATGGACTAGGTAGTGCTAGAGCTGGAGCTGGAGCTAACCCTTCTGGTTGGCAATGTGATGGTGGTGGTTGGGAGGTAGGTATGTGTGTGTGATGCATGAAGAGAAGTACTTTGTAATCATCACGGATGGAGGCTTAGCGCATGAGGGGGACGGCGGCGGACGGTAACTGGACGCGTTTGCATCTCAATGCACCTCAGGGCTCTTAGCACATATTAGAAACCCTCCTTTAGGTGCATAGGTACGACTCTGATTCCGATTCTGACTCTGGCTCTAACTTTATCACCTAGAACACTTTATGCGATAGGTATACTTTCTCATTCTCTCCTTCGCTCCTGTTCTTCTAAGATTCTCCAACTTTCTACTCGTGACGCGTTTGAAGATGAAGATTTCGTAACTCTTCGTCCGATGACACTTGCTTAATGTCGCTGTCTATCAAAAATCCTATTGGGGAGATCTTTAAAAGGAAGGAGATGACGTTTTGCTTTAATTCGTATTAATTCGTATTTTTACAAAAGAACAATTGGAAAAATTGCCGGTGTGATGACGATTCTGTCCGAAACCGTAACATCTGACTCTCTCATTCGTCAATTTTATTCGAGACGAATACATTGTGAAACTAGGAGTTGGTGAATTTGGCTGCATGCTGCAATTCTTGTCTTTTCGTAACAATTTGCCTACATTACTGTACCGTGACCCTGAATCATTACCCAATGGCATAATGAGGTTATGAAAATTGCTTCGGCGCGATGTAAATGATTCGTCAATCAGATGACTTGCTAGACCTGCTCGAACATAACCGGTAAGTTTTACCAGCGAATTATATAAGGAAGGCCATATTGGTCTTCTAAGGCTCGTCATTCGCGGTGATACTGCTGATGATCCGGAGAAATAGGCCGCCTTCTCGCATATCAGTCCACTTATTCCCGACGCGAGCATTTGCTTCTTGATGCTGGGTCTTATGCATTGCGATGCCAACTGCAGAAAGGTACATTGGAGGTGCAATCTACATAAATCCCGAAACGTCTTCCATACCGGTTGATGGGCTGTTTGTCCTGGGAATGGCGCCGACTTGTTGAGACCACGGTCGTGTTGGCCCGATGAGGCAGGTTTTAGAACGCCATAGATTTTGTGGAATAGCAAGAACACCGAAAAACCTCCCTTCAGAGTAAACCGAGTTCTCGTCCCCGTCTCGTTAGAAAGCCAAGAATCTAATGACTCGAGACTGAATAGGTTTGTCAATGTCGTTTTTGACCTACATTGTAGATAAATGCTTCATGAAGTCTAATAATCCGAGCCTACGGCGCAGACTAGCTGGTAATAGCATGGTTCGGTTGCAGGTCCGAACCAGATTATACTTTTCAGTCTTCGCTATGCAATTCCGACGCGCGTGACGAAGCACCCTATTCGACGGCTCTAGGCTCTATAGCCAGCTCTACCCCAAGGGGTTTCTGGCTGTCTACTCACGCTATGCCGACTTCGGTGGGCACGTAGGTATATACGTCACGAGCACCTTACCGCATTCGAGATGTCGTCTATCCCTGGAACGGGGACGAAGGATTCGGCCGACCTAGTTACCACACCCTGAACGAGGCTGAATACTTAGGTATAAGGCATGCATAAGCATCTCCGGGATCTATGATTGGACGAAGAACTGCGATGGAAGCTTTTTGGAAACCCTTTCTCAGACGTCAACCCCCATTCCTCTTTTATGCCACATGGGGGGTTCACTCCACCTGGTTGACTCCGACACGTATCGCGGCCCTACTTTGATCGAGATGTCCTCGGGATCTCTGGAAAGAATGAAACATGCGGGGTACGGAATAGCGAATGATCAGAGGCCAGGGGTTAAAGTGGTAACTTAGAAATCCCGTCAATCATCGCATCTATCCTCATATGTTCTCCCGTCTGTCTCATCGACAGTGAATTCGGTTGATTGAAATTTGTAATTCTCAATTCAGTGGCCTGCAGTAGCGCCATTGCTTTGTAGGTGAAAGATTTCTGCTGATCTACCTAACCGAAGTGAATCCCCATATAACCACGGACCGTGATGCTACCGACAGCAACATTGATATCAAGGGTCGGAGAACCCACATTATAGGCGGTGCTGAGCCCCCTAGCAGCCTAGAGGTAGGTACCTAGCCTTGCTAGTGATGCGACGGTTTAGCGAGCTTAGGAAGTAGTGCCTGGCCTAGAAGTCTAACAGTGTTAGTGTACCGAGTAGGAGGAACGAAACTCTCGAAATTTTAGAATAGGCTGTTTTAAAATGGCGACTTGTTAGTTCTAGCCTTTCTAGGTCAATATTCTTTCACGGCATGAACCGTTAGTGGGGGTTTTAAGAAAAGGATATTGATGTTTTCGCAGTCTCGATATCGCTCTCGAAAAGAAGAAAGACAAAATGCTACAATTGGGAAATTGTATTGTCTGTGTGTTTAAAGGCGCAGAGGCAGCTGACAGGTAAGCATTCACCCCAAACATGACAGTGTCAAAGCTCTGCATATGTCAAGTGTCAAGTGGGACAGTGGACGGTAGATCAAGAATGTTGTTCATGGGAGTTCATTAATTCGGAGAATTTGTTTAGTAATGAGATTTTGAAGATCCGACCCTAACGCTAAACTATATTGGTCTAGATAAACTCTACTAGGTACTAGGTACCAAAGGCTCCAAAAATTGGCGTGTAACATTACATAATAGATCGGACGACATAAATGCTTACGTGATGCGTGATTATATACGATATATACAAATAAACAATATTACTTGTCAAAATAATGAGTCTTTTCTTTTTTTGCCTTCCAATTTTCAATAACTGCCGAGACATCCCGCATACAACCTTATGCTATACTCGTCATCTATCCCTACAAGTACGAATCGTGAGGTAAGAGTAAGATCCACAAGATCTCTTCTACTAAATACTACTATATACTAGTAGTAATAGTGTATAATACTAGACTCCAAAGTCTAGTTCGCTGTTCAGCTAGCTAGCCCACGCTACTGAGTACAGCGTAAAGACGCAGACCGGCGGATGTCAAAGCATAAACTCCGCTATGCCTGAGTACCATACCCTGTTCAGGTTTATACCTCCTTGTCGTTGGGTCGATTATTAGCAGGGCTCTGCATAGCACTGCAAGGGTCCGAAGCTCGCAACGCGCAGGAGCTTTCTCTCACCTGCAGCCTTCGGCTTCGCGTACCGTTACATTAGCTTCGGTTCGCATCCGGGGCAGCATAGAACATCTGGCGATCCGAACGGAACTCCCAGGGTTCATCACAGGGATGAGGGCTACTCGACAGTCTATGGCATTGTCTATTACGGGAAGTTTTTTTAGAATCTGAACCCGCTGACTCGTCGAAACCATTTCTTGTCTTTCTCTGGTACAGGTCAGGTTACCCCGAGATACATGCACTATCTCGGCCTGCTATCTTCTCTAATGCTCTATTGCTCCATAAGATAGACCCTTGAGATGGACTACTAGGTCCTAGACTATACCCACAAGGGCGTCCCATTGTGTTTGTCATCTCCTCCTTGCTCTTGTTTTAAGTGATACATATGGACCGGTCCCATATGCACCTTTTTTCATCTCTCTGTTCCTCCTGTTCGTTTTTCTTCTTTTTTTCTTCGTTTACCTCGAGAGCCAAACTTCTCTTGGCGCCTGATAGACTTCATCTATCATGGCAGCCCAGGATCCAAATGCGCCGACAGACAGTAATGGCGGTGCTCTGGTGGCAACCGCCATCACTATGCTCGTATTTTCCTGGTTATCTGTCTCTCTCAGATCTTTCGTCCGCGCTAGGCTAACTAATGGTTTCCAATGGGATGACTGGATCATGCTCCTTGCTCAGGTATGTGGCGATATCTGCCAAGTTTCTTGTACTCGTACTTACTCTAAACAGTTAAACTTCACGACCTCGTGTGTTTTAATCCTCGTAGGAGTTCAGAATGGCCTAGGAAGACACGACAAATCTCTCGACCAGTTCCACGAGATTCAGGCTTTGATGTATCAAGCACTAGCTACCGCGACTTACGTCCTCAACATGTGGCTGATCAAGCTCAGCATTGGTATCTTTTTACTCCGCCTAGCTACACAAAAGAGGTATAGATATACTCTCTACGCTAGTATCGTCGTTGTCAGTATATGGAGTATAGTATTGTTCTTTTGGAATATATTTCAGTGTAACCCTGTCGCTGCTCAATGGGACTACACGATCCTTGAAAACGATTCCACCTCTCATTGCGTCTCAGCCGACGAGATCGTTAGTGCCGCCTATGGATTGAGTATCATGACTATCCTGTCCGACTGGCTGTATGCCCTAATTCCGATTCCTATGCTCTGGAAGGTCAAGATGACGACACAAACTAAACTTACCGTGGTTATTGTTCTGGGTCTGGGTATATTCGCGAGCATTGCTACCCTTGTCCGACTCAAGTTCCTCGCCGATCTCACGGACATGGCAGATATATTGCGTAAGTCTTCAGCTTTTATTCATAGCTATCGATACTACACATGCGCTTCAGATTACTGATTAGTTATATTAAATATAGATGCTGGAACCGATGCAATGGTCTGGACATTGATTGAACCAGGGGTTGCTATTGTTGCCTCAAGTCTCGTCACTATTCGACCCTTACTTCGCCTTTGGAAAATCAGGGGATTCGGCTCGACCGGACAAAGCCGTCCAACCAACCAGTATTATAATAGCAATCGCATATCGCGCACGAACCGATCGAGCAAGATGCCGGCTTTCGGGTCTACCGACGTAACGCTCGTAGATGTCGAATCTCAGACAAAGGTCAGCAGGCCTCGTTCATCGATCGCGGGATCGTTTGTTGGGGGAAGGGGGCAGCGATCACTGTCAGTATCTGATGCTGCAAGCTTGACGAGCAGGAGCTTTCAATCCCGAGCATCATCTGATATGCCAATGTTTTCGAGCTTTCCTCAGCGGTCCCGGTCAATCTCAGATGCAGATACGTTGACGGGTAGAAGCCATCGATCCCGGCCGTCGCACTTGACAAGACTATACGAGACACCTATAGAAGAAGACGATGCTCAATCAGAATACGATGGCTGGGCAGATGGAAGAATAACGACGAGGAGCGAGATGTACATCATCGAGGGCAACGTAACACCCTCGCCGCCGCCAGGAGCACACAGACGAGATGAGACATGGTTAACAGAACAAGATTCGTCAAATGATGGATCATTCGAGCTCAATCGAATAAGACCCCAATACAATAGGAATAGGGACTCGGTAGAGTTGCCGCAACTACCGTCAACTTACCGACGATAGATACCGCCACAAATTTATCAAAAACCACATATATAGTGCCCCGAAACAGAAGCGTTGCGAATATTCCGTTAACTATAGGGCCATAACGATATCAAAATTTCCCTTTCGATTCTAGCTAGATGTATAAATGGATCACACATATCAGATACCCAAACGGCCGAAACTAAGGTTGGTTTTATTGGCGGCGGCGGCTGGGCCATGGGGGACGGGGCGGGATTCAAGGAGTTCGCGGGATAATAAAATAACTAACAACTTGTTTATTATTCCAGGAGCATTTTCGGCTGAGGCTGGCTTTGTTTTGGATGCTTATTTTTCCTAAGGATAACCTTTGGATATGTATATATGGGCAAGATACCGCACACTTGCCTGGGTTCAAAGGAGGGAAGGCCAAATATGCTATTGAATAGGAGGATCTCCCGGCAGGGAGAGAGGGTACTACCACCCCATAAAAGGAAGATCAATTAGCTTCCAGAGATTCTCAGCTATTATATATAATATAATACATTATATAATTGTTAACTTCACATGGGAATTGACGTGACATGATAACGAACAACCATAGCTATGGTATATATACTAGATTACATTGAGCTACCTGTTAACTTGTTCATAACTACCTGGTAAAGAAAACATTTTAGAATTATTACCAAGTTAATATAAAAGATATTCGAGTAGGTAACTATAGTTAGCTTCTATATCGCTTATCCCATCTTCAAGAGCGGTTCTTTAGGTAGCTACCAAGGTAGAGATTTAACGACGCTAGGATTGAGCTGCAAGATGGTACAATGCATACCCGATATGCCTAGTAATGCGAAGAATTTATGACCAAGGTAAGGATTTGAATAGTGTTGTATTTCTGGCATCATGACCTTGGCTGATAATTTGAAATTTCCTCGCATAGCTATGTACCTTGTTAGCTATATGTGGATTGTTAAGTGTTCAGCCTAAGCGATGTTTAATACCTTGAGAGTTTATTCCTTGCAACAGCTTAAGGTTAGGTATCTATTCATAATCCTCGTATGACTCCTAGGTAGTTTATTCATGATGGAATATCTCCTCCTTTCATTACCTACGGAGCCTCCTACGTAGAAACATCCCGTTCCCGGGGTTTTACTGCGGGCGTGTAAGCCAGACATTAGAACGCGGCTAACCTGGGATCGTCGCAGGATTTCCCAGTGAAACCGCGGAACCGCGTACCTGTGCTTCTTAGTGCTATGCTGTGGCCGCCCTATTATACGTCATATTACGGCCTGTTAAGACCATGGGTGCCGGCAACCCGTGCGGCGCCGCACAGATGGCGTTCGTGTGTGGTTTTGCGAACGTCACATTCGTTTACTCACTTATGGGTCGGGTCCCGTACGATCCTAGGCGGGATATATATCATACGTACGGTGATAAGTGCTGGGGGTATCATAACTTTTGATTGTTTTTGACTCCTACCTGGCGCCCGGTGCCTACGTAGAACCTAGAAGCCATCTGGAACTTTTTTGTCCTAACAGAAAAAAAAAAAAAACAAGCAGTGACTGCGACCTGACCCAAACAACCAGGGCTCATCACAAATGTTCGTGACACAGTGCCCTGTGACTCCTCCAAGGGGCCAGGTGCTATGGGTACATGAATAGAGTAAACCAACGACCAGCAACCATTGCTCAAGACAGGTCAATATCATCAAGGTTCGGGTCCCAATCCTCCTCCTCGTCCCAGACCGGCGCCAGCACGAACCTGCTCAAGATCTGGCCCATGCCGCAGGCGACCCCGGTGCTCTGCTCCGGATTCTGCAGGTCCACGTTCTGCTCGACAATGAGCGCGGTGGTCAAGAATTCCGTCTCTGCGCCGGCTCCCAGGGTGAGCATCGTTCCTCCCCAGTCGAACTCGACCTTGCCCGACTTGCGCACGTTGAGCTTGCCGATGAGACCGCCCTCCGGCGGCAGGGTCCCGAAGGGGGTCCAGCCGCCTTCTTCCTTCTTGGCGCCGTCTTCGGTCTTGATCTTGACGCCGCCGGCGCCGCTGCTGTTCTCGCGAGAAGCGTGGCCGTCCGTCTCGCCGTCGGTGCCGTCTGTAGGTCTGGCTAACGGCGGAAGGATGGGCGGGAGTTGGAAGAGCATGATCTGGTTGTCTTTGGGCTGGCGTCGTGCTCCTCCTTCACCTTCTTTGTCGCTGCCGATGGGGGGTTTGAAGCTGAGAGTCTTCAATTGGTATTCTAGATCTATTATAGTCTGCGCGATCTCTGGGTCTTTGGCCGCCTTCGCATTGCGCTTTCGCTGCGTAGCTTCGGCGTTGACCTCGTTGACAAGCCTCTTCTTGAGTTCGGGCGAAGGGGGTGCCTTGGGTTGTACGGCCTCGGGGATATCGGCCATGTCGATGTCCATTGCTTCGGGCTCAGTGCCTGGTTCGGCCTTGACTTTGACCTGGCTCTTGGGTGCCGCATGCCAAACCTCGCTATCTTCTGTTCCGCCCATATTTTGCAGGTCTTCAGCACCGCCAGGAAGGAAGAGGTCTTCGTCGTCTGATGATTGGCGTTCTTCTGCTTCGAGCTCTGCTGTGGTCTTGACTTTGACCTCGGCTTCTTCGTGCTGGGTCCGAACAAGTCCGACTGGCATATGCCCAGCTGACTTGAAATTATCCCCAGACTCAGTGTAACCGTTGAGCATGTCGATGTTGATCCTGTTCTCATGCTCGCGTCTAGGTTTGTATCTAGAGGCTGCGTACTCAGAACTGAAACCATCAGTATCCTTTGGTCCCCAGTTGCCACTCTCTAAGCTTGAGTTAGTAAATTGTATATTTGATTTGCCAACGTTGAAAAAAAAACCCCGAAAAAAAACAAGAGAATTTTACCTTGAGATACGGCAGAGAATGGACCAGAGGCCGTAATAGTGCGTCTAGAAAATCCACGTTGAGACATATCTCCTCTTCCTCGGCCTCCTCGTCGAGATCGTCGTTCCTCAGCTCGCAGTTCTCGTTCCTCTTCCTTAATCTTCGTATTCAAGTCACGGTTTCTCTCAGCCTCTAGCCTCGCTCGTTCCGTAGCATCTCTCCTAACATTCTTAGGTCGGAATCGACCACCAGCACGTGACGGTGCAACACTTGATGTTCGTGATTGCGTTGCACTAGCGGTACTTGATTGTTCAGGTTGAACCTCGGGTGTTGCCGAGATCTCGATTGGAGTATCCCGCGTGGCTGCATCTTGCATTACCAAGTCACTTCCATCAGAGTCCTGTGCTTGTGTCTGCGATGAAATGTCAGGGACTGATTCTGTATCATCAACTTGTCCCGTGGCGCCTGAGTGTCCAGCCCTGGCCGATCCTCGTCCACGACCACGACCCCGTCCTCTCGCACCGGCTCGTGAAGCACGGGGAGGCATGTTGTTATATTACCGATGCAGATCGGTTTGATTCCGAGAATGTAGTGATTATAAAGATCTTTGAATGTAAGATTTTTATAAGAATTATTCACATGAATAAATGAATAAATGAATAAATGAGTTAGAGTGTGATGAGTGACGGAACGTTGAACGATTGGAAAAGTTTATGGTGGGGCACCCTTGTAAGTCTAGGACCCGCGAGTGCTAGGTACTAGGTAGGGTAGAATGGTGGGGCACGATGATTACCTAATTGGTGATTGAATTGTTAGCACCTTCAATGTTGGCAGCTGGTTGCCATCTGACCCACTTAGTTTTGGCGTTCTTTAAACAAGCACGTTTTATGACTGGTGAAGATCGTTCAAGATTGTGAAATATTTCGGCCTGTAAAAGTAATCCTAGAGATTTTCAAAGTATGCACACCGGCAATTCCCTTCACCGCCCTGATCATCTAAGTACCTAAGTATTTAAGTAGTATGTAGGTACCCAGGACGATCTCCGCCCAATTACATCACAGAGATTACCTAACACGTTCGCATGAAAAGGGGTTGAGACCTAAGGATGCGATCTTCAATATCATGCATCAATGTCGTGTTTCTATAATATAAGGGGAAGAAGAGATAAGCCCATGAAAACATGATCCTGAAGAATTTTATTTAGTTGTTTATCAGCTGGTAACTGTTGAAATGCACTTTGGCTTCCTAGATACAACTCAATCCTTCCCCTATACATGACTTACACGAGTGCTTAGCCACGGTTATATATAAATGTGTAAGTCGCCAAGCTTTCAAGATTTATGTTAAGCCTCAAGTATAATACAACGCCCTATCTTTAAATAGCTTGGATATATGCCCTTTACTCCAATTTTTGGGTTGTGTAGTTGTTTTTGAACGTGGCCTTAATAACACCATTAAGGTGCATAAAACCATCACCGAACACACATTAGTGCTTGTTCACCAAAGTGTCGTTCAACACTGCCTTCCTGAAGAAGCATCGACCCTATCCAGTTTCGAGCAGCTTCAACAGTGGCAGCACCAAATTTTACCACAATACAACCGCGCACGTTGGCGGCTGACCAAAGTATCTGTTTATCCCTCTCTTCATCCAACCTTCTGGTCCTCCAACTTTCAAGGGGGGTTCGAGGTATTGCTTCGTCCTTCTCACGCGCTTCGGCGCTGCGAAAATCTCGAGCACCTAGCCGTGGCACTTCGGCAAACTCGGCTAGGAAGAATTCCCCCATAGATTTGGTCATGGGGCCTCGTAGAATCAAAGTCCCCATGATAGCTTGTCCATACATCGACTCTCGAAGTGAGGGGGACCCGGGAGGTCTATTTATACTATCAAGAATGATGTTGTCTCGAACCAAAAGCCGATCCTTAGATGTTTTAGCATCAGAGGTAGACCAGACTTCATTGCGCCCAATCCAACGATTCAGACTCCAGTTTTCGCCTAGGGCAACACGACCTTGGGTAACCCAGTCCAACAAGCATAGAGATGCATCGTCGGTCAACTTGAAAGTCTGGATCTGCTCGTATACGCTACCCTCGAATGGCTGGATGGGATCCGGAACAAGACATAGGGCAGCACCATCTTTGATTTCGACTTTCAAATTCTGCCTTGTGATGGTATCTGGCTTTGTAGGACGGAATATCTTGGTATGTCCTTGAGTAACGATGCTGAGTCTCGCCCTCGGTTGTACATCGATAGAGAGATTGATCTGATCACCACCAACAATGCCTCCTCCGTATGATAAGAGAAATACCAATACACTTCCCTGCTCAGCAGCAGAAGCAGGGGATATAAGCTTTAGAGGGTACTGGTAAGTCATGCTCTCAAGCGCGGAGACATTGTTGGGCGTGAGCTTGGCAACTATCCTACCCTCTCCAGGGATGGATGTCGACTTTGGAAATGGCGATTCCATTTTGCGTGTATTCCAAGTATTCCAAGTATTCCAAGAAAAAGGGTAAACTAGCTTGTCAGGCTCAATTCATATTGGAGAAAAGGAGAGGGTTGAGAGCTTCCACCGAGAACTTCTAGGCATTGGTGCTTATCTCGAGGCCCGGCACAACGAGATATATCTTGGGAGATGCCGTTGGAAACTCGAGTGTAAACACGTCAGAAAGGATAGGATCGGCTCATAGTTATAAACCAACTAAAAGTGAAATGAAATAACGAATAGATCATCAAGATATTAGCTAAGAGAAAGGGGTTAACAGATCATTTGACTTCATTTTCATGTCTAAGCTCTTGGCTACATATGTAAATGTATGGGTGGTGTATTTCTATGTGTAAAGACATGGAGTTAAAGAGGGCGGATGATAGTGGAGCAGGGTACGTATCTTATCTATGTTTAGACGCATATCTAGATATGTGTTTAGATACATATATACGTAAGTGTATCCTTAAATGCATATATATCCTCACATAAGGATACACTAAACCAAAAGAAGAAAGTATACAAAGCCTCGATTATTCGATAAGAAGGTTAGGAGACAAACGCCAATACCAAATCCTTGGAACTTTCCCAAGTTTAATTTTGAACGAATCCAAACACGCTCCCCACCAAACTAGACACCAACCCTGACGCGCCTGAATTGCCAACGAATTCTTCCTCCTGGTCAACATTCCACACTTAATCGCAACTATTCGTTCATGGCGGTAACGGTCGCATCGCATTGAAACTTCAATCCCACATATACAAATGTCCACATGTCACCATCCAGATTGCCCCTAATGGAAACTTCAGATAATAACGCGACCTCCTCTCCCGCGTCCGCCCCCGACATTTCGCGACGACGATCCGGACGCGTTGTGAGAGCCCCTCAGAAATTCTCTCCTGAACCACAGAACGACAATTCGACATCTAAGCGCAAGAGAGGACCTGATCGCGACGAGGAAGATGCAGAGAACGAGTCGCCTGTCGAGGATGAAGATGAAGAATTAAGTGACTTGGACGAAGATGACGAAGTTGAAGAAGAACCGGCTTCTAGATCGAAGAAGTCTAAATCGAAACAACCATCTCGATCTAAGAAGCCAGCCGCCAAGCGCGCGAAAGTAAATGGCAGCGCTCCAGTCGATGTCGTGTCTGCTTCGAATGCGCCTGCTGTCAGACTTCCAAATAGAGCAAAGAAGACTGTCAGAGTCGCCATTGCTCATCCAGACGGAGATGGTCTTTATGGTGAGAACTAGACTTGCATAATCCTACTTTTATAAACCTATTATCATGCTAACACTTTACTAGTTGACGTGTTTGGTTCCGGCGATAG
The DNA here is from genome assembly GCA_022836615.1 of Annulohypoxylon bovei var. microspora. NCBI lineage: Eukaryota > Fungi > Ascomycota > Sordariomycetes > Xylariales > Hypoxylaceae > Annulohypoxylon > Annulohypoxylon bovei. The sequence goes on from MU405288.1 coordinate 77,491, forward strand.
TTCTGAGAATGTAGCCTCGCAATGGTTCCAGCGCTACGAACAGGATGATGCTAAAGCATTAACCGACGTCATTAACTGCGTTTTGCTTGCTGCCGGTTGCGAGCAGCAGTTAACAGAGGACGATATTCGAGACCCAGACAACTCCGCAAACAGATTGTCCGAGCTTGAGGATGCTTATCAGCAGGTGCGCGATTACCTATCCCTTGTAACGCATGTTATACCCCTGTATCGCACATATGCTAATAACTTCACGAATAGACTAGTATTTCAGATTATCCTCTTATCTCGAGGGCGAAGAGTAGTAAAAATTTTCGTGAACTTCTCGTTGGCTTCTTCGAATCTTTAGTTGATGTGCTTCACCAGACTGATGTCCTCTACAACGATGAAGATCTGTTGGACAATATTCAGCGATGGGTTGGCATTATGTCGTCCTCTTCGCTACGCCCCTTCAGACATACGGCAACAACCGTAGGGCTAGCAATACTCACATCGCTTATTAAGGTAACGAGCAAGCTCGATGAACGAATCACGAAATCAAACCAAGCTTTACAGGCTGAGTCTAACCGCCGAAACAAGAACAAGAATCTTGTTGAAAACACGAGAAAAGCTGTTGATGCGGCGAACCGTAGCCGCGAATTCATTGATGGAAAAGTGAAGGACCTTTTCGACATTGTATTTGTTCATCGATACCGCGATATCGACCCTAAAATCCGCGCTGAGTGTGTCGAAGCACTTGGTACCTGGATTTGTACCCTCCCAACTGTCTATATGTCCCCTGAATATTTGCGATACCTAGGATGGTTACTATCAGATATTTCTGTCTCTACTCGGCTAGAAGTTCTAAGGCAATTGGCGAGAGTCTTGAAGCGGGATGCAGAGAAGTTGGCCCATTTTATCGACAGATTTAGACCTCGTCTGGTCGAAATGGCAACTAAAGACTCCGATGTCTCTGTACGCGTTGCTGCACTCGGTGTTGTCGATATTCTACGTGCGTCCGGTATGCTTGAGCCTGAGGAAGTAGACTCTATTAGTAAACTGCTCTTCGACTCTGAGTATAGGATTCGTAAAGCTGTTGTTGGTTTCTTCTCGGCGCTGGTTCAAGAGTTGATCGACAATAAAGTAGATGATATTGGGGGTGACGATGCTCTAAAAGAGGTGTTTGGGGCTGGCAAAGCGAACGATGACTATGACTCTCTACGAACGGACTGGATTGATATTAAGGCTCTCGCGGAGAATCTTACTGTCTACGATGCCCAACTAGATGAGGAGCAAGAAGAGATACGTCACGGATTGGACGTAGCGGCAGACGTAATCAATGCCAATACGCCGGATTCACGAATAGCTCTGGCAACCCAGGTACTTTACGAAAAAATACCTGAAATCACCAACTGGCAGATTCTTGCTGGATACTTATTGTTTGATCACTCGACTAGCGCAAAAACTCGACAAAGTTCGAAAACAAACTCAGTTGAGGCGGCTACAAAGAAAGCCGTTGCTCCCGATTCTCGAGAGGAGGTCATTTTGCTTGAGGTTCTCGCAGCCGCTGTGAAGGAGAGCCTTATGCCATCGACAGAGCATGACAGGCATAAAAGGAGGACTGGCAGGCTCGACACGGATGCGCAAGATGATGCCGGCATAAAACTGGCCTCGCTCATCCCTCGTCTCTTAAGCAAATTTGGATCGGACCCTGCGATGGCCGCCACAGTACTACGATTAGAGCATTTCCTTGATTTGGAAGTGTTCCAACAGCTACGTCAAAACTCAGCAACGTATGATAAACTCCTCGATGAGATTACAACTCAATTCAACCGTCATGTTGACCAGGGTCTCCTTAACGAGGCAGCCGCTGCGCTCATCCATGCGCGGCAATACGAGGAGCTCGAGGAATTAACCGACAACAAACTAGCGGTTCTCTGGGATAATTCGCTTAACTCTTTGCGCGGTATAGATAAGATTTGCGAACTGTCAGCTCGAGGGAATCTCGACCGGACCACACTCACTGAGCTTACACAGATCCTGATGAAAATCAGCAAGTTGGTTGCCATTTCGGACTGTGTAGATGTTCTCGAAACCCCGGGGACAAATCGAGACTCCGATCAACCAGCGATCAAGATTCTCACCGGCATTGTGCATCGCGGCTTGTTGACAGAACCAAACGAAGAACTAGATGATCCCGAAGACGAAATAGTCGCTTTTGCTATCAAAGCAAGTCAATTCTATTTTATGTGGAAAGTTAGAAGATTACGAGGCATTGTTGAAAGTAATGAAGATATACCCGATGGCGATGTCGATCAACTGGTCATCCTGCGCAAAGATTTGATCACGAATCTTATACAAACCTTCTCTTCGCGAGGATTCAACGATGACCTTCGTCTTTTTGCTGTCGGCACGGCCTGTGATCTCTGCGGACTATTCGTCTTTCTTCGACCTTCAATCCAAGACCCGCAAATCCTCAAGTATAGGAAGTTGCGTCCTCTACTCGAGGAAATGCCCCAGGCCCTGATTACTCAGGAGATCATCCCCATATTTGACGCAGCGGAGCGCGCATATGCAAAACGGGCGAACAAGCAACTCAACGATCCTGTAGATGATGAAGATCCCCTGGACGACGAATTGCCGCCCGAGGATGACGAAGATGAGGAGCTTACGGAACAAGAACGTTTCGCGGCCGAGCTGAAGGCCGAGAAGATTCTCTGCGAACTCACCGGCAAACTCGTTCTTGCCATCCTGGCCAAGACTATCGACCACAATGGACCGGACGCCGGGAAGCTACGAAAGCGCCTCAACCGCAACAAGACGAAGCTCGGAAACAGCTATAAGGATATTGTGGCGTACCTGGACGAAGACCACCTTCGCGAGCTGAGAGGCGGAAAGAAGAAGCCTGCAATCAAGGCCAAAGGCAAGGAAGCGGCGAAGAAACCAGCCCTTAGCGCGGAGTTAGTGATCGACGACGACGACGAGGATGATGAGAACCCGAGGGTGGACGATCCGTTCGAAGAACTTGAGCTTGAGCTTGAGCCCGAGCCCGAGCCTGAGGAAGGTACTGTCGAGGACTTACGACGAAGGGAGCTGCTCGACGATCCCATCGAGGACGACGAGGAAGAGGAGAGACCGGCGGGAGAGCCGATGGAGGACGACGACGTGATCGGGGATTAAATACCTAGGTAATGAGCCAAGCTAAGCTAGCTGGCTGGCGGTAATGAACGACGCTTACTACTATACTACTTATTCGTGTACCTACTTTACGGCTTGGACGGGACATGGAATGACTTACGGACGTGCAGGGGGCCGGGGCTCTAGAGTTGATTGATTGATCGCTACGATTCACCGTGACGCGGAGCAGGCGGAGTCGCTGCGATTCTTCTTTTTTTTTTGTCTTGTTTTATCGATCGAACCCCTTTTTATCTTTCGTCTGAGTGTCTGGAGACGGCGAAGATGCACGTGGGCTTGTAGTTATGGTGGGGCTAGTGCTAGTTGTAGGTGGAGTAAATGGATTACTGATTCCCCCTTCGTTACCCCTTTAATTGTGTGTTGGTGTGCGAACTTGATGGGTGGTGATGGTACGGGGTGTTTGTAGATGCGAGCCGTAAAAATTACTGGGTGCGACCTCAGATATTCCCCTTATTAGTAAGGAATTTTGGTGCCGTGTACGTGACCCAGGCTATGTGGCGTGAAGCCATTTTCACTTAGTCATCACAGGGCTCTATTAGGTAAGCTTAGTCAGATGTAATTCTCATTTAATTATATGGTATACTGGTTGCAAAGTTCCATTCATTAGTAGGAGCTGCCATTCGTTGATGCGTGATGTGTTTATGTCCAGCCCCCTAGCCTGAGGGCCACGTACACATGTAGCAAAGCAATTCTCTTGGATGCTAATTATTCTACCCGCAAACAGTCTTGCGGCTTGCGAGGTGTCTTATTGAGACGTGTATGTTTTCTTCTTTCACCTGGGAATCAGGAGCCAATCTTGGTGCCAAATAGGGCGAACACTCTCTCCCAGCGCTTTCCGTCACTGGCGTTCGCCTTTCGGGGATCCTTCTCACGGACCTGGATGCCATACTGGCGAATACAACATGAGAACGGCTTGTTTGAGATAGCAGTCTCTGTGTTGTTGGCTGGCTCCGCTTGACGGCTACTTGAGGGACGGAGAGGCGAAGATGGGGGTGGTTGGTGGGTCGCCACTCGCTGTTTATCCGTAACCTGGCGTTGCAACTCTTGCTGCTTGCATTCCTCCAGGTTGCCCCAGAGCTTGAAGAGCTCCTCTCGTAACTTATCAAGGTCATCTGGGTCTGCTTTAAGGCTAGTTATAGGTTAGTGAGGTGTCGAAGTAATGTTTTATGTCTTGGGAAACTAAAAAACGAGGTAAAAAGGAAAGGCTTACTCTGACGCATCGAGGTTCAGTAACATTTGTGCCTCGGTATTGTCGACTATGACCCAGAACTTATCGTTCTCGCCTTTGTGCTTAGGATTAGCCTCTTCTAGTAGCAGAGCGAATCTCCATTCCCAGATCTTCTTCCCCGCATATCGGTCTAAGGTGCCGTCTTCATCTGACTCCGAGTCGGAACCACCGCTATGATCTGATATCATGTCATACTCGGTGTTCTTGCGCCATGTTGTGAAATCTGCTAGCCTAGGGGGTCGGAAGTCTACGACTCGAACGTTGGCTCGATACTTCGCACAAGTAAAGGGAAGGGTCAAGACCACTTCCTGGCCATCTACTGTTGTTGTCCATGGTATCGGTTCGACTATGGATGGGACAGCGAAAATTGGTTGTTCAATATTTTCGCACTTGACTAAATTGTTTGTTAATGTAGGTAACAAGCATAGGATGAATCTAATCGACGTACTCAGTTCGTTGAGGCCAAGCCTTGCCTCCTTTTCTCGTTCTTGATCTTCGACTTCCTTCAACTTCTGAGCTCGCAGTTGGGCACGTCGTCTCTTCGAGGGCTTTTGCGCATCTCCCTGACCCTCTTCTTTTCTCTTAGTGCCATCCTTTTGATCACCCTTATTTGTAGCAAAACTCTTCTGCTGCTGCTTCTTAAGTTTCTCATAATCCCTCTTTCGCCTGATCGCGTCTTTGAGACGCCCATCAATAGTCTCCGGATCGTCTATTGAAAGGATACTAACTTGAAGGCCTGAGTTGTAGGTAGTGCGGTCTTCCCGCAGGAAGCCTTCTAGGTTATTGCCATTGTGTCCATACTTGATGTGAAGGTTCCGCAGATACACCCAATTGCCAGCTTTGACATCCTTATAAACGAATTCTCCGTGCATTCCAAAACATGTCACTTGTATTGAACGTTTCCCATAGGGGCCGACCCAGTTACTAGGGGCTGTAAACTTTGTGCTATACCCATACGGGTCTCCCTCTCGGCCCTCGGATACGTCTCCAGCATTCCAGGAGAACTTGTAGAAAGCTTCATTCTCGGTGTAATCTGAGACCCAAAAAGTGGTGGTGCCCATTTGGTCGAAGGGCTCCCTGACCACGTTGACGACGACATCGCAGAATTGACTGTCGTGAACATTATCCAAGGTCTGAAACTTGTCCTTGTGATTTCGAGATTGGGAAACTTGGATGTTGAATTCTTCGGTGTTGGGAATAGCTTCTTTACCGATAGAGTGATACAACCATGAGACGTACTCGTGCTCGGGATCCCCAGGAAGGCGATCTTTAGGTCGAAGAGAAGGTTCCAGAGCCTGTTTTGCCGACTTAGGCGGCTTTGGGATCTGATTTGCCGAATACACATGAATCACGGTCGATCGGTGAGTTAATAAAGACACCTCACCGCGGTAACATTGAACCTTTGCTGCCATTATAACTACGACGTCAGTAGCGTCTGGTTCGGGCATCTCAGCCTCTGGTCGGAAAATGTTGATAGAGAGACCCTTCTCAGGGTCGTCTTCAATGGACTTGTCATAGATGGTAAGAGATGATTTCCAGTCTTCTCCTATTAGCTAAACTCGGTATGGGATGAATGTGTCCAGAAAGACTTACCATGACCACCTGTCTGTCTTGGAGCCCTACGATCTTTAAGTAATCCAATGACATTGATGAATTTACCCACTGGGAAAGTTTCGTCGAGAATATCTTGGATTTTCACATATCCCGAAGGAAGTTCTCTCTGTCGCTTAGAATTCTGATAACGCGCCGCGGAGCTTGATTGCCGCGACATGGTTATATTGAAAGTGATTGAACATAATGTGGTATTGCTACGTTGAATGTAGAGCTTTGGCAAGTAGCCTTTGTCTTACAATGACCTTGTCGATACATTTAGAAAGTGTGAAAGCGTGAGATGTAAAGTGTAGGTAAAATGAGGTCAGGGTTCTTAATTAAAACGCGTCGAGGCGCGCGTCAAGATGATTTAACTTTGCATTAAGTGCATTGATATGCATAATATACTGCATAAAGTGGATAAAGTGGATAATAAGACAAGTTCTCTTTGTGATGCACGGTACGGTGTCACATGATAGTCAGGTGTCTTTCAAATGCTGTTTCGTGTGGTCTGTGCTTTGAGGTGGGGTTTAATGACGACGTTTTAATTGGCTTAAATTAGGTTGCCTCACCCTGTCGAACCTAAAAGATCCCCGCTAGCGGTTGAAAGAGCGACCAAATCCATCTTAATCCAAATTCTTCTGCTGCTTCCAGCTTCAGAATAATTTCCCCCACTAGAACAACCAACTCTTTTCCTTCTTCCACTTATTTCACACTTCTCTCTCTTCCAACAACTTCCCGCGTAGACGAGTAGAGAGGCGCATTTGTTCTATAAGAACGCGATACCAATATCTATTTGTCTCCACGCAGGACCCATTCTGCAATTCGCCAACCTTTAAAATCTTTGTCGGGGCGATCAAAACAAATCACCCCGCCTTATTCCAGGTACATCATCCATTTGATCTATTCCGCCACTTGAAACGCTCAAGCGAATACATCATCAGCAATCATGGCCGACCGATTTATTCCAGAGCATCGTCGCACCAACTATAAGGCGAAGGGCACTTTTAAGCCTGATGAACTTCGTCGACGACGCGAGGAGCAAGCTGTCGAAATCCGCAAGGCTAAGCGAGAGGAAAACTTGGCCAAGCGACGAGGTATTGGCACTGGTGACTCGCGCCCTGGCGCTTCCTTGGGCGCTGCTCCTGACAGCGACGATGAATCTGCTCCCACCGAGAGTCAGGTACGATTTTTCCACATAATAATAATCTTCCTGTTTTGTTTTTATTTTCATGTTTTTTTTCTCTTACCGTTCCACTTTGCTATGGCGACGAGAGGCTCCACAGTAATTAACCACATCCATACTATATTGGCAACTGTCAATATCGCGTCGCCTGTCTCCATCGCCATTTATGATTCTCATTCATCCCTCTATTTTACTATGAATACTAATGCTTACATCGAATAGCTTAACGAGGATCTTCCTCAGATGGTCCAAGGTGTCTTCTCCGACCAGATCGATCTTCAGATTCAAGCTACCACCAAGTTCAGAAAGCTCCTGTCCAAAGAGCGAAACCCCCCGATCGAGGAAGTCATCAAGACTGGTGTCGTTACCCGATTTGTAGAGTTCCTTCGTTCGCCCCACACCCTGGTTCAGTTTGAGGCTGCCTGGGCTTTGACCAATATCGCATCCGGAAGTGCAACTCAGACTCAGGTAGTTATTGAGGCCGGCGCTGTCCCTATCTTTGTCGAGCTCCTATCAAGCCCCGAACCCGATGTTCGTGAGCAGGCCGTCTGGGCATTAGGCAACATCGCTGGTGATAGCCCGTCATGCCGAGACTACGTCTTGAGCTGTGGTGCCCTTAAGCCTCTGCTCGCCCTCCTCGGTGACAGCCGCAAGCTAAGTATGCTTCGAAATGCCACCTGGACGTTGAGCAACTTCTGCCGAGGCAAGACCCCTCAGCCGGATTGGAATACCGTAAGTTTTAGTACACCTATACCCTATATGATCATGTTATTAACTTTATAGATTGCGCCTGCGCTCCCGGTTCTTGCCAAGCTTGTCTACTCCCTTGACGACGAAGTTCTTATCGATGCCTGCTGGGCTATTTCATACCTGTCTGATGGATCAAACGACAAGATCCAGGCCGTTATTGAAGCCGGCATCCCCCGCCGCCTCGTGGAATTGCTCATGCACGCATCTACTTCCGTCCAAACCCCTGCACTTAGATCTGTTGGCAATATCGTTACTGGTGATGACGTACAGACTCAAGTAATCATTAACTGCGGCGCGTTGACCTCGCTGTTGTCTCTCCTGAGCTCTAACAAAGATGGGATTCGCAAGGAGGCATGCTGGACTATCTCGAATATTACTGCTGGTAACTCCCAGCAGATTCAGGCAGTCATTGATCATAACCTCATCCCTCCTCTGATTCACCTCCTGTCTAATGGCGATCTGAAGACCCGTAAGGAGGCGTGCTGGGCCATTAGCAATGCGACCAGCGGCGGTCTCCAAAAACCCGAACAGATCCGATACTTGGTATCACAAGGCTGCATCAAGCCGCTGTGTGATCTTCTGGGATGCCCCGATAACAAGATTATCCAAGTCGCCCTTGATGGCCTAGAGAACATTCTCAAGGTGGGCGATCTTGACAAGCAGGCGGCTGGCGAGGGTCCCGAGTCGATCAACCGCTACGCTTTGTTTATTGAGGAATGCGGAGGTATGGAGAAGATCCACGACTGCCAAACGAACGCGAACGAGGAGATCTACATGAAGTCTTACAACATCATCGAGAAGTACTTCTCTGATGAGGACGAAAACGCCGAGGACGGTATGGCTGCCCAAACTCAAGCTAACGGCACGTTCGGGTTTGGAACCAACGGCGCGCAAGGCGGCGGCTTCAATTTCGCGAACGGTGGCGACTCGATGGATATGTAAGGCGGCGTCCTTGCAAGCAATTTCGCGAACCCGATATTACGAACTCATTGGGCAATCCAGCACATAGTCACAGCACAGACATCATACCCCCCAATTCCCCCGCTTTGCCTTGCATGTAGCCCACCCCCCTGCACAAGCCCCAATGAGAACGGCGTTAATCGAGTTATGAGGAACATTGAACCTTGGTCAACCACACGAGAGGAGAATTTCTACACAGGTCACTTGGTAGCTTTAAAGCTCCAGCCTGGGAAGGAGAAATGGTTGAGGAGGAGATGATATATTTTGCACGAGGGTCGTTAATGGTAGCTTGAAAGCTCCTACCCTCCATGTCAGAGGGAGTCTTAAGTGATTCCCAATAAGTGAAGATCACTGAAGATCATTGCGCAATAACTGGTACCATACCAACAAACCAGTTTCTCGCCAAAAAATGGCGTTGCTATTGATGCTGTCACTCCCAAGTGGTAGGACACTGATCTCCCAAAATCCGAGAAGCTAGACGACACACTGCGTTGGTCTTACCAAGTGGTAAATTAACCGGCGATGGATGTAGTCATTAGTCAGTTACTCAGTAAGCTGAACCACGACGGCAGTGTGCGTTTGACTTTAGCTTACCCCCCAAAATTGATCATTACACAAAAGTACTTTGCTGTTTTTGAAATGTGATTAGAATTCCATCCATATTGGATGTTCTCAAATGTGAGGCTGGACAAGTTACACTCGCATAGGTAGGTAGGTACATACCTACCTACGTATCGTGCTATTGTACCATCGGTTGTGTGATGTGTAGCGAGATAACGTGGTCATGAAATTCCTTTGCATATCAAAACCAACTACACGTAATAGCTTTCTGCTTTGAATAATGCTTTGGGCATCTTCATAGAGAAGACCACCCCTCGAGCTGTTTAAGCTAGGGTTCTACGTAAAGATAGATTTAATTTCCGCTCAGTGTATTAAGGAGACAGGGAACGACTTAACGAGGTTGGTCGCTATTAAGAGTGTAGATAGGGCGAAGATAGCTTGGCTAGATACCAGTTCCTCTCTCATTAATGCTAACAGGCACCTATCAAAACGACGGTCCGGATGGATGGTATCTTCCTCATGACGATACTCAAGGCATCGATCATAACGAAAAAAAATAAAAAATTGAGCTCTCTACCTCCACGAAGGATAATAGTAGAAGGGGGTAGACTGAACTGAAACAAAATGCCAGATCTCACCCCTTGGCAACCCTCATACTTGAGCGAGGGTCGCCCGAGCGTTTGAGTATTGCCCTCAATGCCAAGCCTAGATCAGTGAATGGTTATCGTGTTTACCACAAGTAGAAAAGTAGAAAGTAGAAAGTAGAAAGTAGAAAAGGAGAAAAGGAGAAAAGGAGAAAATAGAAAACAGAAAACAGAAAGATAGAAAAACAAAGAAAAAAGAGAACAAAGAAAAAGAAAGTACATATGAAAATACAAGCTATAATGGTTAGTAGATTTCTCCCAGCTCGAGAGAAACCGTAGTCGCAAGACAAAGGAAAGACGTAGGAAACGAAAGGGGGCACTGGGAAAGGACCAACAGCCTTCCTCAGCCCCCACGTCGCGGCTAAGGATCTCAGCTAGCCGCTTGGCCAATACCATCCGCAAGTAGGGTCCAATGCCTTGAACTGCGGACCGGCCTTCACCCCTCGGCCGGAGACCCCAACTACAGACCCGGAAGCTCCTCACCCTGGAGGGGGGCCCAACCCACATGGTACTAGTCTGCGCCCCCCTGGGCCGACGCTCGCCGACCCAAAAGGCTTATATACGAGGCCTACCCTATCGAACCGAGCAGCCTTCTCAGGCTCACAGCGGGACGCTTGCCACAGCCTTTTATCGGGCGACGCTGGTGTTGCCCTCGTTGAGCAGGGGGTGTTCATCCTGGTAGAGTTCTCGCTGGCGCGCATCGTGGGCCATGCTCACCGGCCGGACGGGATTTAAGATGTCAACCGTGGATGCCGGCCGGCATACCTAGGCAAAGGGAGAAGAAAACTCTCGCGCGCGAGCGCGGCCGCCCGGAGACGACGACGACGCTCGAGAGACTCCGCCCCCGCAGGCAACATGGGTACCCGGTTGGCCTCTCGCCGCCGAAACGATCACGTACTTCAGCTGCTGGGATCCGGAGCTAACTAGGGAACGCTTGAGTCTGCCTATCCCGAAGCCCTTTCCCAGGTGCAGGGGGACGTACAGGGACTTTGTAGCCCGACAAGCCGAGGCAAGCCGGGGAAGTATTGTATAACTCTTTGCGACGGGATTGACTGAGGAAGACATGAGAGGACTTACCTGGGGATGGAGGGATGGATGGCTCTGATCCGGTGGTCGGGTAGCTTGGGCTTGGTGTTAGCTCTGTGATCGTTGATGAGGGTTGGGTGTCGTTGTACTTACCTATGTTGTTGTTGCTATTGATTGACTGTCGATTGGTTGTCGTTGATAGTATGTACATGCAAATCCTAGGTCGTAGTCGAAGATAAATATGGTCGGTCAATATTGTCATGATCATGATCTTTCTATAGTTTGTCTTGGATATTGTTGTAATCTCTTCGTGCAGTTGTCGAAAACCCATCTGAAGTGACGCGTAAAAGTTTTAGTTGGTAGAATGACATGATTGATTTTATTGGTGTGTGCGCGGATGTATGCTGGAGGAGGATGTGCCATAAGGTGATGATGAAAAGAAGTGAGAAGGAGAGTAGGATTGCTTGCTTGTACGAGGTAATAATTGGAAGTACCTAGGTATGTGCAAGTGCGAGATAAAATAATATCTTTCCGTTTAGGGTGGTTGGGTACGATAATTTGAAAATGAAGAGAGGGTAGTAGTCCAGTAGAACCAGCCTTGGGTAGGAAAATGTTTATGCTAGGCACGGGGATTAATAGAAGAGATGGTGGACTTACCTATGTTGTCGCTATGAATGGCCATACAGTCGTGACTTGAGTAGCATGTTAGCTGGTGTGGATTGAATTGTGACTGGACTTGGACGTAAGAGTGGACAATGACGATGTTATGTTGGTGGTGTCGATGATGGAAGATGGTGGTGTCGATGATGAAAGATGGTGATGGAAGAAGAAGATGAGGATGGGAGGGTGCGAAGGTAGAGAAGATGATATCGTGAAGGGGAAAGTTGGGTAAGGTATTGATTTATTGGTATGGAACACTGAAGAAACTTACAATTCATATGTCGTCCGGACTTATATGTTCGGGTAGAATTTGTGATGTCGAAGAGTCGAAGATGTTGATGTTGAGTTGATGTTGATGTTGGTGTTGAAAGTGGGAAGATGAGAAGGTGAGAAGATGGGGGTGGGAGAAGGTTATTTATAATATGTGAAATGGGCGGTGATTAGAAAGTGTAGTCGTCACCGACCTTGCTACTGATTTAAATTCTTGTAACATGAAAAAAAAAGTTCATGATTTATTTATTTGGAGTGGGATCACAAGAATAAAATAAAAACCCAGAATAGGGGATCAAATCACACCAAAAATTATCGTCGCCCTTGACGACGTGACTCACCCACATTTTGTCTAGTCAAGTAGGTACCTAAGTACCCAGGAGTGATTTAATCCTTTTAAGACTGATCCTGAGTTTCTATTGGTTAGATATTGTACTTACCATATTTGTATTTTACTAGATACGTAGGTACTTACTGATCCAGATCAAACTGTTGAACATGACCACCACATCGACATGAACATTGGAAGTACCTATGTAGATGTCAGGTTATAATTTTTCTTCGGCACAAAGCAGGTGATATTCTATTGTCGTAAGTACATACCACTAACCTTAGCCCTTCTCTTTGTTCTGATATTCTACGATATCGAACAATAGAGATCCGAGAACGTCAGAAGAATCCCCTTTCATTGTTAAGGGTCTTGAATTATATATTTCTTTACCCTAGCCAATACCCGTCACCTACATGCTACGCGAGGTTGCATTTCTAACAATTTAAAGTCTTGTCCGAGAAGGTAGAGAACTATATACTATACCAAAGCAATGGCGACCGCAGCAGTAGCGGCAGCAGTAGCGGCGGCGGAAAAGGCAGAATACCTGGCCTTGTCGCAACAACAAAATCTCATCTTCCAGCGGTATAGAGAGCATCTAGGGGGTCAGGGTAATACCCGCCATAATACGGGTATCATAGCTGGACTTCAAAATATATGGTCGGCAATACAAGTTCCAGCTGAGGGTAACCCACGGGTTAGATTTGGGTACGTATCAAAAAATGCTGTGCCATAATTTTAACGAATAACTTTTCAACCGATAGTCGAATTTCGATAGTAGCTAATGCTGTGGCAGTGCGTGAAACAATCCCATATCCATTTTACTAAACTCGGGGAGACGATGCCTAGGCATTCGAGAAACAGATGTCAAAAGTACTGACACAGCGCGTTTTGGTATATCAGATGTTGGAAATTTTGATCCAATTCATTGGGGGCCGACGATGCCACCGGTTCAGTTAGGAGGCGCCACTCAACCACAATTCGCTCGCTCAATTAGGGCGCTCCAAACTGAATATCAAAACTTCAGAACTTGGTTTCAACAGCTTGTAGGTTCCCTCGCGTCATGTTCTAGGCGATAGTCCTAACCAATACATATGTTTATATTAATAGCTAAAGCTAATCCAATGTGCTATAGCCTACATGGCGATTTCGCAGATCTTTAGGTTACGGGGGCTTCGGCATCGCTGCTCTTTTCACATACGTGCCTACGCCTCCCTTACCCAACGAAACTCCCCCCCCTCGCGCTCCCCATGATGACTATGTTGTCAAGTTCCCACGAACCGGCCCGAGGAGCAATTCGATACCAGAAGAGGCAATCAGACATAGAGTGAGTAGACTCTAGAATATACCCAAACCAACAAGATAGTAACAAATCCGACGTAGAAGGTGAATAGGTCGGCACATTGCGTTCGATTAATTGAACCAGATCTAATTGAGAAAACTGCACGAGAATACAAAGCCGCAGGCAACCCAGATGACTCTAGTGTAGGTGAGGTTTCAAGCGGAGATGAGAGTCAAGATGAACGTCGAATGAACCAGCGAATAGGTGGTCCACTGGGGAGGCGAAGAGCACGACGAGGAAATACTACGCTGCAGTTCCGGGCTATCCGCAATAGCAGATGGGAAAGGAATAAAAGACTCGAATATAACAATGCATATCTAACGAGACCAGACGCTATACTTCGCGACTTTATTGTCACCGAATACGTCCGGCATGGAGATCTGGCAGATCTCATCAATAGACTATCGGTAGATTCCCGGGCTTCTCCGGAGGATGGAGGGAGAATTCCCAACCGAGTGCTGTGGTCATTTTGGCTCTGTCGTAAGTCGTCTAAATCCAGGTAGAAGAAGAACAGCAGGCTGAGAGATGATGCAAATAGTTGTACGAGCCTGCGTTGCAATGGAATACCCCCCCAGGAAATTACATGATGACCATCTAGATGCAGCAAAAACCGGCACCTATAAGGTGGGATCAGTTAGGCTACCGTTCAAGAGTTCACTTAAAAGTAATAGCATGATCCGGGCGATAGGAGGGTTGGATATACCAATGATCGACACTGACGACGAAACAAGGTTCAGAAATAGAAACACTCTTCTGAAGGATAACCTGATCGAGAGCATTCCCGATGGGTATAAGGCTAGAAGGCGACAAAACTTTGTTCATTTTGATATTGACCCCAGTAACAGTAAGTGAATTGAGTCTTGTGGGTTTCGATTTGCTTACCTAGTACACTTTGCGTTTATTTTTTAGTCTTCATCGGCGATTTAGAACCACCAGACGTAATAGCATTTGATAGAGAGCCTCATGAACATACGATAGTTCCGAAGCTCAAGGTAAGTCTACATTGATGAATAGATTTTGGGTGAATATTAGCTGAGACCTATTCTTACAGTTAGGGGATTTCGGGCTATCAGACGTGATCAAGCGGTACGTGACCATGTCTCCTATATCCATTGCACCCGAAACCTTTTGATGACGAAGACTAACACCCCTTTTAATAGTGAGAAGCGCAAGTAAGTAATGAACAAGCCTCCTGAAGCGATCTTGACAACTCATATTGTCACAACCCAGCGTATACTACCTCAACAAGCGGAGAGTAGCAAAGGATTGCTACTTTGCACCTGTGAGTAACGCATTGTGAACTTAGCCTACGCTTATACTCCATGAATACTGATAGATGTAGGAACAATTCGGCAACGATTGGGATTTCGGTATGTCTCACACCATCGTCATTCACTTCCCAAGCATCATAACCACGAACGGAATGATGGCCGCGCATCTTACCAGGGCCATATTTCACATCGTTTTCTTAGTGTGAAGAATATTACTGATTGGACAAAAAAAATAGTGCGTGCCGAGAAACACGGGTCTGTACTGGCCGAGTCGACTGTAGCTGGCTTCTACGGTCCGCACACGAACATCTGGGGTATAGCACTGGTAAGAGCTGCTACGACGTCCTCTATTGAGATTTATCTGACATTACTCTCAAGTCGATGTGGTGTCTCATCACCAAGTTCGACGCTCCCGAAAGGCCACAGCCACAAGTTCCCATCGCAATACGACCGGCAGTAAGAGCTCGAAACCCTGGCACTGCTGCTGAATTGGACCAAGTAGTAGAAGAGGAGATAGCTGCCTTGCCTCATGCTCCTCCAATTTCTTACTGCCCCCTGCTTTTAGACCCCGAACCCAACCCTGATTGGAATTGGGTCGACCTGGACCTCCGAACAACGATATACGAATGTATGTACCACCGTCCGACAGACCGCCCGGGCTTGGAAGCGTTGCTGCAACAGGCCAAAGATAAAGTAAATGCGGGTTACCCTAACGAGAGCGATGCATATGTGACGGCATGGGTTAATCAATGTTAGTATTGCTGTGTTCCCGAGACGGGTATTGATACGTTGACTGGATCACGATTCTTGTTATATGAATTAAAAGCCACTAGGTGTTGATACATAATAATTCTGACCGAATAATAGGGCTGATGACGCCTCTTGCACCACTTGGTGGCGGTGGCGGCGGCGGCGGCGGCGGCGGCGGTGGTGGTGGTGGTGGAGGAGGATTTGGCGGTGGCGGTGGCGGTGGAGGGGGAGGGGGAGCTGGCGGCGGCGGTGGTGGTGATGGTGGTGCACCCCCAGCTCCTCCTCCCAATGTCCCTCCAGGAAGGAAGAGAGGGCCAAGAAGCAGGAGACGGCCAAGAAAAACGGGAGGAGGAAGAGGACCCGGAGGAGGAGGACCTGGAGGAGGAGAAGGAGAAGGAGAAGGAGAAGGAGAAGGAGGACCTGGAGGAGGACGACGACGACGAGAACCTGGAGGAGGACGACGACGAGAACCTGGAGGAGGACGACGACGAGAACCTGGAGGAGGACGACGACGAGAACCCGGAGGAGGAAAAGGACCAAGAGGAGGAGGAGGGCCCGGAGGAGAACCCGGAGGAGGAGCTGCCCCCGTATCCCAGCAGGTTTTAATCAACCGAGCCACTAGTAAGCATCTCCCTCCTTTTTCCAGGCGGATTGCCTTGAATTTTCCTACACAAGCATCTTCAAAAGTCGCCATCTCAAGAAATACTTAGACCATTCGCACTTCTACTGTAGGGGTTAATTGCTAATTATCCTTGCAGTTGCATCTGCATTTCCTAACGGCTATGACACTATCCCGAATAACGTACCGAACAATCAGTGTGGCTTGACGGCAATTAGTGACAGCCTGGCAGTCCAGCTGCCACCGATTCCGGGAGTACCATTTCCTAACTACGCAAACCTCTTTCAGATATTTCAAGACTTGATAAATGCGGGAGAGTGGGCTGTGCTTGGCAATCAGTTCAGCGGGATCCCGGATACAGTGGACGTACTGGGAAGAGTTTTAGTGAGATGGGGAGAACTCAACGGACAATCGTTCGGGTTAGGTTATATTATACCAGACCCGGGTAATCCTGGTGAGTTCATAACCAGTACCATGATGCCATTGTGATAAGGGCTAATAATAAGGCTTGGATATTAAGGATCAATTTAGTGTAATAATTCTCTAGGGGTTTAAGGTCTATGATTCCTCGTTTTTAATGGAAGGGGGATTATTAGATTATTTAATTTTAATTTGTATGAAACCTTTTAACGTTATAAGCGCCTTTTAATTCTTATTAATTTAATATTTAAACTTTTTATATATAATAATTTGTATTTTATGATTAATTTTATTTAATAACTTTTTACATTATATATTAATGCTCGTATATACACTGTGGCAATAGTTATTTATAATTGTGTTTTTAATCCTTATATAATATTAATTTTTCCTTTTTTAATGTTTATTTTTTAAGTATTATTATTTACGTTTTAAAGAAAGGGTTTCGTGGTTTTATCGGGTTAATTCGATGGAAGTGCTTGATTATTAACTTTGAACCTTTATTAAACATATGTTCATAAAGCTCCCAAATCCAATGTTTCTTAATTAACTAATTTTCTTATTTAATAAAATATTTTATTTTCCTTTAAATTTCTAAAAAATCTTTTATCTTTTCCATTTAATAATCTTTTAATTTAATTAAAGTTATTTCCCGTAAAACTTAATTAAGGTTAAATAATTCTTAATTATTAACGTAATAAAGTTTAATAAAAAAAACGTGGAAGGAATTATAAATTTTTTAATCCTTAAGTAAAATAAATTTAATAATAATAAAGGAAATTACCTTTTAAATTTTAAAAAAACCGAGTAACTTTTAATTTAATTTCTTAATAAATCGTTTAATTTTAATATTTTTTACGTTTAATATTATAAATTGTTTTTTTTTAAATATAAAGGCGTTTTTTTTTTATTTATTAACCCATTCTTTTATATATTATTAATTACATTTAAAATGTTTTTAAGCGTTTTAATGTACTTATGTTATTTAATATAAATAAAACTTATTATTTAAGTTATAAAGAGTTTTTATAAATAAGTTATAAGTTATTAAATAAAAGTTATAATTCGCGTAAAAAAAAGTTAAATGTGTAAAAGATAAAATAATATTATTATAAATAAACTTAGTTATAATTAAAAAATTTTCTTAATTATTTATTTCGTAATTAATAAAAACTTTTAAATAAATTTTAAAAATTTAATTAAAACGTTTAATTTAACCGTTAATTTAAAAATGGAAAGTAATGTTTATTCGAGCTTTAATATTTATTAATTTAAAGAAATCCTTTTATAAGTAAGATGTAAATTTAAAGTTTTTATTAAAAATAATATTAAAAGGGATATTATGGAATCTTTAATATTATTTCATGAAAATTTTAATAAAATTTTCGGTTTTTTTTTACCTTTAATTTTAAAAGGTATAAAATAAATTATTTTAATAAACGTATTTATTATAACTTAAATAAAATCATATTTATTCGATAATAATAAATTAATAATGAAATTTATAACGATGGTATGTTAAGGTTTATAATGTAATTCCATAAGTTAAAATAATCCATATAAGGCGTGACGAGAAATTTTATTTTATTAATAATTTCGGCAGCCCCGTACGTAATCTTAAACTATGGTTTTAATGTTTAATTATTAAAAGTTTTTAATAATTAGCTTTAAGGTTTTATTTATATTTATATATTTTATTACGAAGGTATCGTGCTTAGATTTAATGATTTTTAATATAATTGTTTTTAAAATTTAAAAATAATTTTTTTAATAAAATAATTTATTTTTTACTTTAACATTTTTAAATGGTTAATATAATTATAAAACATATTTAAAGTTATTTAA
The DNA here is from genome assembly GCA_022836615.1 of Annulohypoxylon bovei var. microspora. Classification (NCBI taxonomy): domain Eukaryota; kingdom Fungi; phylum Ascomycota; class Sordariomycetes; order Xylariales; family Hypoxylaceae; genus Annulohypoxylon; species Annulohypoxylon bovei. Next base: position 96,112 of record MU405288.1, read on the forward strand.
ATTTGTTTTTTTAATTTAATTAACGAATTTAAAAGCTTAATTTAACATTAACATGTTATAAAATTTAATTAAAAAAAAATAATCGTTGGTATAAAATTAAATAAAGTTTTATATAAATGCGAAAAATATTTTTTTTATAAAATTAACTTAATAAATTAATCTTTAACTTTTCTTTTTTTAAGTTAATATTATATTAATTTTAAAAGAATATTAATTTTTTTATTTTATTTATTTAATTTATAATTAATAATAAATTAATATTTCGTAAGCTTTTAAATTTATTTAATTTATTTCCGATTTAACATTTTAATTATTATAAAGTAAATTAAATTTTAATAATTAAAGTAAATTTTAATTTAATGTTTAACACTTTTTAAATATTAATACCATTTGTTAAAAAAATCCATAATCACGAGTAACTTTTTATCGTAAATTTTATAATTTATTTTAATAAATATAAATTTACGAAAATAAAAAGTAACGGGATATAGCTTCCCATTATTATTTTTTTAAAAAAAAGCAACGCTTAAAGTAAAATTTAACGCATTTATTTTAATATAAGTTTACTTTACGAGGTTAAAATAAGTTATAATTAATAATATTATAAATTAATATTTTAATTTTTTAAATACTTTTTTCATTTCTTAGGTTTATTTCCAATCACGCCGATCATTTTTATTTACATTAATAATAGGTTTAATAATCTTAAAAAACTTATAAATAAACCGTTAATAAAAGTTTATAAATTTAATAAATTATTAAAACTCTTTAAGGCTTTTTAATGTTTTTTAAACGTTAATATATTTAATTTTATTTTAAGTTAAAAAAATACCATTAACATTAATAATGTATTTTAAAAATTTTACTTTTTATATTTTTTAAAAATACTTTTAAAGGTTAATTGTAAAATTATTTTTTAAAAATCATTTAAATATTTTTTTAATTAACGCGTCGTATTCTTTAATCGTATTTTCATAAATGAATAAATTATTAAAGTATATAAAAAATTTAATATTAATTAAATCGGAAAAAATGTTATTCATTATAAATTAAAAAATAATAAAAACGTTTATAAGTTTAAAAAGCATTACTATATATTTAAATAAGTTATATTTATAACGAAAAGTTATTTTCCATTTATTGTTTTTTTTAATTCGCATTAAATAAAATCTTAATTTTAAATTAATTTTAATAAACCATTTAATGGTTTAAAATCAAGCTTAAAATTTAATAATAAAAAAAATAAAATATTAAATAAAAATTATTATATTATTTAAGCTTTAATAATTAATTATTAATTTTAAAAGGTTTTTAAAATTTAATTTATTTACGAATATTATAAAGGTTCCGCACGAAGAAATTAATTTATAAATTCTTCCGTTATTTAACATTTCTTTTAACCAAGGTTTTAAAGTATTAAATTCCCTTTTATTTATAATATATAAAGGTCCTTAAAAAGGCGATTTTCCTTCGAAAAAGTTAATAAAATGGTTTTATAATTAATGGTTTAAAAAGTGTTAATTAATTTCTTTACTTATAATATATATAAAGTTTTAAAATTTTTTAAATATATTTTTTAAAACTTTATTAAAGTTATTATATTTAATTACCGCAATTACCTTAAAGTGGTTAAGGTTATAAAGTAATTAATTAATATAATGTTTTTAATAATAATTTAATATAAATTAAATTTTTTTAAAATCCGAAAAAAAGGAAAAAGGTTTATAAATTTCCATCCATTATTAAAGAAATATAATGTTACATTCATTATTTAACCCGTTTAATTTAAAACTAATTCGGGAAAAGTAATCCTTTTAATAATAAAATATAAAAAAGTTAAAATAATAATATTTTATTAAGGAAACTTTTATAATATTAAAAGTTAATACAAGTTATATTTTATTTCGTTTAATAATAAATAACTTTTATTTTTTAATTTTAAAAAAGAATATTAATAAAATTAAATTTTTAAAGTTTAAAAACGTTTTAATTATATGTTTTTAATTATTATAAAGTAGGGTTATAATAATTATTAATTATTAGTTTAAAATAAATTTAAAACGTGGTTTTTTAATTAAATTTATTATAATTTTTATTATTTTTTTAATCGCATTTATTTATAATGTATTACTTTGTTTTAATTATGGAATTTAATAAAATGTGGTATTAAAACCTTTTAAAAATCCGATTTTAAGTTTAATAATTCGAAGATTTTAAGTTAAATAATTTTTCGTATGGTTATATTAATTTTAATTTTTTTTTAAAGCATTAAATTAAATGTAATATCTTTTTCATAAAAACGTTTTTTATAAAAACGTTTTATAAAGAAAGTTTTTTTTAAAGTTAATAATAAATCTTTATTATTAATATTTTATTTAACGAAATATAATAAAGTTTAATATTTATTTCGGTTATAATGTTAATAAAGTTTTTTATTTTTTTTACGTTAATTAATATTAATTTGGTTAATATTTTTTAAAGTTTCTTTATTAAAAACTTAAATTTTTTTAATATCGGCTTTAAGTTTTTTATTTTATTTAAATTTATTATTATTTTTTAAAGATTAATTTTAATTTAAAATGAAGCGATTTTTCTTTCCGCGGTTAATTTAATTTAATTTCAAGTGTTTTTAAGTTAAAGTGGACCCTCTTTTTTTTAAAATCCCCGGGTTAATTAACATGTTTTTATAAATTTAATTTGTATTTTAAATGGCGGCGAGAAATTTATTATTATTTTTAAATAAGTCGTTTTATTTAAAATAAATTAATTTAATAATTTCGTTAAAAAAAGTTTTAATAATATAGTTTTAAAACGTAATATTAAATTATTAAACCACTTTATTAAAGTTTAATAATTTTATTAAATATTAAATTATATTTTTTTAATATTTAAGTTTATGCATTTTTTTTAAGTTACGGTGTTTTTTCGAAAAATCTTTAAATCGTTTTTAAAAGGTTAAGGTATAAACCGTTTAAAAGTCCGTAACCTTTAATTAATTTACTTAAGTTTTCTTTTATTAATATTATAATTAAGTTTTATTTATTAATAAAAAACTTATTTAATTAATTTAATAATAATTTTTAAAGAAACTTTTCGTATACATTTTTATATACACTTTAAGTTTTATTTATTAAGGTTTATATTTAAATAAATCTTTTTTATTATAAATTATAAGCTTATTAAAGTATATAAAATTAATAATAACGGGAGTAATATTTTGTCGGCTGATTTTGTTTAAAGCTTTTAAAAATATATTTTTATTAAAAGTTAATTTAAATTAAAGGTTATTATTATTATTTTTAATGATTTAATTATTATGGGGAAAAAGCGGTTTTTTAAAAAGTTTATTAAAAGGTTTTAATTATTAAAAAATATTATTATTAAAATCGTTAGGATCCGATTTTAAAACTTCCGGGGTTATATAAAGGGGTTTTTAACCGTTAAATAAAGCATTAATTATAAATAATCCGACACGCGTAACATCGAATTATATTTACATTTATTATACCATTCATTTTATTTAATCTTTATTTAAAGCCTTTATTATTAAAGTTTTCTTAATTCGTGTTTTTAAATTAAAATACTTTATAAAAAATACTTTAAATTAAATAAAATCTTTTCGAATAAAAAGATTTAATGTTAAAAATATTATTATAATAACACGCTTTTTAATATTCTTTAATATAAAATTTATATTTATTTATTTATTAATAATAAATTAAATATTAAATTCATTGAAAATAATTTAAATGTATGCTTTAAAATTATTAATTTATTAACGGGTGCGGTTATTTAATTAAATTAAGTTAATATATTTATAAGTAAAAAGTATATTAATTTAAGATTCTTTTTTTATTATTTATAAAACGATTTAAGTTTATTTTTCCTTTTATTAATTTAAATTAATTTAAAGGATTTTAAAAACTTATTAATAATAAATAATTATTTTATTAAACTTATTAATAATGTTTTATTTAATTTAATTATTATAAATGAATTTAACGATAACATTTTAAATTTATTAAAAAAAATCGAAATTAATTTATTAAATTTATATTTTAAAATGGTTTATTTATTTCGTTAATATTTTAAGTTTTAATCGATATATTTAAATTATTATATTATAAATATTTTTTATAATGTTATATTATTTATGGATTTAAATTTAATTAATAATTTATTTATTATTAATGGAAAAAGTAAAAGTTTAAATGGTATAATAAGTATTTTTTATTTAATTATAAAATTTAAAAAATTATATTAAAGGGTTAAAAATAATGTATTACGATATGGTTATTTTAAAGGTGTTATATATAACGATTTTATAATTTTGCGGTTTATAATAAATAATAATAATATTATCGTTTATTAATTAAAGGGATTTTATTTTTTTAAATTAATAAAAAGAAAAAAGCTTACTTATATTATTAAGCTTAATAAGGTATTTACCTTTTAAAGAATGAATTAATTAAGTAATTTATTATAAGTTATTAATAAGATTTATTATTTTTTTAATAAGTAAATAAGGTTTAATATATTTAAAAACGATTATGTTTTTAACGTTTAAAAGGTTTAAAATAAATGTTTTTTTAAGTACGTTTATGGGAAAAAACGTGGGAATAAAAATAAAAGGAATTAAAGTTAAAGTAAATTATATTAAAAGGTATTAAAAATTATTTCCTTGGTTTATTATTTTAATGTATATTTATGAAAGTTTATTAATAAAAATAAAAGATGTTATTACTTATAAAAAAAAGGTTTTTAAAGTTAAGTGCGTAAAACTTATAAATAATTAAAATGGAAATAATTTTTTAAAATAATAATTATTTCGAAAATGCACGTGCCTTTTTTAAAAATAATTTTTTTTTAAAAAATAAAAAATTATTTATAATAAAAGTTAATAATAAAGTTTAAATACTAAGGATTAATTTAATGTAATAATTCTTTAAAGGTTTAAAATCCATAATTCTTCGTTTTTAATAAAAAAAGGATTATTAAATTATTTAATTTTAATTTATATAAAACCTTTTAACGTTATAAGCGTTCTTTAATTCCTGTTAATTTAATATTTAGATTTTTTGTATATAATAACTTATATCTTATGATTAATTTTATCTAATAACTTCTTGTATTATGTATTAATGCTTGTGTATGCGTTGTGGTAATAGCTACCTATAGTTGTGTCTCCAGTCCCTGTATGACAGCCATTGTCAACGACTCCACAAACTCGAATAATTTGGTTCTACAACATTGTTGTCGATGTGGGGACAGGCAATGGTCATTGGATGGGAATAAACCCTAGGCCAGCGCCTCCAGGAGCAGCACCACCACCATGAGAGCTTCCTATCACATAATAAAGTAAACTTAATATCCACTCCCATACTGCTATAAATACCACATTACCCAGGTTCTGTAGGACTAGGTAAAGCGTTCCAAAACTTCACATTTTCTTCTAGGTATTGGCCGTGACACATCCTACCGAATAATGATAATGATGAAATCGTGGATACCTAGGTGATATGTTTGATATTCGCATAGCTATAATTTGACCACTTGTCACACGTCAAACCACCACTGACTAGAAACCTCAAAATACCGTAGCGGGATACCCTGGGTAGCTGCAACGGTTGCAAATACGTTTCAACGTTTGAAAACTTTTGAAGGCTTGAAATCAATTCTATGGTTTCCTTGTATTCAACGGTTATAGGTTTATATAATGGTTACATATAAAGAAAGCGTAAAATTAATTTCAAGCTTTCAAAAGTTTTCAAACATTAAGATATATTTGTAACCGTTAAGCAGGTATTTATTATTATTATTTAAGTAAGTATTAAAGTATTTTGTAAAAAAAAAAAACTAATTAAATTAAGGATTTAAACCTAAGGGCCTTTATAATAAATTAATGAATTACTTTTTAAACTTTAAAAAAATTATTAATTTAATTTGATTTAATACAATTAAATTATTAACTTATACCTAATTAATTTAATTAACTTTATTTTATTAACCTGTAATTATTTACTTATTTAATACGGTTACTTAAATAATTACTTAAATAAGTAAATTATTATTAATTTGGTTAATTTAATTAACTTGATTTAACGATGGGATTAAATTTACTTAATGTGATTAAGTTATTAACTTGGATGGAGTAAATTAATTTAACTTAATACGATAAGATAAAACTTACTTGATATATATTATATTATATTATATTATTATTGTTGTAATTAAGAAATTTTGTTTATTTACATACATAAGGAAAAAAAACTTTTAAGATTTTACGATGGGTAGTGGGTAATGGGTAATGAAAAGTGGGCGGTGGGTAACAAGAAGTGGGTACTGTTATTGTAACGATAGTGGTAATAACAACTCTAAGGCTTATAATCAGTGCGTTAAGGCTATCGTAAACGTTGCTGTTAAAATCTATTAAGATGATTATAATTGTTTACAAGATTTTATATGGTTGTTGTAATGGTTGCAACATGGTTGTAATAATTGTAAGGTGGTTGCAATAATTGTAAGGTAATTGAAATAATGATAAAGGGGGTTGAAATAATTATAAAAGTAAGAATAGTTTCAACCATTCCAACGGTTTTAAGTCTTTATAATTGTTGCCGTTACAGCCTTGTACCCTTCCACCTAATTTATATGAGAAGGTATTTACAAAGGCAGTAACGGTTGTTGTAATTCAAACTGTTTATGATTTAACAACATTTAAACCACCATTACAACCGTTGCAGCTACTCCCCTTTTCCCTGTACGGTATATAAAACTGGGTATTTATATAATTTGGATCTTAGCTCTGGTAGTAATTACCTAAGGTTAAAATGAGGGAAACTGAGCTGGAAGAAATCAATAGGTAAATGAGGTCGGGGATTTCCTTCTACTATCGCGAAAAGAAAAACGCCACGTTCAAAGCTCTAATGTCTTGTGGTATAGCGAATTCGCATTCCACCTCTGGAGATCCCGGTGCGCGACCCCTTTTGAAACTAAAACTCCATGCAGTTGCCGATGTTGTTCGAGACAATCATGCAGGAGGTGCAGTTGTACCCGTAGAGCCACAGGCCCGTGCACCACTCGTCGTCCGGGCAGTTCTCGCTGACGCAGCTGGGCTGCTGTCTCCCCTCGAGCGGGCTTCGCGACCGCGGCTTCGAGACCTGGGCCGCCGATCTGGCCTTGGCCTGCTTGGCCTCGTCGAGGACGGCGGCGCTGGGGCTCCGCGGCCACCCGTCTCCCGAAGGGGCCCGGCCGTCGAGTTGTGCGAAGTCGACCACGTCGAAGTTCTTGTCAAAGGTTCGTACGACGTTGTCAGACCCGACGTGGGTGAAGCCGGCACCGGAAAGGTCACGCTTCAGGCCTGAAAGTACCTCGTCGACAGATCGAGTCTTACGTCTAGCGCGTTAGCAATTTATATGCCTCGAGTTGTGAAATATGTAGCTTACCTGGTGGGATGACGGCATAGCGACCGCTAGGCCTATTGTTGCTAGGAAGCTGATCACTGAGGAAGACTTCATGATGAAAGGAGAAAATTTCCCTATTGGTAGGCAACGGTTGAGATTGTGAAAGGTAGTCTTCGTATTTAGAGAGTTTATGATGCAAACGCTTTTTCGATGACGATGATAATATTGTTTCTAGTAAAGCAATGGAAGAAGGACGACTTTGGTCCTTCCTTTATAATAACAGAGATATCGTGATAGATCGGCAGTCGCTCTAACCCAGCCATTTGCTTCAAAGTTCGCCGGCGCCGTTTCACCGCCTCACCAGATCCAATCACGAATCTTCGGTTTCAACAGCCGCACATCGGGATGATGAGCGTGGCAGTCGCGTGGCCGTACACGTTCATGGGGGACAAAGTTGATCGGTGTTGCGTGGCGGGGCGGTAAGCTTATGGCTGCTTATGGTGGCTAATGGTAGAAGGGCGCCATCTCATTGGTTAAAATCACAATGGGCTCATAACATGAGACCTAAAAAGGAGATCCTACGGGGCGTTCACGGCAGACCAAACTCGTATTTAGCTGGAATACGGTGTAGCTGAATATAAGCAGATGGAAGTTAATAGGATATACCCACGAGATCACGTAAGGGGAAACAACCTTAAGGAATTACGAAGTCCCACGGCTATTAACCTTTGTTGAACGACATTAGTCACTATTTCATTATTCTATTTGTTATAGGTACGAGGTCCAATAGAATTCTTCCAAAAGTCTTGGCTATAAGTTAACGATATAGCAACTAACCGAAATGCAGATCTGAATGGTAACAAGGATGAAAGATAATACTGAATGAAATATTTGAATTTTGAATATTATTTACTTCGGTGGTTGAAATACCTGGAGATATGTTCGTCAAAGAATGATTAAGATCTATCTAGGCAAGTACACGCTTTTTATAAAAGGCCGCATTGAATCAATTTGAATAGGTAGTAAGTCTTCGGGAGGCCCTCTAAGATATTTTTTAACCTGGTATGACGGACCTATCACGACATATTAGGAGTATAAACACATTGTTGTCAAGGAAATATATTTTCTTACTGAATTGAAGTTTATCATACAGTACATACCTAAGTACATAATAATTTATTTGATTTTAAAATACTGTATTAAAAGCTGTGTTATATTAGGAATAAATGTAAGGTTAGTTTATGGTGATAAGTTCCGAATTATGGTGGAAATTATTGTAGTAAACTTCATGTTTAATATCATGAATAGGAGACATGTGGTGTACCTAGATCTGCGAAATAACCTCCTATACTTAGAGAATACCCCGAAAAGCATTTCGAAGGGGGCAGATTAAGTTTCGTTGCTATGATACTGCCTACTGCCTACTGCCTACTGTACTGATCACCTACTGTCTGAAATAATTTGCTATACCATCCATTAGACTCTAATGATTGCTGATACCGTCGAAAATACCCCGTACACGCGTTGTAGGAGTGCGTAGAGTCAACGCTATGTACCTAACATTGGCAAACTGGAGCGTAATGGATAGTGAATCACTTTCAGGGCTGTAGGGAATAATTAGTAGAGTATGTCACAAACAACGAACAGTCATAGAATTCAGTAGAAAATACTTCCCCCCTAGTGGAAAATAATTCCACCACGTACTATTTATTTTCGCCCGTAGGTCTCCCTCCTGACTCATCGGTAAATAAAGCAGTGACAGGTGGTCGAGCTGGCAGAATAACGTACCTTAAAAATACACACACCTCCAAGAATCATTCCACCAGCTTCATCCCATCAACATCTTCGTAATCATGGCGACCCCATCTAAGCAAGAGTCGACATCGCCCCCGGACACTCCCGTCCGCGACCGCGATGGCGACACGCCTATGACGAACACCTCACCCCCTAGCACCACGCGGGAATCCGGCCAAGCCCCGTCCGCGGACAACGCACGTCTCCCGCGCACACCATTCCTAGCCTTCCGCAGCGAGTACATCGCGACCCCCCGCGCCTCGCGCGCGTCATCCACCTCGTCAACTGACAGTGTGGTAATCGTGCCCACGCCCGGCGTATGTAACTTACTTTTTTTTCCCTTTCCAGTCTGTCTCAGCGGTGAGAACTTCCCAATCAAGCTGACCGAGGAGTTATTACTCCCGAGACATACTCAAACCTCCTAAAACTCTCTTTCCTAAAACTCTTTCTTAGAAAATGAATTACTGACTCCCGTTATCGCAGATGCTCCCGCGCTCGCGCCGTTCCATCAACCCCCACGCGCAAGCCCAGCAGACGCCCACCGCTCCGCGCGTCCGCCAGCCGGTAACCCCGTACCCGTACACCGAAGCCAGCACCGACACCCCTGCCCTGCCGGGCATGGGCGGAAGCTCGCCTTCGCAGCCGGGCCGAGCCAGCCTCGCGTCGCTGGCCAGCACCAGCAGCTTCCGCAGCTCGGTGCTCGCCGGCGAGGTGCCCGTGCCGGAGACGCCCGGCCAGGCGGCCACGACGCCGACCGTGATGCCCGAGCGCCGCCGCAGCACCCGCTACCTGCCGCTCGACCACAACAAGGCCATCTCGCCCACCAACCCCACGCACCGCCGCGCCAGCGCGCTCTTCCACTCTACCACCGCCCGCGATGCCGAGAAGGGTGGCAAGCCTCTGGGCCAGAGTCCCCTTTCGCCGAAGGGTCAGAAGAAGGCTAAGAAGGACAAGGAGGACAAGGAGTGCAAGAAGGACAAGGAGGAAGAGAAGAGTGATGATGATGAGGACACAGAGCAGTAGGGCTGGGAGATGGCAAGTTATGAAGGAAGGATGGTTTGATTGTTTTCACCTTTCAGTGCCTGCTACTAGGCAGGCATGGATCGATCTGCAAAGAGTTTCCTCTAGGGCATGGATCGTTCCGAAAGGTGGTTTGCAAATTACGTGTGCTGCATCGGTCTTGGCCTGGTCCGAATACGTAATTGGTCAGTAGCTCAATACGAAGTGAATGCGACCCAATCTGAACAAAAGTTCCCCCTTTTTCGTTCATTTCCTAAAACTTGAGCTCTTTCTACTAATCTAGAAAGCTGCTAGACTGACTGATTGGCCTTTATCATGGCTTAACCGTCCAACTCTAGTTACCAGAGGGAGATGACGGTATCTGAAGAAAGACTTGAACTTCCTACTACAATGAACCAAGGCACTGTCTAGGTAGGTATCTAATGTAATAGCAGATATCTCCAGGAAGCCCAGAATGCCACTCGAATACGAATACAAACACGAAACATACATTTACACAACACCGTACTTATTTCCAGTCAACGAGCGGAGTATCGTGCTCAGTCAGCTGAGTATACTTCACACTGTCCCTCCAAACCATAGCTCTTTTCTTGTCATCCAACGCTTCGGGCACAACATCCAGAAGCTCAGAGCCGTTCAAATATTTGCCTCTAAGCCTAGGGCCCGCTTCAAAAGCGGCTGCTGCTACATCGTTGCTCGACTTGCTAACGGTTCGAACGCCCCCATTAGGATTAAGCCAAGTCAAGAGTGGTGCTAACAGGGGTACGATTATCGGGAATAGGATCGTACGTAGAAACCAATTACCCCGACGAACGAGACCAGTGCCCATGGAGCCAGGATCGATAGCGACAAGCGAAATACCTTTGAGAGCTGGGTCGGCATCGAGACGGCGCTGGAGCTCTAGCATCATCATAACGCCGCACATCTTGGCCACGCCATATCGTCGAGTCCCAGCTTTCCGAGGAAGATCATCCTTATTGCTGCTCCATGTGCCTTTCGCAATAGCGTCGATATTGTCGTTGTGAAAGAAAATCTTCCATTTCTCTTCGTTGTAATACCCGTCTATTTTATGGACAGGATGGGTGACACTAAGCTCCGTTAGTAACCGTCCAGTCTCCCAATAGGGGTATGTTGTCACAAGGTCAGCACTTACTCGTAAGAATTACTGCTAACCACGATAACTCGGCCGTTCTCGGCATCCATACTCTGGAGCAATTTTAGAGTCAGCAGCCAGTGTCCCAGATAATTCGCCACGAAGCTAGTCTCAAATCCTTCCTCGGTGAAAGACTCATATCCCAAGTCGTTATATCCCGCGTTCAAGATAAGCGCCCGAATTGGCGGGATCTCCCTCCCCGCCACACGAGCTTTGATAGCGTCAACGACTTCGCGAACAATGGCGAGCTTCGATAACTCTAACGATATGATCTCATAGGTATGAGAGGCGGGCGCCTTCCTAAGGGTAGACTTGAGCGCGGCGGCAGACGAGGCATCGCGGACGGCGTAGATGCCGTGGTGACCCGCGAGCTCGGGTGTCGTAATGATCTTCGAAACGACCCCACATCCGAGGCCGCCGTTGGCGCCTGTCAGTAGTATAGTGCCTCTAGGGCTCTCCATTTACCTGAGACTGCCTTTAGAGTCTCCCTAGTGTGGCGAGTTGAGAAAAGCAAAAACTAGGGAGAGATGAATTCGTCAGATATCGTTTTCCAACCAACAATGTATAACCCTTTCAATTTACCCCTTTTCTAGTAAATGGTTACACAGAATCCATCTATATCTTACAACCATCCTCCCTTATTCAGGAGCAAGTTTGATTGCCAAGGCGCCTCCTTATATCTTACATTCTGAGTAGTCGAGCAGCTAACTGAAGTCTTACTATTTATGTACTATGCGGGAGGCGGCTTTTATGTCCGGTTCGTCCGGTTCTCCGGTAACACTTGCATACGGCCCCACTTAGATCTATTCCCACCCTCGTCGATTCAATTGGATTCTAAGATTAACGAGGGATGCTGTGGCACTAAGTGGCCAGGGTTGGAAATAGAGGCTCTTTCATGCCAAGCACGATTAGACGACATGGTACGAGCCAGCCAGTAGCGATACGATTTAATTAGGAGTAGCAACGAAGTTCAATTCCAAGTGCCGTTCAACCAGTTTCGGAGTGATTCGGTGATAAGTCGCGGCGAACTGGATTCGCGCATTTCCATCTCAAAACCAGGGCTGCTTTGCGCGCGATCATACGTCACAAGCGCTCGGGCGATACAAATAATAATCATAATAAACGAATGCTGCGACGCTGACCTAGCGATTTGCGAATTAGCTCATACATCCAGGCTGAAATACATCAAACCCCAGCTGTCTTATTCTATAGATCTAAACGAGACTCTTGCTGTGCTGTAACCAAAAGCACTAAAACTCCCCGATGGCGCCAAGAACAAGAAGATAAATATTCACAAGAAAAGTAGCTGGTTAGTTATGTACAACCCAAAAGAATAATCAGCGGATCTCTGCCATCAAGGCCAAAGTCTCCCGATTTTCGCAGTGCGAAACTTTGGCGCAAAACACCGTAGCCCTCAATTGTTTTAGTGCCCACCCAAAACCGAACATTTTGCCCCCCTAATCAACTGGTTTCGCAACTCCCCAAGCTCATCTCAAAGCTTTTCTGCTCTGATACCACTTGTCCGCTGGCTAGGTAGGTAAACTACCTGCCTACTTGCAGATGTGATTCCAAGCCCCGACCATGGACTGGTTATTCGAGACGAAGCTCTGCGGCTCGAGCCTGCAATCCGCCATGTCAGCGCCATCCAACCTAGCCCAACCCAGCAGACGCAGAAAGGCAAAACTTACAAGTCGTCGAAACACGTGCACAGCGACCCGCTGTCGTTCTCGGTGTAGTTCACGAAGAAGCTGCCCGCGGTGTCCACGTTGTTGCAGTAGTACTGGCACTTGAACTGCGCGTACGCGAAGCCGGTCTCGACCGGCGGGGGCACGCCGAACGTCTGGTGCTTGCGTTAGCTATTGATCCTATCGTTCCCCGTCGTCCAAACTCACGTAGGTGCCCACGACGTGGTCCGCCATCCACGCGTCGGCCGGCTGGTACCCGTCCTCGAAGACGACTGTCGGCACCGCCGGCGCGTAGTTGATGGTGTAGCCCGCCGTCACGATGGACGTCCCCGACGTGCAGGGCGCCGCCGCCACAGTTGGGGACGGGGTTTCCGAAGCGGGGAGGGCGAGTCCTAGGGCGGCCGATGCCACGACCGACAGGACGGTTTTCAGGGTGAAGCTTCCCATCTTATACAAGTCGGTTTATCTCTCTTGAGTTATTCGGTTCCTTGGTATGTAAAATTCCCGTACGTGTAAGGTCCCTGTGATATGTGATCTTATGCAAAGGCCAGGTTGCAGGTCAAGCCAGGTAAGACGAGATCTCGAGTGGTATTAGTAGTACGGCACTACGCGAGTAATGCTGGGCTTATCAAGTAGTTCGACGTTGGGGAGAGGGGAAGAAAAGGAGCGCGGAAGACCGGGTTGTCAGCGATAGATAAAATGCCAAGTGAGCTTGTATTGCTTCTAAAATTGGGTCTGATGGTATCACAAGAAGATGACAGTCTGATGTCAAGTCCCTAACAGGCAACCTGGTTAGAGCACGCAGGGGTGAGAGTGATCGACGGCTGCAAGTACGTGCCCGCCACTGGGAAGCGAAAAAATAATCCCTGGGCCGTCAGACAGTAATAAATGTAAGGCACGCCAACGAGTACAAACTAATAAGGAAAGTTGCAGGACGTTCCCCTGCCTTACTCACATGGAACTCCGTGACACCTTCTCGATTCATTCAATTGGGCTTGGGGAGGCTGCAGCATTGTCTCCTTCCAACGTCCGCCGATCACGATTTCATTAAGGAAGTCAGACCATTACGGCGACACCCCCTTCGAGAATCGATGACTATTAGATAGATAAAAAACTTTGCATCTCCCGAAAGACAGGCTGTTTCCCTGGAATCTGTGAATAAGAGCTGTAGCGTCAACCAGACATTGGTGTTCCTTCATAAATAGGCAAAATGCAACCCAGGCAATATAGGATAAAAAAAAATGTTGAGACAAGTTCCCGCATCTGATTGGAACTTGGAGAAATGTTCCTTGTCAATCTGGAGATCGTGGTCGGTTTCTTTGTAGGAAAATGCTACGCCGAGACCGTGATCGACTGGCCACTGGCCGCTATTGGGGTGGTAAAGGCCGTGGCTCTGGGAAGCACATGCAAACTCGCTCGAGTTTCGGAGGTCACCTAAACGAGACGGTCTAGATTTGACTAATAAAAAAACCATTGGGTCGATTATTCCAGAGGACGGGAAATATATAGTCTGAGGTAGTTCATGATAGCTTAACCGAGCCAACGGCGCTCGGTTCTGATATTTGCCGGTTCAATTCACAAGAGGTCTTAGAGGTTCGCAAATATAGATAAATGTTGTGTGCTACTAACTAAACACGTTTTTTTTTTCGGAGACTGGCGGACGATTGATGGTACAATTAATGCTCGAAGTCGATGCGATCATGAGAAAAGGGTTATGTGACATTACCTAACTGTAACCTCATTAATAATGCTGAACAAACAAGCAAACGCCAACCATGCAGGGTTTCCATACTCCATCGATGCAAACCCGTTCGTCGTATCTCATTGCCGATCTGATATCCGCCAAACACAAAATGCTCGATGCTCTTAGTAGCTGTTTAGGTGAATTGGCCGGCGTAGGGTATCAATGCCGTGTCGTCGGCGGAGACCGCTCACATCCACGCATGCATAATCGCTGGTGGTGAGTACCTAGGTAGGTGGTTACGATTCTACCATCCGTCATGCTTTGAACGCCTTGCTCCCTTCGCATAGGCCCGATGTGAATTTCGAAAGGGCAACCCAACGCGGGGCATACTTAAGTCCCTCGTCGTAGGCGGGAATAGTCCCAGGGATGTTGACGTCGTCCCAGCTGCACAGAACACGGCCATCGATTCCGGTGATTGCATCTGCGTCCTTTTCCCACTCAACATCAACGTTCCACGGCGTAGTCCAATCTCGACGATAGAGTTTTATCTTGGTTAGACCTCCTTCTGGTATGTTACCAAACTTCTCATCGGGTGGGCTGCCATGGACTAGAAAGGAAGAAATCGGCTTCTTAAAGGTGATTGCGCATGACCTGCTGTCTTTCGCGTCGACCTCAAATCTAGCCTTAGTTTCACCCTCGGCTCTAGTAATATTGAAATCCAGCCAGCTACTAAAGCCCTTCTCTGGCGGGATTCCATCGGGATGTGTTTTGACCACGTTTGGGGGCACATCCGAACCATCGTAAGAACAAGTGGCTAAGCCAGGGCGTAGACCTTCTTTTGTGGTGCACTTGAGGTCTTTGCCCGTAGCAGATGGCAACTCGGCAATCGTCAGCTCGACAAATTCTTGTAGACCAAAGTAATTGACCTTTGTGATACCGGAATCGAGGTCGATAGTCTGCTGGAAATAGATTTTGTATCTGCTATCTTCGGAGAAGGGAAAGGCTGCTAAGTTGTAGATCAGGGTCGCAATGAATACTCCAAGAAGTACCATCGGCACGTGGTGGGTGATGCGGTGCATGAATGGGGTGATCGGCAAGAGCAGGAAAATGCTAAAAAATGCCGTGATAAGATAAGGGACGAGAAGGCTTGACCCATCGGCGCCTGTCTGCGAAACAGCGGCAACCAATGTCAGACCGTTCTGGCCAGCTAGGATGATCAGGAATGGTCCTAGGATAAGGAACTGGATGGCCCACACCCAACTGGGAAGTTTTGTCGACCACTTTTGCTCGTATGCGTACGGGCGGTCTTTGTCACTTTCGGCCAACGTCGCCTTGTTCACTATTGCTGATATGGAACGCCGATACGTAGTAGCAAATGTAGTTTGGCGAGTACCTCCGGATCCTCCACCAACGAGAGGCGTTGTCTCTGTCGCTGGAGATTCGACTTCATCATCTCCGTCATCGTTGCCATCGTCGTCTTCAGCATCAAGTTCGTCGCGACTTGGCGAGACAAGATCGTCGGCGTGCGGAACCGCAGCGAGATGATCCCTTATTTCGTGGTCGTCATGTACTCTTTGCGCAAACGATGCCTTGGTAGGCAAGGCAAATAATTCGCAAAGTGAGATGAAAGAAGCAAGAAATGTAGCAGAATGGAAGAACACGAATATGTATCCACCCGCAATTCTGAAGCGGTCTTCGAAAACGGTATTCGCGACTAAGATTCCCCACGCAATGGTGAATAGCCAGAAAACGGAATAGCCTCGGTGGATAGCGCTAGGACGGGCAAAGTTTGCTCCTGCCATGATAGTCCAGAATACGAAGTAAAAGAGAGATATCATCATAGCCCACCTGTTATTCGACGTTAGCGCTATGTTTAGTAGAGTAGTCATTTAGCACTTACACGGTGTATTCGTTGCTGTATATAACCAGCGGATTGATCTTGGTGACCAGGTACGCAGAACCCACGACTAATGCTCCTGCAACGACGAAGGCGAATGGAAACCTGAACAGACCCTTTCGACCACCCAACATAACCGGATCTAGGTCGGACCCTTCATAAGCAGACCGCCTTGCCGAGAAGAAGTAGTATTTGTCTTTGCGTATCAGGATGTATGTTAGGCCCAGGAGTATGAGGGGTGAAGCGATTAGTAAAGTCAGAGACCATGCAAACAAAGTTCGTAGGTCAAAAAGAGCAAACCCCTTTCCGAACAAGTCGAACCAGACGCCATCGGTTCCTCTACCATTCCAGACTTTCTTTCGATCGCCATCTGAACGTTCTCCGATGAAAGTTTGGCCAGTATCACCTGATAAACCCTGCATCGTGTGCAAAGAGCTACTCAGCATGTGCCAGAGGCTGGCCCTCGATGCATGTTTGGCATCATCTTGATTGGTATGATACCTAGCACGAGGTCGATAAAATGCCACGTCTAGCCCTCGCAAGCCGAAGACCCCATCGAAGACTATATAGTCGGTATTACTTCTAATAGCTCCCAGACCGAACGCGTCAGATGAGATAACAGTGCCAAACGGATTCTTAGTACCTTTGTAGGCATTGGTAACTTGGGCATCGGTTGAGCGGAACAACATAGCGCGGCCGCCGGCGCCGGCACCTTCAAGATTCAAGAAGGTGTGGCAGAAAGGTAGTAGGGGGTTATGAGCGAATGCCTGTGCACCCCATAGCCCATCTTCCTCATTGTTGTTGAATAAAGCGACGATGCCTCTTTGGGGCTGGTTTTCTGGCCGGGAAAAGTAGTCGACTAGAGCTATTAGAGTGACGCAACCCATTCCATCATCTGTTGCTCCAAATCCAGACGCAACACTACCTAGCTGTCAGCGAGATAAGACCTATGGCGGTCAAGAAAGACATACGAGTCGTAATGGGCATTTATCAAGACACCCCCTTTACCCACGATCTTGTCCGAGTATACGGTGCCGTCCTCCCACCACCTTCCACGTGGGTCATCTTTTCCACGGATATATACTATTACGTTTGTACCCTCAAAATATGTACCGGATGGAATCGGTGGTCCGAATATGCTGTTAGCAGTGGTAATATTGGAAACATTATCCGCTAGCACAACCACGCTCGAGTCGTTGGCCCCGTTGCGTCTCTTAATCTCCTCCAACTCCAACAATAGCCAATCATGTATCTCGTCATTCTGTCGGCTATTGAATGGGTGGTAATCGCGCGATAATACGGTCAAGTCAAGCCATGACTTGGTGAGGTTAAGGCCGGAGTATAGTGTCGGATTGTTCGGAGGAGGTGGAACTGTTTCGTGGATGACAAGCAACGGGACGAGAAGGGCAATGTAGGTGACTGTAGTCCAAAACGTTACCGCGAATGGCTTGAAAGCAACTGGGTTTGACACAGCCATGATTGGCTGGCCTTGCAGAGTTCGCTGTCAGTTTGACCGTAGCTTTAGGGGTCGGATATAGCCAGGACCGTAGGGCTGCAGGTGAAATGTAAAATGGAACAGACGAGAACCGGTGACGAGAGAGTGAGAGAAGCTCTAGGTGGGGATGATTAACATCCCAAGAGACGTGAACGCAAAATTGTTAAGACATATGCAGAGGTGTAATATTAACTAGGTCAATGGTAGATAATGTGTTTGAAGCTATATTGATGTTTTATTTTAGAAAGGTTTCAAAATGTCAAATGTAGTTGTAGTATAGAAATGTCTTTTGAGCCATCTTTAGCAGGTGACTTCCTTGAAGGGTCGCGAACTCTAACACTGACGCAACTGACAATGGAGCTCCAGGAAGTTGGAGAAGGTTGGGAAGTTACATGCACCTGCAAGTTAGGATACATAGAGGGTGGGGGTTAGCCTAAGCTCCAGGAAACCCTTGCTAATATTATGCATGCAAATGCATAAGCACTTCGTACCTAATGCAAGCCCTGTGCCTCGGTACGGGATTTTGAGTATTTGAAGGCTGAAACATTTCACAGCCTTCAGAACATCAAATTACAAGTCAGATAACAAGAGCATTCCACATTAGATACCATAAGGTATAATCATATATATAGTCATATATGAATCTTACGAGCTAAAAGAAAAGAAAAGAAAAAAGAATTACCAGTGTCATCCTTGTTGCTGTCTATGGATTAGTCCTATAATACACACGCGTGATCCCCCTATTCGTGATCTCGAAACCACAAGTTCATATTCCTCAAATTCGTGCCGGTCAAAATTCGGCACCAATTTGAAGCAATGCATACGAAAACGGTTAGTACCAGGATCAGAATCAACATGCAACGGCGAAATCGTTAGCAGTGAGAGACAAATCGATCGATTTGTATATGGCACGGCCAAGTCTGGTAGGTTAGTATCGAGACATCTTGGTCGGTCCGTATACTTCCCACGCTCAGGCACCGGGAGGAGGAGGCGGAGGTTGATCACCGGGAGGTGGCGGAGGAGCTTCGCCGGCAGGAGGCGGCGGAGGAGGCGCGGCGCCGTTAGCATACTGCTGAATCAGAGCGTTGATATTTCCAGGTGGTAGTCCAGGGGGGGCACCAAGAGAACCGCCAGGCGGAGCGAGACCCGGAGGTGGACCCATGCCGGGAGCTGCGCCGTAGCCTGAATAGCCGGGGTAGTTGGAATACTGCTGTTGCTGTCCGGCAGAAGCTTGGTGCCAAGGCGCCGCTCCAGCTCCAGCTCCAGGGGCCGAAGAGCCACCGCTGTAGTTTTGACTCTGGCCTGCGTAGTAATCGCCTCCGTGGTTATCATTACCACGGTGACGGTCACGCCAAGGAGCAGCCGAGCCACCGCCTTCACTAGTCCGGTCATTATCGCGCGAGCGCCATGGAGCTGCGGCACCTGTTGGTCCTCTTTGCCAAGGCTTCGCATCACCGCCGCCACCGTTACCGTAAGAGCCAGGACCGGCTTCAATACGAGCCGGGGGTCCACTAGAACCTCCTCCGAGCTCTTGCATGAATTGCTAAATATGATGTCAGATATAGACTTCTTCCTAACTATTCTCCGGTGGGTACATACCTCGTATTCACGATCGACAGCATCTCCGGAGCCTATGCGACCAGCAGCACGGGGAGGACCCTCACTGCGCCAGCTAGCACCCTTCTGTCGATCAGGACAATCTCGGGCCATGTGGCCGGCGTTGCCGCAGACTCGGCAAATGATGTTGGCCGTGAAGTTCTGCTTCTCCGGACAATCATACTTGCGGTGACCTATCTGACCACAGTTCTGGCAGGCTTGGTTCTCGTCATCACGCAGAGTACCGTTCAGCGTGGCGAGCTCTCGAAGCTGGTTTCTCTTGAGCTCATTCTGACCCTCGGGAATTGAGGCGGCCTTTAACATCGGTATTAGCAGATATTTCAAGAGGGCGGCATATAGGTAACTTACAGTCTCGATGACATTGTGAATAAGCTTCTTGGCTTTGTTAACCTTCTCCTCGGTGTCTGCCATGATTAAGCAGTGCAGATCTTCCTCCTGGTTGCTGGCGTGGGCAGCATCGGACCGACCCTTGCCTTCTTTCACGGAACCTTTTCCGCGGATAGCAATCTTAGCTCCTGATTCTGTTTCCATTTTCTTCAGTGTGTTACCACGAGGGCCAATAAGTAGACCAACTTAAGTAAAAGACCTAGGTGTTAGTATTTGTAACAAAACAGTTAGAGCATGGGGAAGAGTTAGATGAGGCCAAAAATCGGCATGTCATCCATCGAGATATGCCTGCATTCCTGGTAATATCCCGAACAAGAAGGGGTATAAACATGGTTAGAAAGGTTAGAGGGTTAGCAATCTCACTGAAGTTAATCTCTGGATAGTCGTTGACGGGCACATAGACCTTCTCTTGGGTCTTAGTAGGCCGTCGGTAATCCTGTGGCGGGTGGTAGTTAGGAATCGTCTTCATGGCCTTCTCAACCAACTTGTGTCTCTCATCTTCGAGACGCTTGCGGTAACGGTATTCTCTAGTGTTAACACGGCGACCATGGTTGTCATACTGCGGTGGGGGAGAGGGGGATCTGTGTGGAAGAACAGTTAATTTGACGCCTATAGTCAGTTATTAGATTATATGGATGCCCATCATACCTGTCGCCATCAGCGGGCACGACATCGTTGATTCGCAGCTTCTGGCTAATCTCCTCAATTCTCAAGTGCAGAGTGTACGCCTCCAGTTGTTCACTAGTCATGTTGGCTACGATGGCGGTTGGAAGACCCATGAGGCCAGCGGCTTTGTTTTCGGACGCATCACCCCAACGGTTGCGCTTCTTTCGGCGTCGGGGGCCATCAGCATCGGATCCTATGAAGCATTATATTAGTTTCATCATCAATATAAATACGTTAAGTGAATAAATATGGTGTAGATGACTTACTGGGTTCGGGGCTGCGACCGCGCTTCAGGTCGCGATCGCCACTAGGAGGGACGAAGCCATCGCTTCCGTTTTCGCGACCATCGTCTTCTTCACCTCCAAATCGTCGACTTTTGCCAAGAGGGATATTGTTAGATCCCGTAATTCCCTGATTTCTCCACGACATATTGACAAGTTCGCAAGCTCGCAAGTTTGCGCTGTGCGAATGATTTGAAAAGCGTGGATAGATGAACTGAAGAAATCTATGTTAGGTTGAACTATTTTAATGGAGGCGACTTTTCTGGCGACAACGCTAAACTAAATCTTGTCTGGAACAATTTGAAGTGGAGAAAAGGTCACGCTTGGACCATAGGTACCTATGCCTCCACTCAGGTACGTACCTTGTATCTGTTAGTCACGTGCTTTGAGCCGAAGAGTATGTTACGTAAGCTTCAATCCTTCCTCTTCAAATACTAGGTAGTTAGGTATTCTTACCTTTCAAATAAATCATCTTCAATTCAAGTCTTATTCATTCTAACCTGTTGTCAAATGGGAAGCTAATCCTTCATATTAAGCACACAATAAGAGTTTAAATTGAGAATACCTTGTCATTTTACCCGCGCATTAGGTACTCACACCCAGGCACCTAGCAGTACGTAGATATCGGGCGCTCATACACCAGACTTTTGGGCGTCAACATCATGAGGCGCGGCCACTACTTCGCTTCCTCCTTCATCGACTCCTGAATCCATTTTCTAGCCCCGGCAGCCTTCTCCTCAATCTGCTCTTGGGTATATTGCTGGATGTCCTCATAGTTATGCTTTGACGGCACATGACGACCCTTCTCGACTCCGGGTCGCTTGAGCATTCGCTGGACCCATTGCTCTAACACCGGGAACTCGGCCATGTCGACTCCAGCCCATTCTTTCCAAGCAAGTCAGTTATCCTACTAAATTCATAGAACCGTGCAATACGTACTAGCTGCTGCGACCCATCCCCAACTCGCGATGTCTGCACTGGTACATCGATCACCAACTAAGTATCCAGACGTTGAAGACTGAAGCTGCGTCTCTAGGGTCCGGTATAGACGGCGGGTCTCGTTCTTGTAACGATTGATACCATATTCAATCTTCTCCGGGGCATATCCTATGCATGTTAAGCTTCCATTGCCTAGGAATTGAGAGGTTCATCCAATACCTACGGTTAAAATGGTTCAGCTGTCTACTAAACATCAGCATTCGCTATTATCGATTCCTCGATTCGGCTTCTACTTACCCTTGCATTGGACCAAGGCCGCCCATTTGCCACATAAGCTATATTGTATGAGAAATTGGGTCTTCGGGCTTGATAGGTGTCAACAGCTCACCCAGTTGTTCACTTCATAATACTCTCTAGATCCCTTGGGATACGATACTTTGTGCTCCGTATCATATCTATCGGTCAGATACTGCATGATTGCCCCGCTTTCAAACAGTCCGATAGGCTTGCCATCAGTAAAGGTGTCCGTCAGCGCGGGAATACGGCCATTCGGGTTGATCTCTAAGAACCACGGTTCCTTCTGAGTGTTCTTGCTGAGTTCGATACCAGTGGCCTATATTAGTCAGCTACGTATATCTAGGTAACTATGATCTTCGCCTTCGTCAAAGTAGTAATATGATCAAACGCGCCTTGTAAGGTAATCCCAGCTCCTCTAGCAGAATCGAGATCTTGATGCCATTGGGCGTCTGTGCGGTGTATAAATGAATATCAGACATTTTTTTCAGGAAATCTGTTGCAATTTGTTTGAAGCGTGTTGTCATTTATCATTTAGCATTTAGCAGAGGGGTCACCAAGGGGATTCCACAGTTTTATAGCCAAAGCTGAGGATTGATAATCAACCCGAAAATATTTTCCGGCTTAATAAGACCTAAACTGAAACCTCTGCACCATTTTCCGTAACTGGTCTTACCTTCTATGGAATTAGTAACCATCTACCATTTCCCCGCCTTCTTTACAACCTGTGCGTACATATGACAGCCCAGATCAAAGCCCCGCACCTTTCCCCGTGGAGTCCAAAAATCTTATCAGTTCCGTCGGTCCACTTCGGCGTTGATCGGCCGCCGTCCGCGGCTCCGGAGATAAAGTTAACGTCAACTCAACCATGAATTCGGGTCAAGAATAGCAAGGTTGACCGAACTGCCTACGAAGCCGTTGCAACTGTTGAGAATATTGGATTGTATTGATCTTTATATTGTACAAACATATAATGAGTTAATATGATTGAAATAAAGGATAGAATCGATTAGGTTAGTTTGCTCCAAGGATCCGAATCATTCTAACCTACTTCGCGTAAGTTAATCCTGCTTCAAAATCTCCTCGAAAATCAAGTTAAAATTGCCACAGAGAATTTATTGTCAGTTTAAGTAGGCAGGTAGATGGCCCATAGAAAGTAATATAAAGAGTCCCTTCAATATGAAATAGGGGTATAGAAGTCCGGTCCTTGAAACAAGACTTCCTATGACACTACTCTGTTTTTCATAGGCATTAACTTCAATTTATCTACTTTATTCTACCTACGGTGGTATGTTACTTATAATGGTGACATGCATGCTCTATTTAATCTGGAGTTTTGTAGGTGGTGCTTGGCAAGTATATAGGCGAAAATGCCCATAGATATAGATTTGAAAGTTGTACCATTCTAGTTTTAAAATCTAAGTTTTATAAACTTGGTAATGTATTGAATACATCATGTTGTGGTAAACTCCTCAGGCGCTACATAATGCCAACGTATTTGTGCATATATGTTTACAATAGAATTACATTTATTAACTGTGTGTTGAGACCAAGGCTAGAATAACCCATTCACGGTTGAAAAATAGACGAAAGTCAATCGGTGGTGTGAATATGCTGCTACTAAGAAACGACATATGCTGAACTGAATTAGACCACAATAGATAATTTGATGTTATCGCACGTCCGATAGG
Organism: Annulohypoxylon bovei var. microspora; assembly: GCA_022836615.1. Classification (NCBI taxonomy): domain Eukaryota; kingdom Fungi; phylum Ascomycota; class Sordariomycetes; order Xylariales; family Hypoxylaceae; genus Annulohypoxylon; species Annulohypoxylon bovei. The sequence goes on from MU405288.1 coordinate 120,118, forward strand.
GGGAATAATTTTTTCTCATTCGTTATTTGGATAAACACCTGAGGCATATGCGTGTATTGTAACTGTCAGTTGTTGGTTTTAGGAAGTATTCCCACTGTCCAACTCTGTCGTCACTGTCCGCTCTAGTTTCTGGATGTCAACCAGTACAGCTGTCGACGCTTGGTCCACTACAGCATCAACCGTCACCTGTTATTTCTCAGATCAGTCAGAGTTGATTTTCTATCCCACTGTTCTTTCCTATTAACATCAAGCTCCCACCGATCTTTCAATCTGCAAATCCAAAAAACGATCCAACTTAACATCCACTTGGAGCTTTCATCGCAATCAATCATGGACTCCAAAAACTCGGCTCGTGAATCGCGCGTATCATTGCCCCAAAAATTCTCCTTTACTATTCCAGAAAGCTGGAACTCTTCGAATACCTTGGTGCTTCGATGGGTCAACAATCAGCCCGACCCCGTGATACGAGAAGAGCCACTGCCGCCTTCACAATTCCGTCCTCCCACGCGCACATCTGTAAGAAAGCTTCCACAATCACCTTGTAATTTTTAGTTGAAATAATTTGCGGTATCTACCTACTAACAGTTAATATTCATTTCCACTAGGAGGTTGCTGATGCTGTCAAGAACGGCGATGAGGGTGATGGACATGTGAACAAGGAACGTCGATTATCAGTTACATCGGTGCGCACTGCCGTTTATACACGACGCAACAGTCTGGTCGCAACTAGCCACGGTCTTGCCAATCGCGTGTCGGCTATGTATCATCGGGTTTTCTCACCCAGCAGCATGAGCACCTCAAGCTCATCGTTCACACCCAAATCAAGCACGATTTCTGGAGTTTCGTTGAAGGATGGAGACCGACCCTCGATGAGGTTTGTCGTTGTGGGAGATTCGGGATGCGGCAAATCAACCCTTCTGATGTAGGCTACATCCTTTCACTTCCCCTCCACCCCTAAATATAAAAACTTCATAAGTATTAACATACTCTCCCTGTAGGCGTTACTACCGCAATACTTTTGTTCCTGTATGTTGCCTCTCCCCTAGCGTGTAGACAGACCCACCCCACTGACAAGAGCTTTTTCCAATAGGGCCTGGAGAAGACCAAATTTGACTCTTTCATCAAGACAACAAAAGTCGATGATCGTGAAATCGACCTTGAACTATGGGACACATCTGGAAATCTTCAATTGAACCAGCTACAATTGCTGTCCTATCTGGTTTTCGACGCGGTGTTCCTATGCTTCTCGCTGGATAATATTAAGGGCTTTGTCGATGCCCAGAACAAGGTATGTTGATGTTATGAGTCAACCGTCCATCGTAAATAGATATAAGATCACTGCTAACCCTGAGGTAAATATCCAAAGTGGGTTGATGACATCCATAAGAATTGTCCAGGCGCACTCATCATCCTTCTTGGACTAAAGAAGGATACTTGTTCTGGCCCCGGCATGCGGGTTCCCTCGATCCACCCCCATCTTTTCTCATCTATCCGTACTGCACAAGTAAGATCTACCTCTCTATTCCCATCGGCCTCTTTGATTGTATCCTCGGTCCATACCTAACTAGAAACTAACCTCGCTTAAAACATCTAGGATCCCGAGGACCCGGACACGAAGATTATGCAGTCGGTGAAATACGTTGAATGTTCAGCAAAGACTGGAGTTAATGTTGACCTGGCGTTTGAAGAAGGGGTGAGGATGGTCCTCGCTGAGCGAGAGGAGCAAATTGCATTGGCACGCATTAAAGAGGAGGCCGAGGCCGAAGATGGACCAGAGGAGGCAGAAGATTCGGCGCAGAAAGTCGAGCCCGTGGACGATAAGGATAATTCGGCCAAAGGACTGGCCAAACTTTTCTGCTTCAAGTAAGCAATTGGTTAGATGTATCAATTGGGTTTGGCCTGATTAGAAAGAAGGCTTCAACGAAGTCAGTCGTTCAAGTCACCATTTGGTACTTACATAATCCTTCCTCACATGGAAGATTTGGCAGTAGTTACATTGGCCTCTTGCATAGAAGGCAAGTATTAGGGTTATAAATAGATACCCTACTCGAAGGCCAATATAATTCTTAATTAATACCCCTTGCAGCATGCGTAGCATCTTTATGTCAAAAATTAATACACGCCTACTCTAACTCGAGCAAAGAAATTTACTGAATTGTATCTAAACCTTTGAAGTATATGACTGTCTTAATTGCCCAACTGGAGCATGTTATTAGCCTCGTATTCTACTCTATAAAATCAGGACTTAGAAAAGACCCTCACAATATCCAAGTGGGTTATTGTACAACATGTCCCCAAGTGTTAACGTGTATTTAACGTAGTTCTATTTCTCTCTTTTTTGAAACCTGTAAGCTATAGGCTAGGATATTAACGATTATTGTAGAATATGATCAAACACGAATAGCCGGAATGTAGATGGTATAATAGTTGGGGATAACCTCAATTTTAAGTATTGTAGTTTTATCATTGAAGCCATGCAAAAGGAGGTTAAAAGGGGGGGATTAGACCCACTTCTACAAGCATGCGGATATAATGATATGCACTTATTAAGGTACTTACCTAAATAGGAAGTGCCGCGGCTTATTAGTATGTCCCACTTATCTCACTCATCCTCTGACACGAGCTCGCGACTCGGTTGTTCATATAATGAACCGAACTTACCTAGGTAACCTCTTAAGATCGAAGATGGAAAGAACCGAACATTAAGATTCCATATTCCTACGAAACATCATCGACTGAGCCATACTCCATCTTAATTAGCTCCTTATAGTAACTCAAAATGGCGTCAAGCGAGTTGTTTACGGTCCCGATTCCCCCTATCAAGTCGCATCAGGGAGGCAGCATCGTCTGTAGCTGTCCTGAGCCGAAAGTATATGTCCTCACATGGACCTCTCCTCCAGACAACAGGCTGACGCCTGCCTTTATCACCGCTCTCATGACCGCTCTCGATATAATCGAGTTCGGCTACCCACCAGGCGTCGTCATAACGACGTCTTCTATCTCCAAGTTCTATTCCAATGGGCTCGACCTGCAGCTTGCTATTTCATCCCCGGGGTTCTTCGAAAATAACCTGTACCCGCTGTTCCGGAGGTTCCTGACTTACCCCATGCCGACCGTCGCCTTAATCAACGGCCACGGCTTCGCCGGCGGGTTCATGCTGGCCATGCACCACGACTACCGCGTCTTCGTGGGCTCGAAGGGCTACGTATGCGTCAACGAGCTCGAATTCGGGGCGCCGCTGCTGCCGCCGATGAGCGCCATCTTCAGGATGAAGACCGCCCCTCACGTGTACCGCGACATGGTCCTCGAGGCGCGGCGCTTCGACGCGAAAGCTGCCCTGGAAGCCGGCCTGGTGGATGCTATCGGCGAGCTGGACGCGGCGCTGAGCTTGATCAAGGAACGAGCTCTGGTCAAGAAGGGGTCTACCGGGGCCTACTCGCTTTTGAAGACGGAGATGTATCGCGAAAGCGTGGCCCTGTTAGATGCCCAGGGCAAAGACGCGAAGAGCCCCGAACAGATGCACGCAGTTGAGAAGAAGAGGAAGGCCGAGGGAGCCAAACGGTTTAAAGAATGGAAGGAGGCTCAGGGTGGTGATAAGGCGAAACTATAGGGGTCTTCTATTTTCTACTATTCTAACTTGTCGCGTATTTACCTGAAGTTCGGTGTTCAAGATCTACAATATTGCAACTATTAACGTTTGGATGTACACCTCGCTTGTAGCTATAGTATATAGACAAATGTAATGTAAGGTCATCAGATTGAAACTGGTGAGGTAAATACTATCTACGCATGCGCTCGTAGAGATGGCTAGATAAGAAGAAATTGCATATTCCGTATCGCTATACAGTCCTTGAGAAGGTTAACGATCTTTGTGCGACCAGATTCAGTTGCAAGCTTTAATGAGTCTTTGCCATTTAAATGAAATTCGCTCCGTAACAAAGCAAAAGTCGAACAAGGTGTTCATCTCCGTAAGTGCATGCCCAATGCAGTGGTGTACAACCAAGGTCGCCTGTAGCTTCAACATCAGCCTTACGATCTAGAAGAATCTTAACAGCGCCTAAAGGCCTGTAATAACATGCCTCCCACAATGGAGTGAGGCATAGATTGGTTTTAGCTTCAATCTCTGCATTATAGTCGAATAGAAGTCGGATTATTTCTATTTGTTTCCCGGCATATGCGTAGTGCAATGGGGTTTGAGATTGATAGTCCTTAGTTTCAATATTTGCGTTATGATCGAGAAGGAGTTGAACTATCTCTATTTGTCTATCGCCACATACGTAATGCAATAGGGTTTAAGATTGATAGTCTTTAGCTTTAATATTTGCGTTATGATCGAGAAGGAGTTAAACCATCTCTATTTGCCTATTGCCATATGCGTAGTGCAGTAGGGTTTGACCTTGATCGTTTTTAGCTTCAATATCTGCGTTATGATCGAGAAGGAGTTGAACCATCTCTATTTGCCCATCGTCACATGCGTAGTGCAATAGGGTTTAAGATTAATAATCCTTAGCTTCAATATTTGCGTTATGATCGAAAAGGAGTTGAACCATCTTTATTTGCCTATTGTTACATGCGTAATGTAATAGGGTTTGAGATTGATAATCCTTAGCTTTAATATCTGCGTTATGATCGAGAAGGAGTTAAACCATCTCTATTTGCCCATCGTTACATGTGAAGTGCAGTAGGGTTTAACCTTGATCGTTTTTAGCTTCAATATCTGCGCCATGGTTAAGTAGAAGTTCGACGGCCCTTATTCGCCTAGTGTAACATGCGTAGTGCAATACGGTGCATTCCCACGCATCAGTTCCATGTATATCAGCTCCATGTTTAATCAATATATCAATCATGGCTTCTTGCTCATAAAAAACTATCCCAAGGAGTGTTTCGTTTATTTCAGTTGTGTTTGGAAAGGTCTGAAAAAGTTGCCGCGTGAGTGTTTCTCGGCCCGTTGAAGCTGCCCACAGGAGACAATTCGTCGGGGAGCCAGATTTAACCCAATCTTGATAGTCATCTTCGGTCGTAACGTTTATCGCATCCCCTAAAATTTCTCTAGCTTCGAGTCTTGTGGGAGTTGTGTCTAGATCTCGGCGACTATCTTGTGGCGTGTTGAACGAGGACTTTGGACCACGGGTTGCAGCCACGGCCATGGCATAATGCTGCTGGTTGATGTGATCTCTTTTTGATACTCCTTCTAGTCTTCGACGGATAATATCGATCTCGCTGCTCGTTTTCTCGGGGAATTCTTCCAGGGCTATCTTTAAATTGTCTTCAGCTAAACTTAGTTCCCCTATCTTAAAGTGAGAAACCCCGAGACAGTAGTAAAGTTGTAAGGAACTGTCTAGAATGCTATTTTGAGACGAATGTTGGAATATGATATGTTCTAGGGCACTGGAAAGGAAAGTTTTTGCTTCCTTAAATCGAGCATTACAGAAGTATATATACCCAAAATATTGAGTGATACTTGCATGCTGATGAGCATAACGGCCAGTAGGAGGTTGGAGATCAGTAGAGTTGATGGTTTTGTTGATCAAAGAACTAATGTGATCAACCCAGGCTAGACATGCTCGTGAAATGTGTGAATCCGAAATGAAACTACCCATTGGCCTACGCAGGAATTAGCTTTAACAGTCAGAGAGCCAAGAATATTGAAATAAACGAACCAGTCGAGGTTCCCCTCTCCTCGGCAAAGAACGTTGCCTAACCCTAGAGCCGTAAATATGATCCACTGATCCTTATTCTCGTCCGGAATTTCGGTAAGCCACTGACAGATAGCTCGGTGTAATATTATCGATTCTGGGGACTTGGCGGATGCGACCGTAGACTTAACTAGGCAGACGTCCTCAAGAAGATTGAGATGGCGGCGAAATCTGCATTCTGCTTTAGAGGAGTCTCGGAGGGATTTGAATTCGGGATCGATGTTAAGAAAGGGGGAATTGAATTGAGAAATGTCTTGAAGGATAGATAAAGGTATTTGTGCAGGACCTATGACTGCTAAGAGCCGAAGGATTGCTGCGGCAGGGCGCGATTCTATTTTGACGCACTCGTACAACATGCCGAAGATGGTGTGTATGGAACGCGTTTTATCATGCTGAACTTCCCCCACTTTAGCTGGATGCTCCATAAGCTCATTGTAATGGCGGCGGTACACTTCGATGAAGTTATCCAGATTGACGACCCTTCTTCTCAGTAGTATTCCAGCTTGCTCAAGAGCTAGGGGTAGACCATTCAGTTCTTTAACGATCGGCATGACGTTGTCAAATCCTTGAGATGTGTCAGAAATGCCAGTCCTGTCTAATAATAATCTTTTCCCACTGCTATCATCTAGCTTGTCGATTTCAATGCCTAAGAAGTCATGATGCTCAAGGATATCTGAAGCACCTCTTCGAGTGCTCGTTACAATGATTGAACCATGAGTGGACTCGGGAACCAGCCGGACTAAGTTCTTGTTTTCAAGATCGTCTGCACTATCAATGACGAGAAGCCAGTTTCGATGTAAAGTCGACCTTAATCTTGCTAAGACGAAATCCCGCTCATTTTTCCCTTGATAAGGATTCGGTACGTCTTTGGCGGGCCAAGATTTTGAAATCAAGTGAAATGCTTCCGTGAATGACTGTGTGATCTGTTCTGATGTAAAGGCATTGATCCAAATAATGGCCTTGTACTGTTGTTTATTCATCTTGGCATAATGTAGAGCAAGCTGTGTCTTGCCTGAGCCTCCAATTCCGAAAAGTACTACGCCTTTTCTTCCGAGCTTGGTGGGGCTGAGGGCGGAGGAAATTTTTCCAAGTTGTGTGCATCTACCATAAAATTTAGGCGTAGAGATGGGAAGCTCAGATATAATGAGATGTTTTAAACCTTGGTCTGTAATTACTAGTTAACTGCAATATCATTGAAAGTCTCAAAGCTTACACGTTAACTAACCATCCAATGCCGCTTGAACTATTTCGGTCACCGCAAGACCGACCGGTGCAAAACGACCATTTTCATGATCACTGAACTTGCAAATATTTCGATGATTGGAACCAGGCATGGGAAACACGCGCTCATTGGGTACATTATTCCGTACGGAGGCCTCGTCGACGATCTGGCGATGTGTTAGCTCATCTAAAGAGATAATACCGGCCATGAGACAAAAGGGCAAGCGAGATTCCTACCCTACTCCCACCCATCTTTTCGGTCTCATACGCGCTTCTAAATGTCATATTCCTCCCTCTTTGGACGAAGTCCCTTGAAATCTTCATCCAGTCTTTTGAATTTTTTGTCAAAGCACTTGTAAACCCTTGGTTTCCTGTCATACCTACCGATACAACACTAACTACTTTAGAACCCAACTGGGCCCAAGAGGCAACATCAGCCCCGTGGAATGGGACGGCGAGGAATAAACAGCCTGCTGTTTTATCAAGGACATCATGATGATATTCGTCATCTGTATGTGCGATATTCATTGCCTATATAACTCGTTTAGATCTCAGGGGCAATCGAACATGCAGAGGAGATGATCCCTGAATGTTGAAAATATTCCTCTAGCAGGAACTCTATACTTACCAACTTTACTATGAGTCCCCCTAAGCTATGTGCCACGAAAATTATCGGGGCCTGTCTTTCTTCCTCGGTCTGTCTTGCTATGCGTATCCTGGTGAGCAGATCTTCCGCGCAGGACTCGGGATTGGATGTCGAGGAAGTAAATATGTACTTGGCATCGTAACCGAAGGCTCGAATACGGGGTCGGACATTGATGCGAGCGAGAACCTCTGGTAGACGGTCACGCAACCAAATAGTAGGGTTGTCACCCCTACCAGCACTCCATGTTGTCTGCCAGCTTCCTCCAAGGCCATGTACGGCGATGATGCTGATTGTTGGTCAGTGACTAGCCTAGGGTTGGGTCTAGATGAGCCTACTCGACACATTGAGCATGCGGAAGAGGCGGAGGCGGTGCTGTTTCGGATTGGTTTGTACGAGGCGGGAACTCAAAAAGCCCATAGAGTTCCGCATTGTTAAATTGACCTGAACCGTTTGTCTGATCGATTCCTGGAGGGTCTATTTCCCTGTTAGCCAGTATACTGACAGTCTTGCCATAAAAATTAAGAACAAATTAATCACCTTGACTTAGATTTCCGGGGTCTTTTCGTGGCAAGACTTTGTTTTGGACAGTTTTGATCCATTTTGATAATCCTCTTTGCTCTGTCATTTTGATATGGCAAAATTAACGTAGATAGGGCTCGCGAGTAGGACGAAGGATGAAAGCGGGGTGCGGCTCTAGCAATTTACATATTTACAGAAACTGGTGTCGGTAAGTAGGTAAGTAGGTAAGTAGGTAAGTAGGTAAGTAGGTAGGTAGGTAGGTAGGTAGGTAGGTATGATTCGCGTGTTAAGCGATCAGCAGCTTACAGGAGAGGCGTTTGGGGGCTGTGTCATCCATTGCTACTCGACCTATGTTGTAAACCTCATAATACCTTAATACTTATTAGTGAACCTCCTTATTCGGCTCTTAATATCTATCCAGCTCTTTAGTACTTGAGGGCATAATATCATAGCCATCTTGTAAAACACTCACCTACCTGAGCGCTTTGGAGTTATGGCCCACTGGCTGTTCTCGGGTTTAGTGTCTCTCGAATATGCAGATTTGTGTTCGCAGAAAAGTCCTATTGGCCTAATTGCGCGAGGCCCTGGCGAATCACATTTCCATCGAGAGCCTGAACTCCGGCGCGAGATGATAAAACAACTGAGAAAAGCTGAAGTAATTGTCTGCCCTCTTCTCTTCCCCTCGGAGTTTGATACCGGGCGGTACTTCGTAGTCTAAGGCTATTGGTCTCATTGTCAGGACCTAGATTGTCTCTTCAATCCAAGGACATATATGTACAAGACGTACCTACGAGGTTATCATATACACCTAGTAGTTATGATTCATGTCAACCCCGTTGGTGTTTATCATTAGTGGTTATCGCCGTTGCCCGCGATGCGTGTGATCATCAGGTAGTTGACAGGTCATCATGAGATGGTAAGAAATAACTGCACCCTACCTTACTTGATGCACTATACATACATGTATGGTAAGCTTGATAAGGCAAACTTACCTACCTATGTATACGTATGTTGTAATTGAGAGATAAAAAATACCGAAGTTGACAATTGACGTTCCTTAGTCATGCTGCTAATATCATCTTACATACCACCATCAATTATCGCAACTCGGTGGGATGAATCAAGGAAAAGTATCCCTGAAAGAATGGACGTCATCGAATCCCCAATTCGGTATCAAGTGAGATATCGAACTCGGCGGATTGGAAACTTGACTTGGGTTCCAAGGTTGTTAAGGCAAGTACTTTCATTAGCTCGGGTTATCCATATTTGCTAAAGAATAGATGAAATATTGATCAATTGATAACTATTTTTATTCTACCAAGCTGCCAAGTAGGATAGGCAAGGCTCGTTCTCGTTATGGATGTAAAATTACAAGAGTTTAAAAAGGAAAGGAAAGGAAAACAATGGACGCCACAATACTCAAATATTCAAAGCTTACGAGCTGATAGGAAGCAGCCACATGATGCAACAGATTACAAAGTTCAGCGGATGGAGGGGCATGGAGGAGCGGCTAATATGATTATTGGTGAGATTGGGTTTCGGGAACTACAGGGGTAATGCCATCATCAGCTGCAAAGTGCTGCAAGTTCCAAGTTGAGAGCCGGCCTCTGACCCCACCAATCCACTGAAATACCCACTAGGTACGAGTGGGCCCACTTAAAAAGCTGTAGAAGCTACCCAAGACGGCCCAGCCTTTTTTTAGTGCCATGTTTGAGTTCCATGGCTACCATGCTCAAAGTTATGGTTGACCGGGGGGGCTAATGTAGTGTATATTAAATGGCAATGGCATTGTTTATGTCTTAGCTCCATCACCTCCAACTATTGGTTGCCATGGGTACAGGTACCTTCAGCCAACGCAACAACTCAACTCTTCCATCTCCATCAATCTTTTCTCCCTCGCGCCCGAGTCTTCCACGAAACGCAGCGCAACGCAACGCAGCCAGCAACGTACACAGATACCAGATACATTCAATTCATACATATTTTCCCTTACGTTACGTACTTGCTTTGTTTTACGAACTGTACAATTATTATTTTATACATTGGGAGGGAAATACACATAATTGTGCTCTACGTACTATGTTACGGCGTAGACGGAAATGCAACTTCGGATTTGTTGTCACATTATAAACTATCAATTGGATTCTTCCACCCGCTAACGACGAGGCTTGAATGCACGTCGCTTACGTCGGGCTGGTCTCTCAACGTCAGCATGAAGTCTGGGGCCATGACCCTGATCAACTTAGGTGAGGAATTGGGTTTATTATAATATTTTAATATTTGTAGGAGTTCAATGCGGTGTGATGATGTGGTGCGTGGTGCGTGGTGCGTATTGCGTGGTGCGCTTTGCTTTACTTTGGCATGTAGCTGCTTAAGCATTGGCCCATTAGCATGACCGCCCACCGCTGAGGAATTTTATCGACAAACTTATTCGTCTAGGGCTATGTCATATGTCATATGTCATATGTCATGGATAGTAAAACATCTTGACTAACCGCTGGAATGTTGCTGAAACTAACACTATCTCGTTTAGCAGATCATGACTGCCCCCAAATCTAATGATGAAGATGATCCCTCGGGTCCTCAGACGTCCCAGTCTAGTTCTCCTACGAAGAAACATACTCCCAGTGCTTCTACAGGGTCAACGCCAACCCCTAAAGCCGCAACGCCTAGCAAAGATGGCACTACCAAAACAACATCGGGCGCTGCGCGTCCGCGGTCCGCCACCACAAGACCACATCCTACCCTTCTCGGCGACTTCTTGTTGGGCCGACCTACTCCCGCCCGAGTCGCAGCCGATAGACAAGCAGCACGGGAAGCAGCACAGGCGAGGCGATTAAGTTTAGAGATAGTCAAGCAAGAGATGCGCCAGGCAGCTGTCATGCGAATCCAAGCGCCCGGTGGCGTCCATGACCGAGTTAAAAAATGGCAGAAGGCAAATCTGGCAGCCATGGCTAGCGCTGACCCTTTTGCTACCCCGACGGAACCGAGCGAGATGAATATACAAGTAGACGACGAAAGTGTGACCGAGGAGGACCGGATGAGGATCAAGGCGCGACAGAAGAAGCCTTCACCTAAAGTTATAAGTGGGTGCAAGACCGATGGTGGTGAATCTAGCAGAGGCAGCCAAGAGGATCTTAGACTCTCGAATGCACCTAAGAAGCGGGTTGTCAGTGATACCAATTGGATGAAGAACAAGAGAAAGAGTCCTACGAGGAGTCGATCACCAAAAACAAAACCGAACGAGAGCACCGGTTCCCCCTTGCCGAAAGATTTTTTGGCACGACCGGCCGCCAACCCTTCCGTCTCTACAAAGGTCAAAGACTGGGCTAGTAAAGTCGAAATCCCCAGTGAGGTTCATAGCAATCGCCATAGTGTACCAGGACGACCCAAATCATCTTGCGGTGGGGATGGAATCCGAGTTAGACCTATACCGTCTGAAAGCGACAATGTGAGCGGAAGGTCGTCTGCTCGTTTCACGGTCAAGTCGGATGGCTCGAGGAAACCAAAAGGAAAAGAGCCGGAGGGCGATGGCATTCGCGTGAGGCCTATTCCAAGTGAGAAGGACACAGCAAGTGAAATGTCAGGGTCATCTCGTGTTATACCCGGTCCTTCGAACACACAAAAGTCAAAAGCATATGTGGACGATGGTATTCGTATTAAACCTGGCCCGAGCGACAATGACACGGCAAGTGGAACATCGGACTCAACTCGTACTGTAGAAGCGCCTACACCACGAAAGCAACAAAGCCAAGAGGGTAGCGGACTCAAGCCCAAGGCAACGTGGAAACGAGTAAATCGAGATGAAAGCTTCAAGAACAAATCGCGCCAGGCATCTACCTCAAAATATCAGGCTAAGGTCTCATCTCACACTCAAGACTCAGACGGCGCGACTACTGTCCGGGCTTCTTCGAGGAATTCCTCGAGGGTTCCAAGTACTCGTGGAACTAGTGATCATAGGGATCCATCACCATCAGACATGACAGAAGTGGTAGAAGACGCGAAACCAGCTAAGCTTCAAGTACCGACACGAAGAAGCTCGAAGATGCCATCTAAGAAAGAAAAACATGTTGAAAAACCTATAAGCAGAAACTATGAAGATACCGCTACAATAGCGACGGAAGATGTATCCGACAGCGAATCCTGGTCGAGCGACTCAGTATCGGATATGCCATTCAGTGATCTGCAACAGACCCTAGCAGATATTCCAGTTGGGTACTCTGCATTCAGCGAGCTTGACTTGCCCTCTGGTTCGAAGAGGCGCAATACTAGACCAAAAACCAAACGACAGCCTAGCTTCAAGGGCGCTACTAACGTCTTGAAAAAGGCATTGACGGAAGGCAAGAAGATTCTTACAGAAAAGGTCGACCATCCCAAACCCGTTGCCAATCAGCCACCAAACATTGAGACGTGGTTGAAAGCCACGCTTGACCCTTTTGTCGATTCATCATCTATACCTGAACCCGAACAGAACCGAAAACCAGAGGAAGAATGGGTAGATGAAAGCAAGACACGGCGCTCCACACCCTCAAAGCCTAAGCCTGCTCACGGCACAAGTCCATCTGATGTTAGCCAAAGTGAAATCACGGTCGAATCAAAGGAAACGGAGAAGTCTGAGCTTGAGGAACCAAGCAGAGCCGAATCCACAACACCCACGCCAGCTGGTCTGAAAAGGAGTCGGGCTACTCGACTTTCTTCTACCCCCTCGAAGAGTAGTGGCAAAAAGGGTCTGAAAGAGAAATTGATGGATGCGTTCCGAGGGGAATCAACTGGTCACAGCCCCCCACCTTTGGAGTATCCAAGTTGTCCTGAAGTCGTAGACCTCGATGACGAACATGAAGATGAGCACCGTGAAAGACATCGTTCGTCTGGTGCGAGAAGGAGCTCATCTCCGGACGACTATGATTCATCAGAGTCGTCTGAACTAACGCAGACGGCACCATCACCTACCCATAACAAACGTAAACCCCCTACCAATGGTTTCCACGAACTATCAACGATCATATCCGAAGAATCACGCAGCACATTCCATTCCGATATATCCTCTGTTGTGTCGCAATCAACTATAACAGAGAGCACCAATCTAACAAGAAGTTCAGCGTTGTCTCGTAAGAGAAGCCAAAAGTCTGGTCTCAAGAGACGACTTACAAAACACTCCGACTTAATATCGGTCCTTTCATTACCCGATGATCCTTCAGGACCTCACAGAACTAGGAGCCGTCGTTCAGCACGTAGTGTAAGGCGGCCATCTAGCCGTCTTAGTGGCGCCACCATAGATGGACTCCTACTAGAATTTGAAGATGACGAAGATCTCTACCAAAGGGAACTGAAGACTCTAGTGGATGGTGTAATCCCAGTCCTCCTAACCCAGTTTGTAAACAACACTAGCAGAGCACGTAAAGATCTTTTCGGGTCCCCTCCACAAAAATATAAGGAGGATACCCTAGACAATGCCGTCGTCAATATGGGTGTCGCCCTAGACAGCCTAAGGACTCATCATCGCCTATGCCCCTCACTTACTGATCTCCATAGGCTCACCGGATGGCTTGAGTCAGTTCACCCTATTTACAACAATTATCTTGATGTATGGCGCCTCGGCTTCCAAGGCATCATCGTCAACCTGGCGCCAAAGTCGTTTGATGACGGCGATTCCCTTATTAATGCAATGCCTCGAAACGAGGAAGGCGATATTCTCAACGAAGATGGAGATCGTATCGATGTTGCTCACCTGCTAAAGCGCCCTCTCGTCCGTATAAAATGGATAACTAAATTCATCAAGGTATGCCACACTAATTACCTCTCCGTTGTCATTGTGCTAAATGAACTAGGGCTATCAATCAGTTGCAGGTACTAGAGGACTCGAATCTCTTGCTTCTAAGTGGGATGCACTACAAGAGAAGGCGAGGCGACGTCATAAGGAGGAAAATGCTAGAGTTGTGGACGAAGATGCTAAAAATAGTGACACGTCTCGAACTCGAGACTTAAGGACGTTAGAAGCTCTCGAGAATATCAAGGTTGACCGCTTCCGACAAGTTTTCGCCAAAGATACCTTTGACCTGGACTTACGACATTCGAATGGACAACGGCTTGAGTGTCAAGTCGAACTCATAATCAGAGACAATCAAGTATTCAAAATGGATCCGGGAGATCTCCTTATCAGAGAGACTGGTAACGGGGGACGTTCATGGCTACTATTCGCCCCGATCCTTGGAGGTCGTTTTTCAGCTCGAACCGGAGATCACAAACACCAGCTAGTCGTCATGATCAGAGGCTCCAAGGATGAATGGTTCGAACTCATATCTTTAACAGCTGACAATGAAGAACAAATACTAGACTGGCTAAACATGCTAGGGCATGCGCCAATCCCACCAGCAATCCAAGAGCCAACATCCTCGATATCCCAACCTATGGTTCTGTCACCAAAATCCGCAGCTAATGAAATGCCCTTGGGCGAAAGCAAGCTAGGCCGGAAGCTTGTACTCTCTCGAACTTCCACCAAGCCCATTGAGAGCCACGGAGAACCAACAACCCCTACTTATTCCCACAGACGAAGTCCTCCTACCACACCAACGTCCAATCACCGAACCGAATCTTCAACTCCGTCTCCCGAGAAGACTCCAACGCAAGATTCCTACCTCAAGTCCGAGCATAGGTCAGATGATGAGGATGAGGCCTATTCGCACTCATTTGGCAACCATGATGACCTAGCATTCAAGAAATCACCTCCCAATAGCACCCCCTACCGCGACGATGGTGCGCCTCCTCCCCCTGTCCATCGGAGTTTCAAGTCCAAGAAAGCACCTGTGCTTTCGCCTCCAGTTGATAAGAATACGACTCGTCTCAAGCGCCGAACTTCTTCCCCATTGAAGCATGAATATCACCCGTCAGACGTTTCTTCCGAAGGCTCCATATCGCCGAGATCTGGATCTGAAGATGAGGATTCGATTTCCGACGAATCATCTGACGATGAGCTGGAGGCCGTTGACATACCAGATACTACACCAGCTATCAGTATTAAGAAAGACACTAAAATCACCACCGCATCAATCTACTCGGAGAGCACCGCTAGCATTTCTCCCTCGGTATCGGCATCTCGAGAGGACGTGTCTAAATCTGAAGTCAAGCAACCCGAATACGTCCTCAAGTCCGTCGCCTCTATTTCTTACTGGGATAATAAGCACGGACGTTGGCAAGATCTTTGGCCGGACTTATGCTCTATCGTTACAACGCCCGGTCTCATTGAGGCGTATCCCTACCGGAGAGCAAACTCCTCTTCCAGCGGCTCGGGACAAGAAGAACCACCCCTAATCGCTCTTGATCTTACGCCCTTAGTCATGCTACGAAACAGCACAGTTGTCGACTTGGAGATACGATCTCCTGTCCTAAGCTATTCCAGGCTCTACGCAAAGGTAGTCAAATACGAAACCTCGTTCTTCCGCTTCCGAGTCCAGTCCATTCCCGACTGCGAATCTCTCTATATGGCAGTTCACCGAGCCCGCATGGATAATGCGAAGTACAAGGCACTCGAGGAGGAAACGCGCGTTAGGGCCTTCGGACAATACCAGAGCCAAGAGGTAGAGGGTGACGGTAGCAGTCAGCAGCGAAGCTGGTTCGGCCGGAAGAATAGCTATCGCGCCTCAGCACGCGCTCCATCACAGTCGGCTGGCAGCACATCCCAGTCTTCGGGTATCTCAGCATCGTCCTTTTTGCGAAAACTGATGGGCGGTGGTAATCAGTCTTTCAATATCGCCATGTCCTCCGTAGACAGGCAATCCCGCTTCGGGAGTAGAGACGCATCTCTATATACTTCGTCGTCGTCGTCAGCCACGCCACCCCGCTCACCTTCCGTCAGTGCGGCGAACAGCGGCAGCTCCAAAATGAGCCTCACAACGAATAATCTTAAGGTCCGACTCCATCTATTAATATCTGCCAGCAAGTGGGAGGATCACGGCAACTGCTTCCTCGAAGTGACAAGACCAGACCGAGGCACGAGGCAAAACTTACGGAAGTACCAAGGAATGGAGAAGCGAATCGTAGTTACGACAATCCCTAAGAAGGATGCAGATAAACCAGTAGTGGTCCTGGATGTCGTATTGGGCAGCCAATGCTTTAGCCAACTCGGCAGCAGAGGTGTCCTCATCAACGTATGGGAGGAAGTGAAGGACGAGAGTGGACAGACAGGAGTTGCGCCTCAAGGAGGGGGCAGCGGGGGCAACGTCCGTAAATGGTGCTTCCAATGTTCGTCAGTTTCACAGGCGAGGTGGATTTTCGGGCTCGTTACGCAAGAGGTTGTAATTGGTTGATTCTTGGTAGATACCCCCTTTTTTTCATCTGGCGAAACTTCGACGCCAGATACTCCTAATCCCTTTTTTCTTGCAAGTTCTGTTTGCACACATACACTTTACTATTCGGCGAATACACAAGTTCCCCCAATTTTCTTTACATAATGAGGGATAAGGCGAGGCGTCGGACACATTGCATTAGATGTCTGGGGGGGCAGACATAAGGTTGGACGGAGCATAGATGAAACGAACGAATGGATGGCCATACTATGGTTGGTTGGCGGACTTGCTGCATTTGCACCCCAATTGCTTTTTCTTTCTCTCCCCTTATCACATTTTTTCACCCGTTGCCGTATACGACATGTAGCCGATGTACACTGCACCACACCCAGAGATACCTAATGAACAAAACTTTATTAATTGATATTCTTGCTCTTCATTTAGTGATATGTCATCAGTCTCCCGAATGTATTCCGTGCCCTGTCCACTTTCCGAACGCAACTATAGGCTATGGGGATCGTATAATAACGGGAGTTAGGCCTGCCAGTTCAATACCACTGCAAAGTACAGACTTAGTAAGTGCTATCCAAATACGAGCTTTTCGAAGGAGGTGAAAGGGGGGGCGGGTGGCCTAGAAAGGCAACTAATAGAAGAAAAGTCCATACCACAATACCCTCCTCGGGTCCGTTGACCTTCTCTCCTCGCAGGAGCTTGCTGAGGGTCAGGCGTATGCGGCGGTTCAGCTGCTCGGAATATCCCTGGGCGGGAGGGAACGGCACAGGTATGCTGGTATCATTGCGCAGGACCACGGGGGCGGTGCCAGCCGGTAGCCCGACGCTCTGGATCGCGGACTTCACCAGAGCTACGTCGGCAGCGTCCCAGGCGGCGCCCATGATCACAGCTACGGGTGGCGCTTTATACGTTCCCGACCCGATGTAGCTGCTCTGCGTCGGAGGCGCGACGCCGCGGAGAACTGAGAAAAGGATTTTTTTTTATTTAGTACATGTACGTGAAGATACGCATGGGAGGCAAGTTGGAGCAGGAACGCCACGTGCTGATGTAGGATGGATGTAGGAACTCGCGTGGCGATATGTGAAGCTCCAATTTGGGATTGTGGTGAAGACTCACGATAAGGTACCTCGGTGGCAGTGGGCTGACTGCCTTGGCAGAATAGGATCACTGTAACTCCGAATTAGTACATAGGTGAGTATATAAAGAGTAGCTATTTTCGATTGGGAGCAAATGAAGCGGCTTGCTTCTCAAATTGGTCCAGAGGATTTCTCTTTTTAAATATCACGTTGATTGTATCTCACTTACCATCGTACTCTGGCTTTAGACCTTCAACGACCTCTCTGCCGACAATTTCAGCTTTGCCGCAGACGACGATCGGAACTGGCGTCGATGGTAAGTCGCCCATGATGTTCTAGAGATATATGTCGGAGTTGTTGATTTGGATGTTTGGGTGTCGATCTGTTTGGGCGAACAACTCGAGATAGAAACGCCTTCCGTACACAGCAATATATTAATTCCCCAACGGCCCAGCGGGGAATTATGCCGTGACACAGGGGTATTATCGAATGGGCTGATGCGTACAATAGAATTGCTTACATCGTCGGTCCCGAAGCAAAGCTGAATAACATCCAGGCCAAGCGACACACGAGCACGATACTGATTGGTAAACACGGCGGACTTTGGGTTGCAGATCGCTCCGGATTTGGTGCTCAAGGATCGTGCAAAAAGTCTCGCAACATTCCAGATTCGGCGCCTACAGGCACCATCCATTGGCCGCGCTAGTCGGAGATCTTCCCCCGCGGTGCAAGGATAAACGCCGCTGGGGACTACCGGTCAAGAGCTCGCAGACTCGTAAGTCGGTTACATAGCAGTTACGGTGCCTGGTATGCAATCACTATGTCAGACACTACATTTATACCGAGAGACAAGACACAATACACGAGACACGCTACACTACATGCTTCGGTTCATACATAAGGATCCATATATGGCGCCTGATTCCCTTACGTCCCTCTATCGACCGAGCAAGATAAAGTCATGCACATATCACCAATCCTCTTACGTTAGCTACCCTCTTTTCTTCTTTTCTTTTTTTTAACAAATAAAAATAAAAGCAATCATTGAGCTCTATCGACTATCGGTGAACAACGAATTACGTCACGAAGTCATATCGGTCGGTTCTTTATGAATTGAAGAATGAAAAACCGAGATGCCGATATGGTGTAGCCTATGAACGGGAGCACGAATGCCGGGACGCGTCATAGGTCCTAGATTTTGCTATTAAGGCGCACAAACACATTGGATCCCCCCGTCAACGGACGGCCGAGCTTATACCTCCTCGTACGACGTCTCACCCGTTTTGGCCATAGCATCGGCCAAGCTGACCGAGGGATGTCAAGCTATCTATCAAAGTCCAAGATAGGCCCGGTGCTGTCCGTTTAAGAGTTGAACGAAGTCGTCAGCGATTCCCCTCCCTCTATTAGACTGGCCCCTTCATATTGATATTCCGGAATATGGGAATCACTTCGCCTATCTGCGCCTTATTTCGCCTTGGAAAGGATGGGCTTATAAGAAAGGGTCTCACCTAGCTCCAAACCACTTTTTATTGACCTTAGCTTACCTGCGGTTCCAGTCTTGCCCGCACATTGCATTCCTGAGTACACCAATCCCGCGGGGGGACCGGTCCTAGACTCCGAGTGTATTGATCCGCAATAATTGTAGGACGGTGATAGAAGTACCGTCTTCATCCAAGCGTTAATATTCTGACCCGACCCTTTCAAATAAAAATTTTCAACGCATATAAGATATCTCAGGGGTAATATCCTTACCTAGGTAGCTATATCGCCAGCACAAATAAGTCATCAATATCATACACAAGAGTTTGGCTCAACCTGACTAAGACATCTAAGGGCTCTCCTCTAAGGGTTATACCAGACTTAAAGCTGGATTATTATCTCTGAAGTATTCCTTGCGACTAACACAGAATCAAATTTAAAATCTCACTCTACGCCTGGAAAGAACCCCTTTTATTCGAGTTACTTTATGCTTTTCTTTTCTTCTAGTTAAGTATTTATATTTATTATAATTAAGAGTGTGGTAAACTTAGAGGAGGAGGTTTAGTCAAGGCCGTATTCAAATACATCAGGACTATGTCGTACCAGTAACTTAAAATGCTACATTCGATAGAGTATTATAAGTAAAACACATATCACTCACTCAGAAAACCTAAGTCACAGGTATTACCGCCTTTCTAGGTTGTTTCGCAAACCCGAGTAAACAGATACATACTAGGTAGGTATTTTGCAGTTGCTATCACATACCTATGGTGATATCCACTGCTAGTAGCCTGGTAGCTCATCAAGCTTCTACCTTTCATATTTCTTCCCCCATAGGCGCAATATCCCTAAAAGTCGACACGAAGGTTTGATGACTTTTACGCTTCAGGTACCTACCTTCGGGTGTGTATAATTGCTAAGTTGCTATTGAATAGGTAGGTAGGTATAGTTATATCTAGGCAAGAAACTAAGTCGTGAAAACTTTGCACGTACCTACCTATTTGATATGCTAGGTATCCCATTCCATATCGTTAAACATTCATTCATCTCCAGCACCCTTGGATAATTTATAATTGATAAGTCCGCACGTGTGATGGTAGCAAGTCAAATATACATCTACCATCATGTCCACTCATTATACTCGAGAAGTGGCATCGTATGTATTGGAGGGAACTAGAGTAGAGTACGTACAATAACGGAAAGTAGAAAGGTTCTCCTGATATCTACCTTGTGCCAACATGAATCTCCTTCCTAACTAGCCATGGGTTATGTTGTGCTTCTAGGTACTACACTTGCTAGCCCCTATTGAATTTTTGTATTAACGGCTGCGAATATGTTATGATTGAGCAAGGCATGTTATCTTAAGTCACCTCTTACATTTTCTATCGAGGCAGTACACTCAAAGGAAACAGTTTATACCGAGCTGACCACCTGCTTTGTATATATATCAAGTTGGTTGGACTTGTTTTCTATAACTACAAGTTATAGTCGCTGGCATATACATTTAGCTTAACCACCTAAGGTACACACTAGTTAGTACTAGTGACCAAGCTTGTCGCTTTATACATACTATTAGGTAACTTAGCACTCGAAGTCCCCGAAAAATGCCCCCTGTTCACAAGGGTTGTTGCAGCATGATTATTTTGTAATAGTCTGCCAAGATCACTTTCATGAAAAGTCTACATTCCACATGATACCTACCTAACATAGTTCCTAACCATTCGTTCAACCTCATGGTTGTCATATGACGCCTTATACATACCCCTTCGATGTAAGCTTATTCTGCACGTAAATATTATCGCTCGATTTCTTTCCTATTCATTCTATCCCTTTAACTGGCAAAAAACCTCAGACAGGGATTATTGGGTAAAATATAAGTCATATGATTTAGTGGACCTGGCTCAGTTTATTATGAGCCAATGGCATAAAAGGTACATGGTTTTACACCTATTTTACCTTATAATACTTGTATCAGCAATGTTTAATATTATAAAGGGTTATACTACAAGTACTACAGCCAATCAAAATCAAGCTATATAGATACTAATGGGTTGTTGCCATTATTTAGGTGTACTCTACCCAATAATCCCTATCTGAGGTTTTTTGCCAGTTAAAGGGATAACTTTCAATAGTTATTGTCTGCTTACGTAACACTTAAAGACGCTGAATGCTACCCGTCAGCCACCAATGTGACACATCAAGAGTTACGGGGGTTACAAAAATGCCTGGCAAGCCTGTAAATTCGCCTCCTCCAATAGTTACTCGCAGTGATTAGTACCCCGGTCCAGATGCGGAGAGGCAGTGCGATACGTGTCCCGCATGTAAGCTACTGGTTGCACGAAGATGGGGGCTATATAATAATCATCATCGAAACCTAGCTGGTTAGAATCCGT
This sequence comes from Annulohypoxylon bovei var. microspora, assembly GCA_022836615.1. NCBI lineage: Eukaryota > Fungi > Ascomycota > Sordariomycetes > Xylariales > Hypoxylaceae > Annulohypoxylon > Annulohypoxylon bovei. The sequence goes on from MU405288.1 coordinate 141,442, forward strand.
TTTGTTCTATCTGACCAAGTTGATAGCCACTCCTCTCCCGTTATTTTGCATGGGAGATTGTGAAAATGGCGTCTAAGACCGAGCCATCTACTGATAGACTACCAACGATCCCAGCGGAAGTGACCGCTCAATGGCTGGAGTCTAAGCTGGGTCACAAGATCAGGTCAGCCTCGTTGACGCGGTCTATATTCGGCACGGCTAGCAAGCTATTCTTTTCCGTCAGGTACGCGGAGGAAGTGGCTGATCCAAGCTCACGACCGGCGGAGATCTGCGTAAAGGGCGTGTTCGACCCTGAGATGCTTGAATCTCAACCGTGGACTCTAAGCCTAGCGCAGCGCGAGGCCAACTTCTTCGCGAAGATTGCGCCAACTATTAAGCATATGGGTTACCCTAAAGGTTGGTGGGGTGGAACTAGCGACAGGCAGGGGATCGCTATCATGTCTGATCTAACGCATGAGGGCTGTACCTTTCCGCCAGAGGTCGCCTCTTACCCGGTCGAGAAGGCATTGGATGGTGCCGCGCAAATAGCGGGCCTTCACGCCCAATTCTGGGGTAAGAGCCAAGATGATTATCCTTGTAGGTTTGGACCAGAATAACCTGATAGATTCCAAGCGGGACGTGACACAACTAATAAATGAGATAGGGATTTCGAACGATTACGACGTGGCTATGAAGTTCATCGCCGAGCCGTGGGATAGTGTCGTGCGAGAAGCTGGAAGACCTAAGCTCCCCGAATATCTGATGGATGGCGCACGCGTTAAAAGGGTGCAAGACAAGTACTATGCTCGGCGCAACCCCAGGTTTCGGACGCTACTGCACGGCGACACGCACTTAGGAAACGTCTACTTCACAGCTGAAGGACATACGCGATTCCTGGACTGGTCAGCCTTCCACTTCGCCTCATGCTTCCACGACCTCGTCTACTTCGTGTCCACCACGCTCACCATCGAGGACCGTCGTGCTCATGAGATGGAAGTGCTGGACCACTACCTAGCAACTCTTCACCGCCTGGGTGGCCCGAAGTTCGACCGCGACGACGAGGAACTTATGATCGAGTATAAGCGCTCATACATGACGAACATCATCTGGCCGGTCTGCGGATACAACCTGCAGAGCAAGGAACGGGTAGACGCCTTCACGGAACGTACTATCGCAGCTTGGGTCGACCATAAGGTCATTGAAGTTATCGAGGCTCAACCATAGTTACTCGAAGGGGCTAAAAGAAAGATCCTCTATTATGTGGACCTAGTTAGTAGTCATTGAATTAATTTGGAAACGGGTTCTCCTGAATTTCGCATCATTTCTACCTACTCAACTCAGAGAGATCGAGATCGTCTGTGTCGGAGTTGCTCTTCGTAAGCTATTGTGAAATTTCCTTCATCCTTACCTTACGACGTATGGGGTTTTTTCCTTCGACGTGCCTCATTTTAAAGGCTTCAATGTGTACTGATGTTATCCCCATGACCGCCAGACATGGGTCCAAAAAGCATCCACTAAAAAACACTTGTGTCGGCCAATTAAAAATCAAATTTTAACCTTGTAATTCCTTATCGATTTTCCTTAAAAGGTTAAAGCCTTCACTTCATGAAGGACATGGGGAAAGCATAAACGTTGAATGTGATTGGTTAATTACTTTATACCATGTTTAGTTTCTCGTAAACTGTCTTTTAATTGGCTAGAAAGGCTGATTTCAGTGGATGCTTTTTGGACCCATGTCTGGCGGTCGTGGGGATAGAGAGCAGGTATTCACAGACGTTGTTTATATTTGTTGGATTGAGGTGGGTATGGTGGATCGGGTCCATAGAATATGTATGTACATAGAATCAGTGATAAGATAATGGAAGCTTGAAATGTTACACAGGTATGTACAAGTACATAGGTACATAGGTAGGTAACACTAAGGGAGATCAATGTTATTAATACATAGGTAAACCTTCGTTTGGCGGGCTCTGATTGATGTGGTCCGTGCCTTTACAGTACCTTAGCGTCTTGATGGGTATTCCGTGAACCGTATATATACGGCACATATACGGCTCCAAATTTGAACGGTTCAAAAAAATGAATGGAAAAGCTCGAGCGCGAAAAATCGCAACGTTCTAATTGGTTGAACAGTTCAATTGATATTGAACGGTACTCATTTTAATTCGTTCTTATTGGATGAATGGTTCTAAATTTAAACTGTTTCAACCTGATTGAGCGGTATATCTACGGCTCAATCATTTTGAGTGGTTCAAAATTGCTGAACGGTTCAAATTTCGAACAGCTCATGCATTTAAACGGTTCAATCGTCCCACATATGAAAAGAAAAGAAAAAAATCATTTCTAAGTACATTTCCCATACTAATCGTATGGGAGCTATACTTAGAAGCTTACAATTATTGGAATTACACAGTTCAAATACACAGTTGATATTTCTTTTTCTTACTCGAATCACGGACTTTACGAATTTCAATTGGATGAGCTACGGTCGCATTCCCATTAAGCTACGAAGGAATACGGCTAAATTACGCGTAGGTGCATAAGCTTTTGTTTTAGTATATGGCTTACCTTAAAAGCAGTGGGTACGTACCTTGAAATCGGGGTATGCACGTGCCTTATTGCATTAAACGGTTTAATGTTTGAGCGGTTCAATTTTTGAACCACTCAAAAAGATTGAACCGTTCAAACCTCATTGAGCGGTATATGAGCCGCACATATGCGGTTCAATTGCCTGAACGGGAAAGATTCGGCTCAATTAAGTAAGCGCTCTGTATTGTTTAAACGTTCGGATTTCGGACCGTATTGATACAGCTCAAATTTTGAACCAATCAACGATTGAACGGTTCGAATTTTGAACAGTTTGTTACATTAAGCGGTATATATACCGTTTGAAATAATGAGCCGAATAGTTACCGCAAAATTATACCCCCCCATGACGGTAAGGTAGAGAGCTCTCCATTGTTCCCAAGTCAGCTAACGACGCGTCCCATCGTCATTAACCCTGCTCTAGTACGAAATACCTAGGCGCTTCCCTACTAGATTCTACCTGCACCCGCGCGCTGCGACCGTCTTTCCCTAAATGTTTCTTCTACTCAGTCTCAATTCAACTTTCAACTCTCAATTCTCAACTTAACTTAATTTTTTTCACATACAATTCATTCCACCTAACCGCGCTGAGCTGCAAAGTTAGTAATTCATTCAGAATAGTGCCTACCTTCTGCCTTTTTAATCAAAAATCAATTCAACTCTATCTGATTTTTGTTTTCATTAATCAACACCTACCAAGCCTTTCCCGTAACCCAGTCGCGTCGCGCATTTCTCACCATGTCCGACTACGCTTCTCTGAAGGTTCCGGAGCTCAAGAAGCTTCTTCAAGAGAAGTCTCTACCTGTGACCGGCAATAAGGCTGATTTGATCGCGCGCCTACAGGAGCACGATAATCCCAAATGTGATTAATATTGCCCCATCGCTCCAGTCTTGCTCCCTATACTAATATTCGATAGCCGATCCTGCTCGCGAGAATGAGGACGAGATTGACTATAGCGACGACGATGTGACTACTACAGCAAAGTCAACAGAGCCTGCGAAACCCGTCGAACCCGTCGAGCCTACCCCAGTTCCGACTGAAGAGAAGGCTGCGGAACCCAGTACCAGCGAGCCAGCCAATGACACAACGGAGTCTGCTACGGCAACAGACAAGCCTACCGAGACCGAGGCAACAACTGAGGAGACAGCCAAGACCGAAGCCTTAAGGGCCGACTTTTCTGCACACCTTCCCGCCTCTAGTGTCGATGAAGAGGCACGCAAGCGTGCTGAGCGAGCTAAGCGATTCGGCATCGTCGAGGATGACGAGGATAAGAAGAAGACCGCGCGTGTCGAGCGCTTCGGTGTAGATGAATCATCCCTAGCCAAGGGCCTTGATTCTGCCTTACCTGAGAAGAGAGCTCCGAAGCGAGGACGAGAAGTAGGCAACGTTGAGGGTGAACGAGGTGCAAAGCGCCAAAACCCTAGCGGCCGACATCGAGGCAAGGGTCGTTTCCGCCAAGGAGGCGGTAGACAAGGTGGCGCTCCAAGAAAGGAGGGTAGTACTGCCGGTCCAAGGGGCAAGCCTGGCGTTTTCAATGATCCAGCCGAGAAGGCGAAGGCTGAAGCCCGAGCGAAGCGCTTTGGCGGTGGTTCTTGAACATGATTGAACGAGGCCAAGATGGCGTGTCTCATCGAAACGCAAGTCGAGACCAAGGCATGAATGAGACGATTGGAACGAACCTGCGCGAAGAAGGTTCATGTTTTGCCTGGATTCCCTATCATCACGAATCGATATGCCGAGTGGATCATTGGATCTAGAGAGGGATCCTACGCTAATGCTGTTCACGATTTGATCCCTGGCGCCTATGTACTCTAGCTCGTCTATCCCATCAGGTCATGACGCATGACCAAGATATGTCCTTTATACTCTGGACTAGTGGGCTGTCCTCATCATGAATTGTAATTTTGATTGGCCAGACACCAGAGCATGCCGGTTTACGTGAACGAATATTATCAAACCAAGAAGTGAACCTGTCGAGGCGTTGGCGCTTGTCTGAAGAATGCCTCGCCTATCTGGACGTAGCCTAATTCCAAGGGGCTTTACGACGTGATCAAAACTAAATATTTACATCAGGATTCTCGGGTTGACATAAACAACGACCTGTTCAGTAAACATGTCTACTATGATTGGGGCTACTGGATCTCGTCCAGATGCGAAGTAACTATCATGTAATAGTTGCCGCTTGTCGCTAAGATACTATATGTCAATATGAAAGGGGGCCGGGTGAAGTTGGGGTGGAAACGGTAGGGAAGTAGAACATCTGCCCAATTTCGACCTCTATCATTCTTTCTCGAGGGTACAGCTGCCACCAATGTGCTATCCCCTTCACATAATAGTATTGGCTTCACGGTTTGGCAAGTTTATATATATTTATATATCTAAAGGTAGAGCACAGCTATGTGTAAAAACTTAGGTAATCGAACTTGGCCATTAAGCTGTTGTCTATCCACCGCTACTTTCCAGATCATACGAAGGCTTCATATATGCTAATGATGGCAAAGGGATAAGATGATATCACCAAAATTTAGCTATACTAAATGGAATCTCTGCCGGGAGAACTGTCGCCTATTACTCTTGCCGTCTTCTAAGTATAAAGTAACTATTAGTCTATGGTATTGTTTAACTACCTACCCTTCATTTCGGTTGGAATTCAATATTAAAGGGTTTCTTTGTATGATAGGTACGGATCGAGGTTAGGGTAGGTCGAATATAAAGTGAGTTTAAACTTACCCCGGTTGCATGCTTCTTTGTCTTTTTTTTTATTGTATCGTTTCCGCAACCGACCTGTTAATAACTCGACACTTTATATTTTATCTTCATTCTACCTGCAGCGCGCGCATACCACCAAGACGCAATATGATAATATCTCTCTCCTACCTAGTAGTCTTCAACTACCCCCAGGCATCTCTCACTACTTTCATCAGTTTAATTCGCTTTGTTTCAATTCACTTCAATTTAGCTATCCTACACTCAAATTCGAGTTCATAATGTCAAAGTCGGGCTGGGTCTGGGGTATCAATCCCAACATACCTGTACCGTATCTGGACCGACCCACGAGCCGTTTCAAAAGATTACCAGTTAAGGCCCAAAGAGTAGCAGCAAAAAATCAGCATTTTCAAGAGAACGCGAATATTCTATTGTACTTGAAAAATGTACCGGCAGGTCGTGTAACCGAGATACGAAATAACCTAAGAAATTTCGTAACTGGCAGCCAGAGTTCAGCAGGCGACGACAATAATCTCGTCATCGAACCAGGCGTTATTGGAGTAGAATATGATAGGGATCCAAATGACCCATTTGGCAGAATTAGGCGTCCCATTTACGGGAACGACGCAGGAAGAGAATTACTGACCGAGTACGACGAAGCTACTGATCGTCTCAAAGAAGCCCCTATATCCACCCCAGCGCGAAGCGAGGAGGAACAAAATATCCGAGACTTGTATCAGGATGCCTTTGGTCCTCACTTTATATCAGGTATGAGTCTAGTCAAATTAACAGAACTATCTCTCTTTTGGGTTAGATTTCGCCTCAAAGTTCGTTTACGGGAATTTAACAACTACGTATTCAATGATTTCAACGCCGGAATACCAAATTCTCAGACTAGGAGATACCGCGATATCCACTTTAGTGTCAACCAGTTAGTTCACAAAGCGGTACTAGCGGAAGATATTCTCTGGGCTCGTTTCCCGCACGTAGATCCAGATGAAACAATATTCAAATCCACCAAGGCGTTAACAGAAGCGCATTTCGAAGCTATCTACCGTCTGAGGGTAGACGAAGCCACTGCACTTGGTATGTGCGAGACAATCCATCGCCGAGATAACTTTAGCATGAAATCGTACAAAACTAACAAAACATAGTATATTGGGCAATATCTGTACAACGTTATCCAAATGGCAGTCCGATGCTTGACTGGATGGACAAACCTATACGAACCTATCCGGGTGAATTATGCTCTTGGCTCGTTCAAGTAATATGCAAGTTCGTAGAATGGAGATATTGGGTTGTGGGGCTCCTTAAACGCCGGAGACTCAACGCAGCAAGCTGGCGCCAACGAGGGGGTGTAATGATTGACAACCTTTACGAGCAAACGCTCCAAGATTTTTTCCCGATCCTTAGATGCTTTCAGACAGACGCTCAAGTATCAGATGCGCAACAACGTTCATTTGAGAAATCGGTACACTATTTATTCGCTGTCATCAAACAAAGGAGTTGGACACTTATCACTAAATCCGATTGGGATTATTTAGGTCGGGGGGATAAGTCAGATTCAGATAGAGATACGATGAGATTCCCAGAGACTATGCCTACTTCGTATAGGCATTCTACAAGAGTTGTATTTCCTCCTGGAGTGGAGCTCTATGATATACCATTAGCCATGCCCAGGCAAGCTCTCGTGTTAAACAGACGTTACATCGAGCCACTGTATACACCATCTCGAGTGCTAATACCTGCTGATTACGATGGAGGAGACCTCAAACCGATGGGCTTCATATACAGCAAAATCGATGGTAAAGGCCCCTTTAGTGGGTTGGCACGGGTCGTACGATCCGCGGGAGACTCGCAGCTTTCCGACGACGAGGACGACGAAGAAGAGTCTCAGTTCTATGACGTCGACTCGGAACGCGGCTGGACCCCGCACGGTCGCCTAGACGGCGGCCCACACGGCCGTGAGAAGCGAGTCTCTTTTGCGACCCCGGAGCCTCGTGGCGATAAATCGTCGCCCAGCGAGCTATCATCCGGGCACTCTTTGAAACGAAGGGCTAGCCACGATACTTATGGCTCGTCTCCCGCTAAGAAGTTGAGAAGTGGGGCTGTATATTAGTAACATGGAGAAATTTATGAGGTTGGCAAGGAGATGATAAGATATAAGAAATAAACTCTCTTTATTTATTTTTTATTGACGTATATCTTACTAGTAGTATCTTGCTCTTGTTTGTGTTAGTACCGACATATACCTGTTTAAAAGGGGCAATGTATTTAAGTACTTACCTAGTTATCTGAGGATTTGGTATATACTATAGCAGTCTATCAACGTCGAATTGTCGAACTCTAACTTCTAGGCGCGCGTAAATATTATTATGTGTTGTATCCTATATTGATCTGGGGCGATTCTATACTCGACTATATATGTGATGGCTTGCCGTTGACAGGAACCCCGAATGCTAAAAGGGGGTGGAGATTCCCCCCTTAACATCCCCCATTATTAAATATTTGTATTTATCGAAGAAATTCCCGGAAATATTTGTTTGCGAGTTTCGCTAAGCAATAGGTATTGATGAAAAAGCGGTCTACGAGAGATTTCCATCTAGCGATACTAAATCTGGAGAGTGGAAATGCTGTGGTCGGCCAGATTTTTAATGGATCGTGGGGCGTTAAAGAAAAAAGAAAGAGTCTGATCCAATATCTCAACGTGACCCATATGCGAAGTTCTCGGGCAGCAAAAGAATACCAGATGATAGAACGAGTGATTAGTCAAGTGGTAACAATAGATTGAATTCGCGATGCCCGCCGATTTCGAGAAGCAGAGCTACTGGCACGAGCGCTTCAAGTCCGAGACGTCCTTCGAGTGGCTGGCGTCGTCAGAGTCCTTCATGACCATCATAGCGCCTCACCTCTCGGAGCTCTCCAGCCGCGAGGCCCAGCCCAGGATCCTCCAGCTGGGCTCCGGCACGAGCGACCTGCAGAACCACTTCCGCGCGAGCGGCTACCTGGACGTGACGAACGTCGACTACGAACCGCTGGCCATCGAGCGCGGGCGCCAGCTGGAGGAGGCGGCCTTCGGCGAGGCGAGGCTGAAGTATGTCGTCGCCGACGCGACGCAGCTCGGCAACGACCTGCCGTCGGACCAGAGGTTCGACGTGGTTGTCGACAAGAGCACCGTCGACGCCGTCTCCTGCGGCGGGACGACGACCCTCCTAAGGATGGCCTCCGGGATCAGGAAGTACCTCGCCGAGGGGGGCATCTGGATTTCCCTTAGCTACTCGTCGAGCCGCTTCGATGTCGAGGAGCTGCCGTTCGACGTCGAGGTCATAGCTAAGATCTTAACACCGAAATTCAAGGAGAGCGAGCCGGAGGTCTATCACCATTGCTATCTTCTTCGACCTAAATGACTACCTACCGATCAAGGGTATAAGTAGGGAGGTGATCTTGACTTGGCCTGCTTATTCTAAACATCTTGGCTGTTATTTCCTGGGACCAATGATACGTATTATGTGTCGGTGAGGGAAGATGCTTAGGAAGTGGGAATGTTTGAAGTTTTATTAGATGGATGTTACATAATCCATGAATGAGTGCTAGAATTAAAGCTGTACCTAAAAGCTGTCGCACTGTTGTTGTTGTTGTGGGGAATTACGCGGGTACATACGGGCTACTAAAGGGCTAAGCCCGGAGCTTTTCAGGGCACCTTGTCTTAGCTGTTTTAGCTGTGCAGCTCTGCGTCACCTCGACCCCACTATAATCATGAATAGCTGGGATGCTGCTGGTGTAAAATATTAGGCGATGACCTCATCCCAGTGCTCGAACGTGCCTGACATCCAATGCATCTTTGCGCATCTTGCATGGTGATGCAAGTGCAATCAATGTTTCCTCGTCCTTTGTGTATCGTTATGTATCATTGTATTACTTGCTAGCATCATTAGGTCTTATTAGGTCTCACAAAACTAACCCTTCTTCTTCCTCCTACCTACCTATGTATCCTAATAACAACAATAATGACAATTCTCATTTCCCAGTGGTCATCTTTATCTACCATCCTAACCTTTATATATCTTTCTCTCGTGGACTCTAATACTATTATTTGAGCTTTGTTAACCTCATAGATTCGTCCAAATGCCTATTAATTAAGACAAATGGAAAACCAGGCAGATTTCGAGCAGGATGCGGTGGGGAGAGAGTATGGCAAACCTCATAACGCCAAGCATCCGATACCCACCGTACAAGGCTACCGACAGCATAGAAGGGAGCTCGCTGGTCAACTGGAGGACGAGGAACAGGCACAACAAGGACCGGAAGACGCTTCGAAACCCAAACGAGCATTTGAGTCCGCTAAAGCAGTCATCAAGGGTGAAGATACTGCCCCAAAGTCCCGACACGATCCGTACCCCTCTACGAACCGCAACTATGCCAATAACCTACAATACAAATCCGAAGAGGGCGAAGGTAGCCATGGAGAAGGATCTGAAACAGAGAGTGTAAATGATAGAGATCAAAAAGACCCAGATGAAAATCAAGGAGATGGCGGCAAAAAGAAGGGCGAACAAGATAAATCAGCAACAGAGGCTGTCGCAAGCGCCGTTGATCCAAAAGAGAAGCGAAAGGCGATGAAGAAGACCAAAAGACACGGAGAAGGACGTGAAGTCACAGATCCAGTCACTCATCTGCCGATTGTGATACACGACCAGACGGAGAAGGACCTGAACTCGGTGCCACAAAACTTTCCAGAACCAGGGATTCATCATCAATCTGCTACTGGACCGCAAGGTGCTTCAAAGTCGGACGAGGAACTAAGGATAGAGCGGGAAAAACTGCAGCGAACCTACAACGGCATGCAAAGGGTCTTCCCGCCACCAAATTTTGAGCATACAAAACAGGAGTTAGCCTCTATCTACCAGAGGACGGTATATGCTGGCTTGGCCACGATCGGTTCCCTAGCCGCCGTTTTATTGCCCGCCCCGGCGATTCTCGCTAGCCCGAGCCGGTCAGTTTTGCTTAACACAAGCCTGTTTGTTCTTCTAGGAGCAGCGACTGTTGTTGGCATGGGAAAGTGGATAAGCAAGAAAACTAGCGAGGTGTTCGAAGATGAGACATGGGACGCGGCGAGGCGAGAGGAGCAGGCTATTTTGAGCAATAAAGAAGAGCTTCCGGAATCAACGCAATGGCTGAACAGTCTGTTCTCGGCTATCTGGCCCCTTGTCAACCCTGATCTCTTCGCTTCGCTTGTGGACCAAATTGAAGATATCATGCAAGCGTCTCTACCTAAAGTTATTAAAATGGTCAGCGTTGATGATATGGGACAAGGTAGTGAGGCCATCCGCATACTCGGGGTCCGGTGGCTACCGACTGGTGCGGCTAGTCAAACTGTCAGCTCTGATGGACAACTTCGTGGGGACGACAAGGGCACTGGAAGTGATCGAACGGACCCGCAAAGTCCACAAGGAGGTGCAGATGCACAAAGCCATGTGGAGGAGACTTCGGAGGGTAACAATGAGAAGGGAAAAGATCCGAAACAAGAGGAACAGGAGCAAGTAGCCGTAAAAGAAGGAATGGAAGCCGAGGAAGGTGATTTTGTCAACATGGAACTTGCGCTGGCCTATCGAAGTCGCTCATCTGGGGACTCCTTGAAGGCGAAGGCTAAGAACGCCCATCTCTATCTGAAGTTCTACCTTCCTGGCGGGGTAGCTATTCCCGTATGGGTTGAGCTTAGAGGTCTTGTCATGACCCTACGGCTCCGTCTTCAGCTGACACCAGACCCTCCCTTCATATCGTTATGCACCGTAACGTTTCTGGGACAGCCCAAGGCCAGCATTTCGTGTATCCCTCTTTCGAAGCATCTGTCTAGCCTTACGGATATGCCGTTAATATCTTCCTTCGTCAATTCTGCCATCGACGCGGCTCTCGCAGAATACGTGGCTCCCAAGAGTCTAACTCTAAACCTGAAGGACATGCTCGTAGGAGAAGACTTTAAGAAGGATACGACTAGTTTGGGTGTTGTTTGGATTTTCATCAAGCAGGCTCGCGGCTTCAAACAAGGCGATGGCGGGTTTGGCCCCATGGAAGGTTCGAGCGACTCATATGTTACTGTATCCTGGGGTAAATTCGGTAAGCCGGTTGCCTCGACTCGCATTGTTACGAAGGATAATGAACCAAATTGGCACGAATGGGCAAGCATTCTGGTGACTCCGGAAGAGGTGAACGCAGAAGAAAAGCTGAGGCTGCAGCTGTGGGATTCGGATAAATGGTCTGCAGATGATGATCTAGGTCGTGTGGAGATAGACTTGAAAAGCCTTATGAAAAGTCCGAATAGGGTACATGACCGCGAAGACCGGTTTTCCGGTCAGGATCCCGATGAGACAATGCCTGGGTCAATAGTATGGTCTGTTGGATACTTCTCGAAAATGAGGATCTCGTCAAAGGAACTCGAACAACAAACCGTTAACGAGGAAATAAGAACCCACGATCAGCTCAGACAACATGTCTCCGAGTTATCTGAACATAAGCTCAGGGAAGCAGGCAAGCCTTCGGACGATGATGAGCTGAAGCAACAGAAAGCCCAAGATTACAGGGAAATCGAAGAGTCTATGATAATCTCGGCTCCGCCATCTACCGACTTAGTCTCGGGCGTTCTTAGTGTACAGATACACAATATTACCGGCCTCGAGGTACAGAGGCTTCAGAAGGATGACAAAGGAGATGGCGGCGACGACGAGGACGAGGCCGAGCAACACGACGATATGCCCGATAGCTACTGCACTATCATACTGAACCACAAAAAGATATATCGAACACGCACGAAACCAAAGAACTCGAAGCCATTCTTCAACGCTGGAACAGAGCGATTTGTTCGAGATTGGAGAGATACCGAGATCATTGTGAGTGTACGGGATGCGCGAGAACGGGAAGACGACCCGTTGGTAGGAATTGTTTATCTCCCTCTTGCAAAGGTCTTCGCGAAGAAGAGTCAGATAATGGATAATTTTCCTTGTAAGTTAACCCTAGTTGTCTCATTCTCTCTACCCACGCAGAATCCTAAGCCAGGCTTTCGATTATTGTTTATAATCCCACGTTCCGTCGTCATAAGCAGCTGTTAACCCTTGTAGTGGTCGGCGGCATTGGATTTGGAAGAGTTCGCATTAGCATGGTTTGGCGGAGTGTAGAAATTAAGCTTCCGCCAAATCTCCGCGGATGGGATTACGGAACACTAGAGATCCATGGGCCTATTAAGGCGAAAGGAGACTTGCCGAAGTCACTAACTGACCATCGAATCAAAATACGGACCAATCTAGGGAAAGCTAAGATGTATCCCGACAGCGGCCGGTGGGTCACTAAGAGCAGGAAGGACGACGAGGCTGTGTTTTTGGCTGTCCGTAAGCGATATGCTTCAGCCACGGTGATCGAGTTCCGCGAATCCATGCTTGGACACGATAAGACTGCTGCCTTCGCAGTCCTGTGGCATCACGACCTCGTCGACGAGGAAAATGATACAAGGTCCCTTAAGGTGTGGAAAGGATCAAAGGATGGTCTTGAAAAAGCCCGATCCTGCTGTGACTACAACGGCTTAGAAAACGACGAGCAGCCTCTCGGCGAAGTTGAGCTTAATCTGAAGTTTTGGCGCGGTCTATCTGGATATCACAAGAACTATGCTTCCCAGGCTAAGAATACTGACATGAGAGATGTTATGGAATGCTTAGATACAGTCACCGACGAGAAGCTCGACGACGAGGATGAATCTGGAAGTGAGGCCGATATAACGGGCAGCAATGATTCAGAGGACGAGGAGACTCGGAAGAAACTCCGTGTTCATACCAATGACGACTCGTCGCGCTCTAGCTCCGACGACGAGGACGGTGCTTTAGGACCATCGAGCTCTTCCAGTTTGTCTCTGCCGGACTTCAAGAAATTCAAGAAAGTCAAGAATATCTTCCACAATCCCGTCGAAGGAACGGCTGAAGTAGCTACTTCGGTGGTGGCACCGGGTCATAATGACCCCGACGATGGATCGCGAGGCGTGCAAAATCAGCTGCGAGATTACAAGGACCACCATAGACAGCTGCATCGCAAACATCGGGGCATCATGCAATTTCGGCCCGCGAGGGAGGCCAGCCATCTCGGCGGCAAGCTGAGTAGGCTAAAGGGTAATATCAGCGGAATGTTCCACCACGACGAGAAGGAGGCTGGCACTGAAACAGAAATCTGAGGACATGGTAGTCTTAGTATGTTATTTCACGAGGGCGATGGTTCAGGAAGAGGCTAATGGATGAACACGGTTATCAGGACACCTAATGAGCGTTGATGAATTGTAATGACTTCATGGTTATGATGTAGGAGGCTACTAGAGTGGCTGTAGAAGACTAGGAGTAGACTTCTAATGTGCGCGAACGATAGTTGAAAGATAGGGCTTTCCTACCACATTCTATCATAGCCCTTATGGGGTTACATAGAGTCTCACTGAACATAAGCTAACATGGGTATACCTAGCCAACTATTCCAACTTACAACCTCACGAACGAACCTCATAGATGTTGTCGCACTCATATGATTGGTTAAATTCTACGCCAACCATTCCAAATTCCAAATTCCAAATTTCTATATTTAAAAGGACTTCACAGCATTTGGACGAGGTTCAGATAACCTCCGGCGCTTCTTTAGCTCGGTGGGACATCCCATATTATTGCTTAGCTAGGTACTTTATCATAGATCTTCAGGTACCTTGTAGGTAGGCACATGAGCGTACCAGGTAGGTAAACGAGAACGAATAGGTGTAGGGATAGACTAATTATAAGCTCGTCGTGGATGCTACATAAGATAACTTAACTTTGGTACACCACAGTGCGTGTCTTAGCACGGCGGGGCGTTTCCGAGTTGGCAGAACCGATTCTATTAAAACGTTCCATGGAGTGAAGGTAATACCGAAACATGGTGCTGCGAGACGGGCTGCAGTTCTGGATGTAACCATCAGCATCAGAAACGTCGAAGGAATATTATTGTAAGTATTTCCAGCCCATTTCCTTGAAATTGCGCACTAATGCACTAATAAAGGTTCCAAGGTTACCCAAGATTCAGTACGCAACACGCAATTGCCACGTTATTTACAGATGTAGGTGATTCCAAGGTTCTCATGCTTCTAGAAGAATCCTTCGCGTGGACGAACTTCTCTCATTAACTAACCTCTAAACTCTTTACCTCTCTCAATCAACTATGTAGTCAGTTAGGCTTAGATTGCAGATTATAGTACCTTGGCAATGGACTCGTCACATCTTGCGCCTTTCGGTATGCATGGGTCAATATCTCATCCCTTCCCTTCTCGACCGGGCCTTATGCAGAAGAACCCACTGATCCGGCAACGTCGATTCCCGAGATAATCTCTATCTCTATCTCTACCAACGTGGGAAATGCGGGTGTTATGAGTCTAACGTAAGCCTGACCGACCCAAGTAAGACGGTTGTCGGCTATTGTCCAATACAACTGGGAGCTAAGGAAATTGACGAACCAGTGGCCCCCTTTTTTTAAGGCTGAACGTCTGAAGACGGTACAATATTGATTGTACGTACTAGTTGACCGCTACCATGTCTTGGCATGGAGATATGGAGATGGAGAGATGGGTGCATGTGGAACCCCCCGAAAGCGATCGCTCTTCGTATTATAGTGTCGGCCGAAGAATCTGAGTATCAAAACCAAATCCTATCAAACATTAATATATGGATTGACGACTTTGCTTGGATCGGAACAAAGCCACCACTATTTCATGGATACATAACTTCCATGCTTGAATCTCGTTGCCTAAGGATAGCTGAAGACGATCTCGAAATTACCCAAGGGAAGTCTGACCATGGATGGACTTGGTGGACTTTTGCTGATTTATGCGGGCCTGAGGCACAGGACAGGCACGGGCATTCAAACGTCTTCGTCTGAGCCTCTCCAATTAGCATTGCCACACTCTGTACTCGGCTCTCGAGTATGGCAGTATGACGGTATGGTAACTCCCTAGATCGATTAGGCAACGCTTTTCTTCGGCAGTCGAAGATAATTCGTTCAAATACATACTGAACACCAACATAGCTTGATACTATTATTGCTACCCACATGTTATCCACACGTTATCCAGCACCCTGTCGACGCAAATGAGCCCTAGCCGACGGAATCTCACCGTATTTGCGGGGCGCACGTACGACGATGAATTCAATAAGAACCTTGAACTCTGTCTTATTGCCTGACAATGACAAATCGGTTGCCGACTAAGAGGATATGAGGGCCGCAATGACTTATACTTGACTCTCCGATAAAGAAGATGCTTATGTACACGATATCCTAACCGTCCGCGGCTATGCACCCGAGATTTTGATAGTGATCCCTTGTATTCAGCGCGCTTACAACAATCCGGCGCTCCTTATTTGACAGCACAAATACCTAACTGGTCTCCCACTTCTATCGATCAGGTCATCATAACATTTAAGGATAGGCCTACGATTTTTCAATATCACCAAGAGCGAGCCAAATAAGCAAATCAAAGCCTAAAGGAGATCTAGGTACTCCCGACTATGAACCATAGAGAAACAAAGAAGCTCCCCTGTTCAACGCGGGACATGCACGTAATGTCGCCCGAAACGAAAAAGTCGCGACGGAATAGTCCAAGCAGCTGTAGCCAACGGTCCTTGACTTCCGATTCGTCAGATAAAGGCAGCGCGAGCGACCAACAACATGCCGAATCAAGACCAACACGGAAGAGGGCGAGCAAGCCCAAGGTTCGAACAGGTAACTCATCAACTCTAATTATCTCGAAATGTATCCGTTGACTAATGCGCTCTCCACTAAATAATAGGATGTATTAGTTGCAAAAGAAGACATGTTAGTTCTCATCTGAAGTTCTCATTTATTCCGCCAATTTACCTAATCCATCGCCGGAGGGGCGGGTCTATTAACCATAGGCCAAGACTTTATTCAATCCTCACGGCTACTCCTTATAATGTTGCTACTTTTTATGAGAACGAATCACTGACCTAAGTTTTTGTAGGTTAAATGTGACGAAGGCAAGCCGTCCTGCGCAGAATGCGAACGTCTTGGACTTATGTGCGAGGGCTATACTCCTCCTAAAACCAAAACTTCGGCATCTCGATCTGAACGGTTACTACTACCAAAGCCGAAGCTAAGGTCTTTAGCAAATTCATCTATCAAGCCCTCGCCATCGCCTCAACCAACGGATCATCGGCCTTCAGTTCCACTAATGCCTAGTTTCGGATTTGAGCTGAGTGAAGATGATATGTGGTATTTTACTCTCTTCAGGGACCAGATCTCTCATGAGCTGTCTCCATATTATCTAACCAATTTCTGGTCCCAAACGTCTCTTCGAGATAGCATGGTTAATCGATGTATTCACCACTCTATCCTCAGCATAGGTGCCTACGGCCGTGCCCTCATGGAGCTTCGCAATGAGTATTCTGTTAAGGGTAGAGAGCCTCGAACGTGGTGGCCACCGTCAAAACTTAATCGGCATCACCAATCAGCCCTCATGCATCATTCTAAAGCACTTTCACACCTACGGTCTAACATTGGGTTATACGGTCTCGATGGCCGTCTGACAATGGCGGCAACTCTTTTATTCATAGTATTTGAGAACATGCAAGGCAATTATCATAGTTCTGGGAGTCTTGTCCGCAGCGGAATCAAGGTCTTAACGAATATAAGAAACACGAGTCCTGATTGCAGGTCAATATTACGTCGCCAGTGGGATCGTTACCTGACAACTCCGCGAGACGAGGTCGATGAAATGACCAACATGTTCGCACGGCATAGCATCACGTCCGCATGTCTCCCGTTTGCGCACGGAAAGTACGCGTATCACATCCTTTTTACCGAGGGCGAAGAATACGATAACGGCGACGACTTTGGAATATCGAGTCCTTTTACGTTTACCATCCCGCAGTCGTTCGACCAGGCAAGGCAAATATGGGACTACCTCATGATAAAGCTCGCGAATTTCCAGAGCAAGGTCGCGTGGCATAATCTCAACCCCGAATACGACTTCGACGAATCGGCGGCGTACCGGGAACAGGCGATCTACTTATCACAGCTAGCCGACCTGGGAATAGGTCTCGACTCGCTATTGTTCAGTTCTATGGACATCCGCGAGAGCAAGGGGCTCGAGCTGTTGCGATTGCATCACAAGGTGGCCGTCATATCCGTATCGTGCTGCCTCGACCCGTCGGAGATGATGTACGACGAGTTCCTGCCCGAGTTCGAGGACGTGGTCCAGCGCTGCCGGCTGTTCATGGAGTTCCCGACGGACGTGCCGGTGAAGGTGGGGTTCACGAACGAGGCCGGCAGCCTGCCGCTGCTGGCCCACGTCGGCGCCAAGTGCCGGACGGCCGGGGTCCGCGCCGAGGTCGTCGAGCTGCTGCGGGCCTCCGACTGGCGCGAGGGGCCCTGGGACAGCTGGAGCCTCGCGAGCGCCGTCACCGGCATCATGAAGATCGAGGGCCAGCCCGAGGCCGGGCGCGCCGCGCGCGCCGTCGTCCCCGCCAAGGCTAGGTACATGTGGACCAACGTCTTCTGGGACTTCGAGAGGCAGCAGATGCACGTCGAGTACACCAAGGTCCTGCGCAACGCCCTCGGCGAGTTCGAGAAGGTGTCGTGCGTCATGGGCGAGCCTTCGCCTGTCTGAGTGGGGCGATCGGATGAGGCAATATGACTGAGAGGGTGGTTGTATTGGTTCGAGATGCAGTAAATGCGATGCCCGTGACGCGGACACGAAGAATTCGCTCCAGGAATACGACTTATACGGCCAGACTCACGCCTTAGATTCACCGACAGCCAGTTTAGATAGCGGAACAATACCCCCGGATAGATAATTGGCATAAACAGGTAGCCAATTTTGGCCCTTAACTGCTCTACGACTATATCCAAAACCCCTCGAAGCCGCTTAGCGCCGTCTACCTACCTACTGCCTGCGCCTCTTCCCCGTCTCAACCAACCAGGCCACCACGTCATCCAGCGGCCTATCCCCCTCCCTCTTCCGCTTGCTCACACCCGCCGCCCGCCTGTCCTCCGCCTCGAACTGCGCCGCGATGTCCTCCTGCAGCGCGTCCGCCGACTCCCGCCACCTCGACCCCCCGTCCGTGGCCCGCGGCTCGGGGGACGGCGTCGGGCTCGGCGTCCCGTAGGCCTGGCATTGCACTGCGTGGCCGCCGCCCGTGCGGCGGCGCGGCGTGGGTGTGTGGAGGGTAGAGGGGGGTGCTGGGACGCTGCGCGGGGTCAGGTTGTAGGGCCATGGGGTTTGAGATGGTCCGGCGGTCCCGAGAAGGTTGCGGTGATTAGGGGCTTGGTGGCGAGAGGTATCGCGCGAGTATGCGTGGGCGGTGGCTCCTGTTCCCCATCTGTGCTGTGAGGTTACGAGTTAGCGGTTATTGGACTGGAGGAGGTGAGAGTTTTGTGGGGATATGGTTCGAGAGTGGTAAGCCACCGGCCGGCTTTATTCGGGCATGAATACTGGGAACTAGATTGAATGGAGGTGATTAGAGGGTGGATATGTGTACGGATTACGTACTGTGTATGACGGATACTCGGGTAGATCGATATCCATGGCTGGTGTTGAGGCTGTGATGTTCATGCTGGAGATTACTTGCTGCGTTCTCACGGCTTTATTGCTCGGATATTACTGTTACATCTAACTTGGTCTATGATTGATGCCTCAAGGTTGAGGAAGTTCTACGATGAACGATTAGCCCTGAGGCTGCAAGTGTTACTTCAATACCGCATTCGACCGTCCTTTGTAGTCGGTTGTGACTAAGTGGAATCATAAAGAAATCAGCCGCATCCATTGTCTTTGTGGACTTCACGGGCCTGTCCTTTGTGACTGCAATAAAACAATGCGCTAATCGTGCTAATAGGGTAGGTACCTCATACATGCCTGGATGTATGTGAGAATAATGCTGTGTGGGGTACCCCTTTTATTGGATTCTCTCACATGCCGAGGAGTCGCGGATGTCTCAAGCTTCGACTTTCGTTACTTCAAGCGACATCTATGAACGAATAGATATGTCGTTTCTTAGAATAGAATAATTGCAAGTATAATGAGATTTATACGAGCTCGACATGATCTCCGTTTCTAAAAGTGCACGTATAGTTGGTTGAGCGGCTCCTCGTTCACGCAGAAGGGAAAGGAGTTTATTACAATAAAATGGGTATAATATTTAAACTGATTATAATGGAAGAGTGTCTTATCAATAGGAAAACTATGCAACAGCGCTATGTAGTGCAATCCCCGTTTTGATGTCGATGCTAGCTCCCAGTATTTATTTTCCGCGGGCGCGTTGGCCAGGCGATTATATATTTACCTGGGCACTCGCACCGTACCCAATACAACACAAACACCGTCTATTTATGCATTGTCCAAGTTTAAACCATCTTCTCCGGCCCCTCGCTACTCTTAGACGAACCCGCGCGTCCGCTAGGCGACGGCTCGGCGGTGCCAGTTAGGATGTCGCTGGTGTGGCGTTGTAGCTCAACGTAGTCGTACGCGAACTCGCCCAGTTGGTCGTCGTCGACGCCGAGCTCCTCGTTCTCGGCCGAAACGCGCAGGCTCAGTCCGGGAATCAGGTTCATCAGGAACAGGATCACGCAGGTTAGGACGAATGAGTACGAGAAACCCGCCACGCAGTCCGCGATCTGGTATCCGAGCTGGATGTAGTTGTGGTTGATCCAACCACCCGGGATCGAGCTGAAGCCGTCGAGGGCTGCGATGTAGTCGCTGTTTGGTGGGACTTTGTTTAGCAAAACGGCTTGAGTGAGGGGAAAAGAAGTGGGTAGAGGGGCTTACGCTGCGAAAATACCGGTGAGCAAGTTGCCAATAATACCGCCAACGGCGTGGACGGCAAAGATATCGAGGGCCTCGTCAACACCCATAAGGAATTTCAATTTGGTCGCAAAATTGCAGCCGATGCTACCCACGATGCCGAAAATAACAGCGGCCCAAGGAGTAACGTAACCGGAGGCGGGAGTGATAGCGACGAGACCACAGATGGCGCCAGAGCAGAAACCGACCACGGACCACTTCTTCTCGAGGCGGTAATCGAGCAGGACCCAGGTGATACCTCCAACCGAAGCAGCTAGGTGAGTGACGATGCAAGCCATAACAGCACGGAGGTTAGCGGCGAGAGCAGAGCCACCGTTAAATCCGAACCAACCGACCCAGAGGAAAACGGTTCCGAGAACGATGTGGGTGACGTTGTGGGGACGGTAAGGTAGACCAGCATTCTTGGCGTAACCGGATCGCTTGCCGATCATGACAGAGAAGGCGAGGGAGGCGGCACCAGACGAGATGTGGACGGGAGTACCGCCGGCGAAATCGAGACCGCCCATCTTGAAGGACCAGCCGTTGGCGTTCCAGGTCCAGTACGCGATGGGATCATACACGATGGTGGCCCACACGAACATGAAGACGATGCATGGCAAGATGCGGGCGCGGTCAACAGCTGCGCCGATCGCAAGAGCTGGTCTGAATCGGTTGTTAGGTTACGGTTAGAATTTTTGGGGTAAGGAAAAGGGGAATGAAGGTTAAATAGTGCGCGACGCGGCGCGACGCGACTTGAGGAAAACTCACGTAATGGCCGCGAACATGCCCTGGTACAGGCAGAATAGGATGTCGGGGACTTTGGCGCTGCCGACGGAAGGCTGGGCGAGAGTCTTCATAAGACCGAAGTTGGAAAGATCGCCGATGAAGCTGCTGCCGGTGTGAGAGAAGGTTAAACTGTAACCCCAGAAGAACCATTGGAAGTCGACGACGGCGATAGACAGCATGGCCAGCATGATGAGCGAGAGCGCCGACTTTCGCCGCGCGAGACCCGAGTAGAAGAAGCCGACACCGGGAATCATGAGCAGGACGAGGGCGGCGGAGGTCATGATCCAGGCAAAATCACCACTCTATAATAAACAACTTCATTTTAGCGCCGTTCTTTCTTTTCCCTCCTTCGGATAGCTAATGCATTTCTTGCCGTACCTCGTAGAACTGATTCAGATCCGTGACACCGGTAGAATACCCGGCGTCAGCATCGCCGGTGGTGCCATTGTACGGCGTGACGTACAAACTGGCGGACATGTTGACGTCGCCGCGATTAAGAAGCCGGCCGTTGTGTAAAACAGAGACGCGACTCGAACCCTTTTTTCCCCCTCCTCAGATAAGGGCAGTTGACGATGCTTCTTTTGAGTGAGACACTCGTCCCAGAAAACCGGACGACGCGATTTGCTTTTGGCGGGAAAATGATGCACAACGAGGGAAAGAGAGAAATAAAAATGAAGGCCTACGATACCAGGGGCGGGTGTCTGTGCCTAAATATGGCAGAGCACGCAGCTCGGGGAGTTCCTTCGATTGGCAAGACATACAGTAGTTACCCCTGTTTTTGCATACAATCCGGGCAGCGATATCGTATGCAATTAGGGATACCATGCGCCAAGAAGAACCGAAATTGGCAAAACCCACTTTAATTCAGACATAGGGATTGGGCACGTTTCTGGGTATTTCTTATCTAATCTAGGTGGGTCCGTGGCTTTTGCTTACTTAAGTCAGCAGGTCGTTACCTTTTATGGTAATTTATGGGTCAAAATTGGTACTAAAACCCCTGGAACTGGCCCCTGTAAACAAATAAATCCGAGTCTCATATGCAGTATGCAAATAGGCATTTTTACATACAAATATAATTGAAAATCCGGATCCGTATGCACTTAGAGATACCTATGCACAAAGTGGTGTATGCACTTGCAGGGGTAACTACTGTACATACATTTTTGATGTACAGGTGTACAACGGGTATCTACGTACAATACATGCCTACCTGGGTCACGATCCGTACCCCTTGCTTATTACGGGAGCAAGGAGGATACAAGGAAACCCGTCGCGTCGCTTGTACTCCCTTCGGTAGGGAAAAGGCTAGGGATGTTCCCGATACTAACTTAAAGGTTGCTTTATCCAAGGATATTCGCAGTTAGCAGAAGATAGATACACATCAATACCCCTGGTCAACAGCTTGAACAATTTTAAAATGGAAAAAGACCGTTGACATTTAGGGTGGATCTTGCTGATAAGGACCCGAGAGTATGGTGGATTCTAGCGAGCGCAGCGATACGATTCGTTTGTTCTTCCATTTCGCTAGCGAGTGGGAGGGGACAAGGGGGGGCCCGGGGCGTTGGAGATAGCCCTGAAGAGACCGACACGTTTGTGGCTGCGTGGCCGGAGCATCACCACTGAAAAGAGACGACGGAGAAGGAGAAGGATTCATCTATGCAGTCTGCAAGGTGTTACAACATCATGATGTAAATAACAAGATCTGCTTTGATATATTGTTGTTGGAGTTCGAATTGAATTACCCAGAAATTGCAAAAAATGTGTCATGTAGATGAGGAGCGTTTGTTGAATGCCACTCATCTAGGCTCATTTAAGCTCATCTAACTACCTGTTATTCATTGACTGCCCTGACTGTAAGGTGTTACTGAGAAGCGCATCATATTCATGAAGCCAGTTGCTATTCTGAGATGTTAAACTCTTTCGGATGTTAATGAACTAACGTATTATCCTTATTGCCCATGTTTATTAAAGTCTTGGAAATTCCCAGCCGGGTGGTACTTCAGAGATGGCATTCCTAAATCTTGCGGCCGAACTACAGCATGTATCTCATCCCATTATGTATAAGTCGGTCCTACCGCCCTGCCACGCGGGAATGTTTCCTGAATGGACTCGTTCTATGTCTTACAACCATCTACGGGACACCGGGGAACGCGGGAACCGCCTTGCTGCAGACTTACACAACCGAACGTATTATTTGATGCTGCTGCTTAATGATTCACACGTGGTTTAGTAGTACATACGTAGGTAGTATCATAGCTGCGGCTGTCGCAGCAGTGAATTGCATCAATAACAACCTCCATCTTCTATAACTTTTGGTTCCGAGCAACGTTACTAATCGGCCGGGACCTTGGTCTGTGGTTCATGCTCCAGATCCAAGCAAACAATTGTAACAGAAGCGGCTAACATAAGGAACGCAG
The DNA here is from genome assembly GCA_022836615.1 of Annulohypoxylon bovei var. microspora. Lineage (NCBI taxonomy): Eukaryota > Fungi > Ascomycota > Sordariomycetes > Xylariales > Hypoxylaceae > Annulohypoxylon > Annulohypoxylon bovei. The sequence goes on from MU405288.1 coordinate 164,756, forward strand.
TGCTCTTATAAATCCATTACTTGTCATATATTTTGGACTTCATGACTTTATGATGACATATTGGTGGCAAAGCATATGTCGAGTTCTAAGAATGATTCCATGTAGCAGTAGGTGATGTCGAGTCGATCATCAGGGGCTAATCATTCCTTGGCTCCTGCAGGTCGTAAAAGAAGATCCGTTCAACGCTCAAACTCTTATCAAAGACACCTCACAGCCGTAGCTTCAGCCACAACACCTACCTGTTAGCAATCACTTCGAGTTCTTCGTAAACATCCCATGGAATATCGGGCGTCTTCTCGAACAAGAATTGTTCCCGTTAGCGCGTCTTTTTCATGATTCTACTCTTTTATTCAGCCAGTCAATTATCAACATAGGAATCAGCTTTGTCAGAACCAAGCTGTGACCGAAGGTCGAAAATCGAAGGAACAGGCATTGGATCGAGCCAAGACTTGCCAAGCAGTGGAGTTTGTTGTGCCGAGAGATAAGGAAAATGCGCGTCCAATAGTGAAGTGTCTTTTTCTTTCAAACGGATTCGAAATCCTTGTCACTCATATCTGGAGCTAACGGTAGGGCCAGGGCTGCTAATCAGGGGTCGCGACCCACTGAGCTGGAGCGCCTTTCGATGACCATATCGGCGAGCTGCTTTTCAGCTTCAGCATAGTGTCTAGCAACTTGCCTTTCGTTGTGAGACGTCTTGGCGTATGTACACAAGAATATTGTTTCCGATAGTGGAAAGGGAACCTCCAAGCGATCATCTTCTGCGCTCCCCGTGACTGTCTCGGCGACGTCTTAGACCGGAAGCTGTCGCTAGAAGTAAGCTAGGCTGAGACGCGGCGTAAAGTCCATTTCCCCCATCCGTCCAGTAATTCGAACGCTTCAGCAGGCAGCGCAATGCACCAAGAACGCCAATATTCCAAGAGATAGGAATGGCTCGATGCTACGAAACTGGTAGAAACAAACGAGCAACGGGTCGATCGGCGCAAGGCTTCACTTGTGACACGAACGTATTGTGTAAGTAGGTAATCGCTGCCCACGCGGTGTCGCCTTAATCTTGTTTAAGGCTTTAAATAAACGAACTAAACAAGTTAACAACCCCGGATAAGAGCGTCGACTAGTGATTGTCTAGCTTAGATATTTTACGCACCTCAACCGGGGTACTCGACGATATCCAGCCGCAACTTAGTAACTATAGTTAGGTAACATCTAAGACTCGTCTACTTGGGCTTTACTATTAAATGCGGGAACGCCTCACAGAACATTCCGGTCAGGGCGAACTTCCCCCGAGACTACGTAATCTAGTTCAGCTTCAGTCTTGACAGATTTGAACATGTCAACTCTCACGTACGCTCCATTTTCTTCAGTTCGCTGGAACATGATGCCTTTGAACAATTTTTGGAGGTCATCGCGCATATAGCGCATGCTTCTTGTAATTGTATGTTGATTCGATGTTGCAGTCTCACTTCAAGGCTAACCCCGGCTCCACGGGCGCTCCGGTCTCTCGGGTCATTACCTATAATTGTATATTTCCGGTTCATGGGTACGGTAGCATAACGGTTCGAAGCCACGATGCTAGCTGCCGGGATCGGGACATTGCCATCAACCTGGAGAGTCTAGCTCGATGCCGACGAGCGGACCGATAGTTTCGCCCAACCCTCATTCACACCCAGGCAAATATAACGTTCCCATCCCGTGCATGAAGGCGACAATTTCCTCTTAACACAGAGGATAGTCGTATACGTCGCTGTCATAGGCACGAAAGTAAAGTATCACCAATACTAGCAGTGCTACTATATTATTCAATGTAATGGTGCAAGGCTTCTCAACCACGTAGGGCTCCGAACAAGAGTCTAGCAATGATATATCTAGCTTCATGATTACGTTCTGCAAGGTCCACAGAGAATACAACTACCGTGTTGGTTATCTAAGCTACTGTCGACGTCTTTCAGCAAGCAACGTAGCCTTGAAACCGCTGGGTGTGATGATACCTAGAATACCTATCCTCCAAATTAACATGTATACATTACATAGTTACCACTAGTACTTTTCAAAGGGTCCAGCGTGACCCAACACGAGGGCGGCCCTAAGCACTGTACAAGGTGGTGCTTCAAACAAGTCACGGGACCCCTTTAACGTAACCCCCTATTCCTCAACCTACTACCTATATGGCTTATGATTGCATACCTGGGTGTGTTATCTTGGAAATCATGATATGAGAGGCGCACCAATCGATTTACTTCGATAACCTACGAGGGAAGTCACTGCTTAAATCGACATCTGTTTCATCTCGGTCTTCCCCCTATTGCAAGTAGACACGGTCCAACAGGATTCAATTGTCATGAGGACGCCTTGATCAAAACTTATTAAGTACATTATAGCATACTTGCTCTAGAAATTAAATAGTGTTACTTGTCAGGCCCTTTATATCCGATGTAGGATTCAGAACCACCATACGCTTCAGTTTGACATCCAATTCACGCCAGTCGGCATCATCATAGTACCCGGCCCCAATATCGTAGAGGAAACCCAGAGCAGTGTCAGTGTCTATATTTAGAGCCTCCTCGATCAGCTTTCGACATATTTCTATCCGGTCTCGCCTATGGTGGGCTGCTACCCATACTGCCTCCGTCATGTGAGAATTCTGCGTGAACCTCCAATCTCCTTGCCAGCCGAGAGACTTTCCCAATTCAAGGGTGTAGAGCACACGGCATATTTCTAGATCTTTTGGGGAATCTTCTATATCTGACATTCCTGGCCAACTGTACATTTGAGGGCTCCAGTCTCTTGTAATCCAGCTGGGGAATCTTGCATATCCCATCGGCCGTGGCATTGTATGCGCATGATCCCAGTCGAGAAGTCCAGTGACATTACCATGCTGGTCTACCATAACGTTTTGAGAATCGAAATCAGGAGGACAAAGTACGAATTCTCCTGAAGAATCATAGTTTACCGAGGCAGGCATGACTGACTTCATTACTGCTAAGGCAGCTTTGCCGTATGCATCTTCAACATCTTCTTTATAGTGATGCGCTAGGTAGGCAGAGGTAGTGTCGAAAGGGCCGGAGGACATAACCCGTAGCGTGCCATCGTCACTGCGGCCCCAACTGTAGCAAGGTGCTAGCGAATGTGAGCCAGCTCCATCGCCTGGGATAGATCCTATCTTGTCGAAAGAAAAGCAAGAAAATTGGGCCATGACTTGCGAAAGACTCCGCAAGATATTGAGCCGTAACTCATGCCGTGACATAGTAGCGGGCTCCCGAAACCAGGCTTGGGATACCGGCATCCCGGACACGAAGCTGATGCACATGTACGGGGCCTGGATCTCATTTCTGTCGGTCGTGTCGAAGTCGTAAACTTGAGGCACAGGTATCGATGTTTTTTGCGCGATGAGACGCATCGTTGCAACTTGCGACTCGAGTGCACGCGCTGCTGTCTCGGTTTTGCCGGAGCCCCAGCCAGTCACAGGGACGCGAATCACAAGTCTGAAGTCATTATCCAATTGGATAATGTGGACGATATTGTATGAACCGACTATACGGCCCAATAGTTGGCCTTTCTCGCTCCGTGTATGGAAAAGTCGTTCACGAATTCTTGCAGCAAGCGTAATGAGTGATCTTTGGGGGATGTCGGCCAGGGGCCCGAAGACTTCGCGATCCACTTCGTCGTTCATGGTTTTTGAGGATTTTTTACTAGGAAGATCAGGCATGAAATCACACAGTCTAGGCAGTTTCCAGTTCCATTTTAGAGTAGAGTATGTGTAGACAGATATACACAAAAAGTTTACCAAGTCAACTTGTCCGACCGCACAATTCGATTTAATTGAAACTTGTTTGTTTCACATATCCTTTGATAGTGGTACCAATTGTGAAAGGAATTGAATAGATAAAAAGCAAGCATTTATTAGCTTGTCAAACCTCCCTGCCTCCCTGACTTGGTGACTTGTCGTATTCTCAGTACCGTGCCACGTTGCTGTCGCATCCGAGTGGGATGTGGATCGATATACCGGGAGCCGTGCCGGTGCCCACAAATATCCCGGGATTTAGTGGGTCTAACGCCGTTTCATTGCTGAAATAAACTATTCCGAACCTACCTCTAGGTACTATGTAGAGCTTTCCGAGCAAGGAGTTCTTTTTTATACATAAATGCTTCTTATTTTACGTAGGAAAGAAATCGATATAATCACCTGGTTATGTAGGATTTGGTATGATTCATGTAGAGTAGAGTGTTAAATGTTCGATACATTCCTCCATATCACCAATTCTCCCGAGGATTTTAAAGGGGTAAGACCTTGACCTCAGCCACCAACCGAGTTATATCCGCCAGACTGCCCACTTCATTCGAAATCTCTTGGGGCGATAGCTTCGCTGCGTCACGTTCCTGTATAGTATACCGGGATTAGAAGTCTAACTCTTATAAGTGATAATTGGGTACCTAGGTACTTACCGCCTTGCTTGTGAATACCCTGATGACGGTAGCAATCTTCTTGGGGAGGTTCAAGGAGCTACCGTAAACAGAGTCGGAGTCATTTACTTTCTCCAAGCTTGATTGTACCTTCTTTAAGATAGTCTCTACATCCTCGTCGTTTGACGTGTTCTTGGGACGGATCAACAATATCTCCAAGAAAGGACGAGCCCCAAAGAGATACGATGCAGCGTTTGTCTCAAAGAGATTTAGTTCTGGCGGGCCATTCACAAAAGGTTTCAACTGGGCCATGAAGTTCCCAAAGCCTGGAGATTTAATGAATGCATGGAAAGTAGCTTCGCTCGGCCATTCTAATCATAGTTAGAGACGTATTGATAATAGAGGATATAGGCTAGAGTCTCCTTACCAAGAATCAGAACTTCCCTGGCATCGGCGGATACATCCACTCCGTTTTCTGAATCTATGAATCCTTGTAGTCCTCTCTGAACGCCTCCTTCCTTGAAAGTCGCTAATGCGACAGAAAGTTTTGTCAGCGCTTCTTTGAGAGACTCCGGGTCTTTCTTGAGTTGAGGGAAGACAATTTCAATGATAGCCATGTTGAGATGAAAGTTTTCTCAAGTAATTATATATGATTCCTTCTATAATTGAATTGTCTTTCAAAGTGGAAAGGCTGCGTACTGTCCAGGGGAAGATTGAGCGGAAGATTGAGTATGTAGCAGATTGTTGTTTCTTAGGACCTACCGTGGGTTCAGCATAACCTTTATTTTATAATCGTTCAGCAGGAAATATCTGAATAAATGTGTTATTGTATTGCGGGTCCCGAAATCTGTGAAGTGATTCTTGTTGCTTACCTCAGTCGGGGATAGGGGCGGCATTGCAGTGGTGTCATGCCCGCTAAATCCAACAATATGCCTCGCAACTCACCGACAGGGCAGTAGATTGATTATAAATGTAGCGGAGTTTAGACCTATTTCGGCATGGCGTATCGTTCCTCCGTGTCAGCATTGGATATCCAACTACGAAAAACACGAGTGTTCCACTATTATCTACTCTGTTGTTTTTGCCTAGAAAGGCGGCTAGCTAGCTAGATTCGAAGCTGTTAATATGATCTCGCGCCAGAAGTCCTGCGTTCCATGTGCGAGAGCGAAACGCCGATGCGAGCCGCAAACTCCGAAATGCCCTCGTTGTGCCCGAAGGGGTATCAATTGCTACTACAAGAACCAGCCCGGCAGGGGTCTCGGCCAAAGGAACGGCTCTCCCCAGCTGCATCCTACCGCAAAGGACCGAGCCTATGTTGCGAAAGCTGGAAAAGGGGAACCGCATTATGATGGTGACCCGCTACGAGAGTCCCGAGCAGGAGAGGCGGGTGAGAGATTGGACGACTTCTCAGCTCAAGAAACCTCTCTGCTTCGCTTTCGGCAGATTCGGATGCCTGGGCTTCATCCTTACTGTCCTTTTGTGGTGCCGGTAACAGTACTGAATCCTCAAGCAGTTCCCACTTTAACTCGCAGCGTGATGACATGGCCCGGGAAGTTTCTTCGAAAGCTAGAACTCCCTTTCATCCATTCATCACAGCAAGATACACCATCTCTACCTCGCCCACTTGAGGAGGCTTTTAGCGCATGTGCTAGCTACGCCTCTAGAGAGGAGGTCACTAAGGGTATAGTGATGAACATAATTGGAAGAAAAGTAACCCAGCTTATCGGTCTGGATCCATCTAAGTTGTCCATTGATGCGCATATCGCATCACTACAGGCTTTTTTAATTCTCCATATTATCCAGCTCTGGGATGGCGACGCCAGACAACGAGCGCAGGCCGAGATGCACTCCTATATCCTCGAAAGTTGGGTGCTACAGCTGCACATGCGCACAACAGAGGCCTCGAAAGACAAAGGCGCGGCTCTGGCATGGGATCGCTGGATCAAATTAGAAAGCGCTCGGCGTACAGTCATTATGACTCTGATGACCCAGGGCGTCTATGAAATGAACAGATATGGCGTTTGTTCGTATGTCCCAAATATGGCTGACTTGCCCTTCACGACTACTGACGGTCCCGTATGTAACATCGAGAGTTCTCCCCCCCCCCCCCTTTTTAGCCTATCGCGAGAGTGAGGACTTCCTAATCAAGCTGACTGGGGAGTTATTGCACCCGAGACATGCTCGACCCTTCTGAAACTCTGTCCCAAAGAAATAATTGCTGACTCTCGATGTTGTAGTGGGATGCCGAAAACCAAAGCGACTGGAAGGAGAGGACCGAGCGCTTGGAAGCAGCTGTTACGAGTTATGGTGATTATGCCATCTCCTGGGATGAATCTATTAGCGGTCCCCAAAGTGAATTCGGAAAATTCATTCTTCTGCCGTGTCCAAGCCCTACGAAAAGAGCAATGATTCTATCAGGCCGATGTATTAACACTGCCGAGTTAGAGGTTGATTAATGTTAATATGAAGTAGATGAGATCAACTGTATTATTGGTTGAGAAGATCCAATTCCGATCAAGCTGGGGATATCGGGTGGAAACAAGCATTGTATTATTCCATAGATCGGCATAAGGCGCAGAACATTGTCACCCCACTTACAATTTGTACATACTACTTATCGTTCGTTAATAGTAGGTAGCATTCCAGATGCGCCGTGCTGCTTTCACCATGAGTCGCGCCCCTCGCGTATGACATGGCGAGCAACCCCTATCCAGCCTAGGACGCGCACGCGTACGCGGGTAGCCGTCCGATGCTGCGTCCGCGGTCCACGATACGTTCATGGTTGGCGAGCTCCTGGGGCTCGAAGAAAGCGCTTGGGACGTTGCGACGAAGATCGGGAAGTTTGTGTGCAAGTTTTAGTTGTCGCTTGTATGGAAGAGTCGAAAAATTAATAGAGGGTTGAACCCGACCGGGTGGCTTGGTGGGGTTATAGTTCCACATTATTGGCACTAGCTACATGGAAAGCTTGCCCTGATTAGGATAAATGCAGACAGTGCATGTACACAGTGCCTCGCACGTTTCAACTGCTATCCCCTGATTATCTAACTAGCATGTATTGCCAGTCATGATATGTGTAAGTTACCTTAACAAGTAACCCAAAGGATACCTAGGTATACACGCAGCCGAGTCAACCTTCTACCGTAGTCTTAATTTTGATGGTCTGGATCCATTATCTGATTAAAGAAGGGATCTAAGCCAGGCATAGCCGAGTTAAATAGATCCATGATATCGGTTCCAATGGGGACTTCGTCATCCATCTCAAAATACCTGTCGCTTATTGGGAAGAGTAGAGCGTCGTCAAGCGGTAGGATAATATCACTGTCGAAAGCAAGGTTATCCGGCATCTAGAAAACGTTAATTGTGCCCGTGTTAAGAGCGCGAACAGGCTAGTGCCTACCTGGGTCGACCTAAGACTGGGAGGAGAACCAATAGTAGTGGCGATCTTATTATCATCAAGTGTTTGAGGTCCGGCGCGGTGGATTGTACTGAAGGCTGTGGGGGGTGACTTCAACAATGTCAACGACTGCTTGTCAACAGGTAGATTCGATGCGTCCTCGTTCTTCACGCTATTCACATATTCCCGAGCAATGTGTGCAAATTCTCCGATGAGTGAGCCTGGTAAACTGCCGCCGCTTGCGTATTCAATTCTACTAAAATGACCCCCGGCCATATCGAGAAGAGCTAGATTCGTTCCCGTCCCGGCGTGCTTTGGATTCGTGACTACTAGTTCGAATAAGATGAAGAGAGCTACAACTGGGATCCCTGCCATAATCCTGTCACGAAGGTGTAAGCAAGAGCGCTACCTAGAAAAGTGCGGTTTCAAAACTCATGTGATTGTGGATGAAACTTGTGCTTACCAAAGCGGTGTATTTGGCTCTACATCGATGAAAGCCGTCAACTCCAACACCTGTCGCGATGTATCCATCATAGCCCTCGTGTTTTCAGCCTGTCGAGCTTGACTCACGACATGGCTTGTGTTCGCAGCTAGGTGTAACGTCGCTCGACAGAGGCTCAACTTAAAACTATTGTAGAATAGGTGAATCCGGAGAGCTGCTAATCGAAGTAACGCGCTCTGCATTCCGTGTGTCTGGTATGGTTTACCCGGCCTGATATCAATAGGTATTGACATCCGCCATTGCTCTAGTTCGGCTTCGCATTGGTCTATTATAGATAGGTAATACGCCTTTGGATCGTCCGTCCCGGCGATTGAGAAGAGGGATGCCATAGCCTTTGATAGCAATCGGGCGTACCTCGCAGTTGCAAGAAACCAGTCCAACTCTCCTATGATTGCATCTGGTACCGATGGAACTGGAATTACAATATCGTGGTCCACAAATATCTATTGTAATTAGCATACACATATGACCTAGGTACCTGTAGCGGGAAAGGGGGTGTTTTGGGAATTATTCTTATTAAATAATTATTTCCCATAGTAGAATATTTCGTCTCGATCTAAGTACCTTACCATACAAATTTGGTAGGAAGGTACATTCGTGTAATTAATCGCCTCCAAAAATTATTCTTAAACGTTGAAATCATTCTAAAAATTACCCTTATTCTTACAATTTCTTTAAAATCATTCTTTTCTAAAAAACCTTTCCTTTTTAAAATAATTATTCTTAGATTATTTTGATTATTTTTGAAATATCGTGAGAATTATTCTTCGAATTACCTACCTAATATCGTGAGAATCATTTCTCGAACTTAAATGGTTTCAATTACCTAATATCGTGAGAATCATTTCTTGAACCTGAATAATTTCAATAAAAACAATTTATCTTACCTAATATCGTCAGAATCATTCTCTATCCTACCTACCTAATATCGTAAGAATCATATCTCGAACCTGAATGATTTCAATTACCTAATATCGTGAGAATCATTCTTTATTTTACCTACCTAATATCGTGAGAATCATTTCTCGAATCTAAGACCTCGTACACCACCTACTTAAAACCTCGTGCCCTACCTTCCTACTTACGATACCCTCACCGCCTGGCAAAATACACACCGCCCACATCACCCATCTTTCCTACCTACTTACTTACACACATCTTTTTTTCTCATCCATCTTTCCTACCCACCCACCTACTTACACACATCTTTTTTTCTCATCCATCTTTCTTACCCACCCACCTAAGTTACTTACCCACTTACTTACTTATTTATTTATTTATTTACTTACTTATTTATTTACTTACTTACTTATTTACCTACACATACACCACCCACTCGTACACCACCCACTCGTACACCACCCACTCGTACACCACCCACTCGTACACCACCCATTCGTATAATATTGTAAGCGCGTAGATTGTATTGTAGGTTAGATTGTATTATAGATTGTATCGTAGATTGTATCGTATTTACCTAGTAGATTGTACTGTAGATTGTATCGTACCTAGTAGATTGTATCGTAGATTGTAGATTCGTAGACCTCGTCACCGTCCCTGCTATTGTAGCAGGGACGATGACGAGGTTTATAATAAAGAATAATTCTAAATTTCGTAGAATTCATATATACATAGGAACAGTTGCTATTGAGAGAAAAGGTTCTTAGATTTAAAATGATTCTTAAATTAAGAATCATTCTCAGATTAAGAATCATTCTTAGATTAAGAACCTTTTCTCTCAATAGCAACTGTTCCTATGCATGTATGAATTCTACGAAATTTAGAATCATTCTCATAAGTGGTATGTTGTCGCTACGGTAGGTAGATAGCTGGGCCTCAGGAAAGCGAACGAGAGGCTGGAAGATGTATCGGGGAAAGACGTACTGAATTTCTTCCAAAGTGGAAATTGGTTATCTTCTCAATAGTGTAGACAACCCAAAAGGCTCTGTGATAGCTGGCACGAGCCTTGCCACCTAGATTGGCGCGGCCAAGATTCTGTGCTCTTCTGGATGCTTCAGATAATATGAAATGTTCAATTGCTAGGCAAGATATACTGTGATAACTAATGTTAGTTATTGCTACTATTAGAATATCCTACGTGTATTCAGCTTATAACTTATTCTCTTAATATACGAGCACAGAGACATCTTGAAGAGACGATTTCGGTTCCTACCAAAAAGGGTTTCTGTGTTGATTGATAGGAATTTAGGCTGAACATACTTGAGCGAATATATGGTCATGGCAGTCATTGCCTGTAGAATATCTAGAGAATCAGGAAGCGCAAAAAGGTCGGGGAAGATTGCGAGCGCCCTTGAAAGATATTGCCAAGCCCTCCCTTTGCCGGACTCGAATCTTCCTCCAGTACCTGCTTGACACCCTAGGGCAACGACAGCATGATATAGAGCATACGTAGCTTTATTCTGTGAAAGACGGCCGGGGAAATTCGGGCTGAAGGCCAATGCTTCAAACTCACTCTGGTCGAGGAAAGGATAGAAAGGGTGAACCCGTTCGAAGTATACTAGTTATGAGATTAGACAAGCCGCATTATCTACTTAAGGCACGGGGCGGAGAACATTTTATGTGAGTATTTGCCTCGGCTCTATCGGTGAATGTGAGGACATCTTTCTGATTTCCCTTTCCACACCCTAGGGAGGTTGATGGCACTACATCGGCTATAAAACATCAGCATCTCTCCATGTCTCTGCAAACAACTTAGGGGTGTCCAGATGTTTATTTGAAGTTTAAGAATTTATGCATTGGCTTCAAGGGGCTTTTCGCTTTTAAAATTAGAGATAAGTAATGAGGCCCGAGTACGCTTACCATGATGACTAAGCCGAGTACCAATCATCGCCGATATTCTCTGAATAAGTTCTTTTACTCTATCATTCCGAAGACGAGATGAAAGATATAATAGTCGATTGTCAGAGAAGAATGTCAGACTAGCGTTTCCAACTGATCGAACCCAGATTAGCAATTCATCGGCCTAGTTGCTAGAAGATGCGGTCGCATCATACTAACGAGTCCAATTCCCTGAGACATTTAGCAGAACTATTGAAAAATAGGGGAAAGCAGAGTGTACCTTTACTGCGAACGGCTTCTCATTCCCAAGGGCTCCAGCCGTTCGAGCCTGGGATAGCAGACGGTCAACATAGAGTTCGGGTAGTGGTCGCCGAGGCTTCTAAGATAGGTTAAATATGATATAACATGGGGTTCTTGATTTTTTATAACGACTGACGTTTTCAATAACTAGAGGGGTGTTTGGAGATTCACCATCCGGAGATGGAGGCGACGTGAGGATGGTGTTCACTTTGAAGCCAAGCTTAGTTAGACGTTTAATACTAAAAATATGCTGAAATTAGTGGTAGCTAACTCACCATTCCGTCGTTGAGGTATCTTCCTGCGGCTGAAATGACATTGTGCTTTACGACGCTTTGTAATAGAATTAGCAAGATTGGTACCACGACGACATCGTGTTTGAACTGGCTAAACTCACAATGCAGTTTTCGCAGGGACCGGGGTACCCTGTACATTAACTTGAGCCTCACGGGTCCTATGAAATGCCATCGGGATATGCGTGGCAAGCTTACTTACCGTTACATCGAACTTTGCGCGCCTTACAAGAGTCGCAACTTTTGAGAATTTCCATCGTCTTTCCGAAGGCTTGACATGGTAGAATGCGAAAGAATATTACTCGGACGAAGAGAGAGCCACGTTTGATGTATGATGACGGTCTGATCTCAGCCACTCTCATATGAAGCTAACGAAATTGGGTATCTCGGCACCGAGAGCTCAGACCAACGTCCTAGATTTCAGCATATGACAATCGCCGAATAGCACGATTAGACTCGGAAATTGCACGACTAAATGCCCAATTCATAGCTTTCACACAAAATCAGTTTGATGTACTAAGTGTACTAGGTGTACTAGGTGTATAGGTAGATACACGATGTATGAGAACCTAGCAGGTAGCGTATTAGATTTTTCATTCTCAGAGTCCGAGATGTTTCCCGAAGTGAGCGAGATGCTCCTGGGTTCGGCTCCCCGAACAAGCGTTGCCACAGCTATCTCTAGAGGTAGGCTTCGGACCTGAGGTATATTGATATTTATATCTATTCTCCCAGATATTTGCGATCTTTCTCTTGTTTGTTGTAGTACAACTCAGCATACCTCTCAGTACTTCGTTGCCGCCATGCCTGACTCGGGCAAAGCTAGCCACGAAGAACTAAAAGTGGCTCAGCCCCTACAAGACCTAGAGCTAAGTATGGCTGAAAAGGGAACCGGTCAAGCTTCCCTTTCATCTGATGCCTCGTCGATCGAGGATGAAGATGCGAGGGTAACTACACTGGCAAGAAGCCTTACTCGGGAGACTACTCATTTTCAAGGTATCAATCCCTTTCTAGATAAGCGGCCGGGACTCGATCCAAACTCTCCCCAGTTCGACGCAAGAAAATGGGCGAAAACTCTCTTGCATGCCTTCGCCCAGGAACCTGACAAGTACCCTCGACCCCCTATTGGTGTCTCGTGGCGTAACCTATGTGTACACGGATTTGGCAAAGACACGGATTATCAGAAAGACATTCTCAATATCCTTTGGCGAGCACCCCTGATCGCAAGAGAATGGATTTCACATAGGCAACAGAAGATTCAGATTCTAGACAACTTCGATGGATTGGTTAGGAGTGGTGAAATGGTCTTAGTCCTGGGCCGACCGGGAAGGTAAGCATTTAGTTTGGATTGATCCTCTTGATGACCCGGCGAATGAAGAAACTGACGACATTTGAAAATAGCGGTGTCTCAACTTTGTTGAAGACTATTGCTGGCCATACTCATGGTCTTTATCTTGATCAGCAATCTCAGATCAACTATCAAGGTGTGTACTACACTCTACTATAGGGGATACTAAACAACTAACACAGGGTTACTATAAGGTATACCATTCGATGTTATGCATAGTCGTTTCCGAGGAGAAGTCATCTACCAAGCTGAGACTGATATCCATTTCCCTCAATTGACTGTTGGTCAGACGTTGCAGTTTGCTGCGTTGGCCCGGACACCGAAGAACCGTCTGCCGGGCGTCACTCGAGAGACGTACGCACAACATTTGCGGGATGTGGTGATGGCCATCTTTGGTATATCACACACCGTCAACACGAGGTTGGGTAACGATTTCATCCGAGGTGTGAGTGGTGGAGAGCGGAAGAGGGTCAGTATTGCCGAAGTCACCCTGAACCAAAGTGCTATTCAATGTTGGGACAACAGCACTCGGGGTTTGGATTCCGCGACTAGCTTGAGTTTTGCGAAAACTCTCAGATTGTCAACCGAACTAGGAGAGACCGCAGCTATTGTCGCAATGTACCAAGCTTCACAGCCTGCCTACGATGTAAGTTGCTAAAACTGACGTTACTTTCTTTCGGTCTTTTATCTCTTACACCTCAATAGGTTTTCGACAAGGTATCCGTGTTGTATGAAGGAAGGCAGATCTACTTCGGCCACAAGGATGAAGCTAAAGGCTATTTCACCGATCTTGGATATCACTGTCCCGACCGCCAAACTACAGCCGACTTCCTTACTTCTCTCACAAATCCATCCGAAAGAGTGGTTCAGCCTGGCTTTGAGGACAGACTCCCGCGTACTCCAGATGAGTTCGCGCAAGTGTGGAAGTCCAGCGAGGCACGAGCAAATCTCCTAAGGGAGATTGAAGCCTTCGAGGGGGAGTTCCCGACAAAGGGTCAAAATTATGAGATGTTGAAGAAGTCTCGAAAGATACAGCAGGCATCGTTCACGTGAGTTCTCCTAGAAATCGTTACGCTGCTAGGGAGTTACTCACCAATGACCCATAGGCGGAACAAGAGTCCTTACACCATCTCCACACCGATGCAAATCCGCCTCTGTATGAATCGAGGATTTCAGCGCATGATGGGAGACAAAACCTTCGTTGTTGTAACCATCCTAGCTAATTTCGTGATATCCCTGACACTTGGAAGCATTTATTATAAGCTTGATCCTGTCGCCGAGAGCATGAACAGCAGATGTATCCTACTCTATTTTGCCATCGTCTTCAATGCGCTGAGCAGCGCATTAGAGGTAAACGCCCCACATACAGACGACGGAGGCGAGCGGCTAACAATTGTAGATATTCTCCCTTTACGCCCAACGACCCATCGTGGAAAAACAATCTCGCTATGCATCATACCACCCGTTTGCTGAAGCAGTTGCTTCCACCATGTGTGATCTCCCCATCAAGATAATCTCTGTCCTTTGCTTCAATATCCCATTGTACTTCATGGCTCAATTGAGGCAAGAGGCCGGCGCATTCTTCATATTCTTGCTCTTTGGATTCACCTGCACATTTACCATGTCCATGATTCTCCGGACTATCGCGCAGACTTCTCGAACTATACAACAAGCGATCACTCCCGCGGCTATCTTCATATTGGGTCTTGTTATCTACACTGGATTCGTCCTTCCCACACGATACATGCAGGGCTGGCTTCGTTGGCTCAACTATCTTGACCCGATCTCCTATGCATATGAGAGTCTCGTCGCGAACGAATTTTCCAACCGCCAGTTCCCGTGTACTATGTTTGTACCGATGGGAGGCCCCTATGCGAATGCTACTCCGCTTGAAAGGACGTGTTCGGTTGCAGGCGCATTGCCCGGCGAAGACTTCGTCAGTGGCGATGTGTTTATTAACGGGAACTTTGGATTTTACCATTCCCACATTTGGAGGTACGCAAGTTATCAAAACCAATGACGAAAACTTCTTTGCTGACTTTATCAACAGAAATTTCGGAATCCTCATCGCATACATCGTCTTCTTCACAGCAGTCTACATGCTTGCAGCGGAATATCTCTCACTCGAAATTTCGAAGGGCGAAGTCCTAGTCTTCCGTCGGAACCATAAATCTTTAGCCAGCCCTAAAGCGCAGAATGACGAAGAATCCAGAGCTGTTAGTGTTCAGGCTAGCAAGACGCAGAGAGATAGCGATGTTTCTGGTACTCTTGTTGCCAAAATCCAAAATCAGAATTCGATCTTCCATTGGTCTGATGTCTGCTACGATATCACCATTAAGGGGAAGCCTAGACGGATCTTGGACCATGTTGATGGATGGATTAAACCTGGAACGTTGACGGCACTTATGGTACGCATTTACTTGCCGATCTTGAGCCCTGTAGCAATTGCTAACATAAATATAGGGCGCGACTGGAGCCGGAAAGACAACCCTTCTCGATGTATTAGCCAACCGTGTAACCATGGGCGTCGTTAATGGCGATATCATGGTTAATGGAATTCCTCGTGGGAATTCTTTCCAGAGACAAACCGGCTATGTTCAGCAACAGGACATCCACCTCGAAACGGCAACCATCAGAGAAGCCTTGCGGTTCAGTGCAGCGCTTCGACAACCGTTCAGCGTCCCGACAGAAGAGAAGTATGCCTACGTTGAGGAAGTGATCAAACTCTTAGATATGGATTCTTATGCAGACGCTATCATCGGAGTTCCTGGCGAAGGTACGTCTTTCAAAATTGACTTAATGGCTTGTTGAGTTAACATGGAGTTTAGGTCTGAATGTCGAGCAACGCAAGCGTCTAACCATCGGAGTTGAACTTGCTGCCAAACCCGACCTTCTCATTTTCTTTGATGAACCCACGTCAGGATTAGATAGCCAGACTGCATGGTCCATCACAAGTCTGTTAAGAAAGCTGTCCGACAACGGCCAAGCGATCTTATGTACCATCCACCAACCTTCAGCCATGCTATTCCAACAGTTCGATCGCCTACTGCTGTTAAGCTTTGGAGGCAAGACGGTTTACTTCGGAGACATCGGACCAAACGCCGAGACATTGACCAGTTACTTCGAGAGAAACGGAGGCAGCCTTTGCGGCAACAGCGAGAACCCGGCTGAGTGGATGCTGCGAGTTATCGGAGCTGCACCTGGAGCTCATGCTGACCGAAACTGGGCCGAGGTTTGGCGCAACAGCGGGGAGTATGAAGCTATGCGGAAGGAACTTAGGGTCATGGAATTGGGACAGTCGAGCACTGAAAGCGTGCGCCAGGACACTGAGACTACCAGCGCGTATTACGCAACCCCTTTCCATTATCAATTTTTCCTATGCACTAGGCGAGTGTTTGAGCAATACTGGCGCAGTCCCTCGTACATTTACGCCAAATTGATTCTCTGCGGTGGCACGGTAAGTAGGATCAATGCTAAGACTGTCCGTTTGCCTGCTAATGTCTACCTATCAGTCTCTTTTCATCGGAGTGTCCTTCTATAAGTCCCAGCTATCGCTTGCCGGCCTCCAAAACCAGATGTTCGCTATATTCATGCTGCTTGTTATCTTCGCATTCCTCGTCTACCAAACCATGCCTCAGTTTCTCCTCCAGCGACAACAATATGAAGGGCGTGAACGGTCATCTCGCATTTACTCGTGGTACACATTCCTCCTCGCCAATATGGTCGTTGAGCTGCCGTGGAGCACAATCGCGTCGCTTTTGGTCTTCATTCCGTTTTATTATCTTGTTGGGATGAACGACAATGCGATACAGACGAACGCTGTTGTCGAGCGAGGCGGGCTTATGTTTCTGCTCACCTGGTCATTCTTGATCTTCGAGTCTACCTTCACAGACATGGTCATTGCTGGTGTTGAGACAGCCGAAGTTGGTGCTGTCATCGCATTGCTTCTATTTGCCATGTCCTTGATATTCTCTGGGTGAGTAAAATTTTATCAGCGGGAAAAACGTGTCGCTAATTATTCTTGTAGTGTCATGGTACCCAAGAGCTCCCTTCCTGGATTCTGGATCTTCATGTATCGCGTCTCGCCTCTTACGTACGTCATCAGTGCTATGCTATCCGTCGGCGTTGCGAACCACGACGTCCATTGCGATGACATCGAACTCTTGAGCTTCCAGCCCCCACAGGGACAAACCTGCGGCGACTACATGGCCCCGTACAACTCGGTAGCGTTCGGGGCTGTTTACAACCCAGACGCTACCTCAAACTGCCAGTTCTGTTCTCTCTCAAACACGAACGTTTTCCTTGCAACTGTCGACTCATACTACGGCGATAGATGGCGTAACCTTGGCCTGATCTGGGCCTACGTCGTTTTCAATGTTGGCGCCACTCTGCTGCTTTACTGGGTTGCTCGAGTCCCCAAGAATTCCAACTGGAATGTGCTCGAGAAAGCTAAGCAGCTGATTCTGAAAAGATCCTAATTCATTACTAGAATTTCCTATCTTTCATTACATATATCGGTGCTAGAACGTGTTAGATCTTAATTTCTACGGCCTTCTTTGACAGACTCTACGTTCCCTTTTGTTTAGACTGTCTCTCGTTGTGCATTTTCTCTATCGTCAACTAGAACTTACAGGGTTTACATCGGTGGGCTATTATTTGGGCGGGAATATTATCATGTGTATAATAGAATAATTATTGGTAGGTTGGGCTAATCAAGTCACTTTCACATTCTCCTAAGGACTTTGTCTTTTTAACATTTGCTAGAAAACAACTGGATCTCGCCGCTCGTTAACATTTGCTTTCGCAACTCTTTTAACCCTACCTAGGTACTATAACTAAATATACTGGAAGTGCTATCCGTAGTTGTCTGCAGGCGGGGTTCATTAGTAGGTACCTACCTAGGCATCAATAGGTAACAGCCCACCGACACTCGAGAGAAGCTGGGCTCTGATTAGGTAGTTAATATTTAAATAAATAATAGGTACTTTACTGATAAACTTTATTTCAAGACACATATTTATAATAATAAACTTAGGATAATTCCGAAAGCTGTTCCTCGTCCGTAATGTTGATTCAGCACTTATCGGTGATGTGCTAGCGGCTTCGAAGTTTTGTAGGTACATACGTACCCCTTATCCGCCCCATCGCCTCCTTATTAGCCAAATCAAGTTAACTAAATGATAGGGGTATTCAGTGTCACCTGTTAATGATGTCTAGAGCCGCGTAATTTTCAACTAGGGCTTCTTATACATATGTCCTACCTTTATCGCTCGAATAGGAGTAAGTTCGGCATCAAACAGCCCTGGATCCTTTCTGACGCAGGTGCTACGTATCATGATAATAACGTAAGTTGCGAATTAGCATTATCTCCTGGCGACCTATTTGGTTGGAATAACAACTAGAGTTCACATCATGCGGATTTTGCGAAGGAAGGGATTCGGAACGACCGATATCTAGAGCGGGTGTCTGTTCCGATAACCCCACCTGTAAGAGCCAGTTCCGGGGCCAAGTATAGACGGACCCTGAATCATTTTTTAGCGCGTCCTATCCGTGCAGTTACTGATGTTGAGGATTCGAAAGAGAACACGAGGCCTAGAAGTAGATCTATACATGGTTTCGTTCGATCGTTACTAAGTATAGAGCCCTATTCGCATTTCCTGGGGAAATTCCTAGCATTCTGCAGTAGTTCATCGCAAATCCTGGGATTCATGATCATGAGGCAACCGGATGATGAGCCGAGGACGACCTCGGGCCAGCCGACCTCGCAGTTCTAACGTTGGATCATGCCCCTCCCCTACAACTTCCTTTGCGCATGTCGGCAGTAGTCGCTCGTCCTGCTGTTGCATTGGAACGATCATGAATCTAACATTGCCGCATAGAAACGGGAACATATGTAGGGTAGTTGGCGTATGGTTCACTACCTAATCACCAATGCGACCTGAGAAGAATCGGTAACTCGGAGAGTGTGATTTTTGGGTATGACATATTTCAAAGAACCAGGAAATGGTTCCCTTAGATAGAAGTTTGAGACATCTCGATGTCAAAGTATCCTAGGTGAAGGTATTTTCGACTCAGATTTCAATTCTGCATACGGGGATTTCTAACTTATAATTCTCAGTTAATATGGCATTCATAATGCGCACTGAAGTTGTTCAATGTTCAAATACATGCCTCAAGAATCAAGCTTAGAACTTCTGACGATACCAAGGCTTCTAAGTTAGGAAATTGCGGGGGAACCTTGGAAGCTTGAGGCGGGTACAGTCTGGCCCCTATCCGTTAGCAGTACAGATAACATCCAGTAATTGTAAAGATAAGGCGAGGTTCAGTTAACTGTTAGGTACCTAGTAGAGGATAGGAAGAGGAGTAATATGAGAAGAGACAGAAAAGAATGACGTCGGACGTTAAAGTCGACGTCTAGAGTTTAGTCGGCGCGCACCGTAACCCTTGAATCAAGGAACCGTCTAGGTTGAGGACACTACCTAGGACCCTAGGTACCTGGTAGTAGGGATCGGCAAAATGCGCATTTTGAGCCAAAATGCAGCATTTAAATGCAATACATACATAATACCATTATACACATACAAAATTGCATTTT
>MU405289.1:0-179458 GCA_022836615.1 Annulohypoxylon bovei var. microspora
TTCCCACATGGGGGGCTCCCACCGCCCCCCAAACCCCCGGATCCTAACCCTAATCCTAACCACTAACCCTACGTGGTCTTGAGGGCTTACGTGGTTTTGAAGACCTGATCTTCAACCCAGGTCAGTTCGTTTTTATACAGCTAAGTAAAAGCTCCTAAAGTGGGTGACTAATCAACCCCTGGGAAAGTGCCCCCTGCGCTGGTTCAAAAGTGGCTTGACACGTGGTTGGAAACGTGGCTGATTAAAAGGGTGGCTTAAAAGGGCTGCTAGGTGCGTGGGCAATTGAAAAGTGGGTCTAGAAAGAGGATGCACCCAATCAGAGGGGTAGATGAATTTAACCAATTGAGAACGTTTCGTTGGTGCCAGCTAAGCTTGTGGATCCCCGATCTGAGGGTTTCCGCAGCAACGCTTGGACCACCTGCGGTGGCAAGCGTTGGCTGTTAAAATAACCTTAAATCGCATGTAAATTTAATTAATTATAAAACCTAGATTAATTAATAATTAATTATACAAGTTTATTTTTATTAATATAAAATAACGTTTATTATATATAAACGATATTTTATACGATTAAAAAGTTCGGACGTATAAATAATTATTTATATAAATAAAATATTAATAACGTAAATTAATTTATTTTTATACCTTTTTTTTACATTTTTACACCTTTTACATTAACTTTTTAAACTATATTTAAAAGCTTTAATTCGTTTAACGAATTAACCGATAAAAATAAAAATAAAAATAAAAATAAAAGTAAAATAATAATAAATATTTTTAACGTTATTAAAATTTTTAATACCACCGATTTTATTAATTTTCGAAAAAATTATAATAATTTAATTTATTAAATTCATTTACGGTTTAAATTATTAACTTTTAATTAAATAAAAGTTAATAAAAACTTAAATAAAAACATGAATAATTAATTTAAATATATATTTAATTTAATAATAAATTTTATAATAATTATAATAATAACGAAAACGGTTTAACCGTATTAACATTATATTAATAAAAATTTAATATCGGATTAAAATTAAATTAAATTATTAAACTTATTATTATATAATTTAAATAAACTTTTAAATACCCGTTATATTAAATAATATAATTTTAATTTATAATTGTTTTTATATTTAAAATAATTTAAAAATCGTACGTTAAATAAACGTTTTTTTAATAAAAAACTTAACTTTTAAAAAATTAATATTTTAAACGAAACTTAAATTAATTAAGAAAAAAAATTAAATAAATTTAATTAAAAACCGTATTATTTATTAAAGCATATAAGTTTTTTAAATATATATAAAAAAAAAAAATTTTCATCGTTAAAATTAATATAAATAAATTATACCGTTTTAAATAAATTTAATAAAATATAAAATAAATTAAAAATAACCTTAATATTTTATTTTTTATAAACCACGAGAATTTTTATAAAATTATCGGGTGATTTTTAATAAATAATAATTTACGTATAAATATAAAAATTAATTTAAATTATATTTTTAAAAATAATATTTTAAATATTAAAAAAACATTACGTGTTTAATAACCCGTTTATTATATTTATAATTTTATTATCGTAATAAAATAAAAGTTTCGTGAATTTTATAAAAAAATATAAAAAACTTTTTATAAGTTTTTTATACGCATTAAAAATTCACATTAAAATTATAAAATATTAATTAATTTATTATATATTTACGCATTAAATATATAATTATTACTTTATAATTAAATCGGGTTTTTAAATATAATTTAAATAATAAAAAAAATAATATAATAAACGGCTTTAATTATTTAAATATTAATCGAAAATAAAATATATAATATATTAATTAAAAGCAAAGCCCCGTATCCATTAATCACGTAATATAACACTTGTATATAATTAACCATCGTGGCTTTTTTCCACGATCATGTTATTTAACTTTATATATATATGTCATATATTTAATTATAATTTTTATAAATGGTTAATCACTCGTTATAAATACCAGTTTTTCATTAATTAAAAACCCTTCGTTATACATGCTTTAATATCGTTAACTTAACCGTCGTTATCGTTGTCGTTATATTTAAATCCCCGGGTGTTTAAAGCTTTGCTTTAAAATAATACCCGTAATAACCATTACATTTTACGGTATAATAACACTTTTTTATAATTTATAAATTTTAAAAATAATGATAATTTAACCGGGCGTAACTTAATTAAAGCCTTAAAATTTAACGAAAATAATGTTAATAATAATATAATAAATAATAATATTAAATTTTAAATAAAATGATCGATAAATTAACTTAATTAAAAAAAAAAAATTTATAATAAAAACATCCGATAATAAATACTTTAATTATAATAAAAAAATTATTAAATAAAAAATTATATTTAAAAACCACGTTTTCTTTGAAAAACCTCGACATATTTAACGAAATTTAAAAAAATTACATTAAAAAGCACTTTATTTAAAGAAAATAATAACGATCGTTAAAAATTCGAAAAGAAAATCCGAAATGTTTACGATAAATAAAAAAATAAAAGTAATAATAAACGAATTCATTTCGTAAAAAACGAAAATAAAAAACAAAATTAATAAAACTTAATAAAAGCGTTAATTAAATTAAATATCGATTTAAAACTTGTTAATTTATTTAATAACTTTAATAACGAAAATTAAAATAACCGTGTTTATTTAATAAAAATAAACAACGGTTTTAAACCATTATTATATAAAAATAAATTAATTAAAGAAAAATATAAAAAGTAATATAATTTTTTTATAATTAAATTAAACGATAAAAAGCATTTTATAACTTTTTTCGACTATGATTACGTAATTTATTACGTTTCATAATTTTTAATAAAAAATTTATAAAAATATAAAACGAAGTAATTATTTATTATGATAAAAATAAACGGTTTAAAGTTATATATAACGAAAAATATTATTATTATAATAAAATTAAAAATTAAAAATAAGTATAATGTTTTATTTACGGTGTTAATAAGAATTGTTTTAAATAAAACGTTTTTAAAAAATTTTATATTTAAAAAAAAAATATTTTATAAATAAAAAATTTAATGTAAAAACGAAATAAACGAAAAAATTATTATATTATAAAAATACGAAAAAAAACCTACTTTAAAATTAATTAATAAAGTGTTAATTAATTATATATAAAATTTAATTTTCAACGTTTTTTATAAACTTAAATTACGATAATATAAAAATATATTTATTATAAATAATATAATTAACGTTTATTTAAATATTTATATTAATAAAGTATTTAAATTTTTTAACGAAAAAAAACAACGAATAAATATAATTATAAAAACATAATATTATATTAATATAAATAATTTTTTATTTATAAAGTTTTT
Source organism: Annulohypoxylon bovei var. microspora (assembly GCA_022836615.1). Lineage (NCBI taxonomy): Eukaryota > Fungi > Ascomycota > Sordariomycetes > Xylariales > Hypoxylaceae > Annulohypoxylon > Annulohypoxylon bovei. The sequence goes on from MU405289.1 coordinate 3,392, forward strand.
TTTAAAAAAATATACTTTATAATAAAAATAAACGTTACGTAAATGCGTTAAAAAATACGAAGGAAAAATTATTCGAAAAAATAAAAGTTTTTAAACTTTATTATTATTATTTATCTTTAAAAAAACATCCGGTTAAACGGTTATATTAAATAAAATAAATTTAAATGTAATTTAACGTTTTTATTACGATTATTAAAAAATTAATAAACGTATAAAAAAAAACGCGCATTTATTACTTAATATTATAAATTAAATTTAAAAAGTATTAAATTATAAATGATATACTTTTATTAATTTAAAGGATAAGTTTTAATATATACTTATATACGAACCACATTATAAAAAAATAACTTTCGTAATTTTATTCGAAATATACGAATAAATAATAATATCATTCGATTTAATAAACGCTTTAACGACGTTTTAAATACTTATAAAAAAAATTATAATTTTTTTATTAAATAATATAATAATATAAGTTAATACGAAAAAGTAATTATATAAACGACTTTTAATAATCTTTAAACGCTTCGTAATATATAATATAATTATTAACACTTTTAAATTTTAATTTTTCGTTAAAAATTTTTTTTTTTTAATTTTATTATTTTTAAAATTAACATTAAAACAAATTCAATTAAAGTAATAATAATTAAAAATCGCTTTAAATTTAAAATAATTATATAAATTAAAACGTTTATTAACGTAATAAGTTATTTTAAATATTTAATAAAAGATTATTCGATAATAATAACTTTATTAATAACTTTTACGGGTGAATTTAAAGGTAAATTTATTAAATTAAATATAAAAGTAATAATAATATAAAAAAAATTATAATTTAATTACCATTATATTAATGGTATAACGATTTAATTAAAAGTTATTTTTAATAATTAAATTAAACATTAATAAATTATATACTAAAGTAATTTTACTTTAACTACATTTTTACGGTAATTAAAACGTTTTACATTTAATAATTTATTTTTTTAAAAAACTTACGAATATATAAATATATTATTTATGACGGTTCCCATGAACAACGGTAAATTTATATTATATGGGGTCAAAAATGAAGTTATTTTCATTAATAAAAAAAAAAGGAAAAGTAATAATCCTTCGTTTTTAAAGCTATGATATTTATATTTAAAGGTGTGGATTAAATTAATTAACGTAAAAACCCTTTTTATACGTGTTTTAATAATTTTAACGACTTATTTAAAGCTATTAATAACTTTATCATAAGGATCCACGTTTATCGCGTTTGTAACCATGATATAAGCTCGCGTTAATTTTTACTTTAATTAACTTTCCGGGTCTTCGACCCGTAACATTATTTAACTTAAAAAAGAAAATTATTAAAAATTATATTATTATTATAACATTAATACCATTAAATAAAAAAAAAAGAAATTATAATAATTATAAATTATAAATCGTTTAAATTAATTAATATTAAAATTAAATAATTTATTAAAATTATACATTTTTTAAATATTATTAAATATTATAATATACGGATTATTTATCGCTTTAATAAAATTTATATATTAATAAATTATTTATTTAAACTTTTCGATTCGAATTTAACCGATAAAATTTTACCGATTAATAAAAACGAAATAATAACGAAATTTATTCGATACTTTTACAAGCTTAATTAATTAAACTTTTAAACGATTTACGAACATTTATTATAAGGAATAAATTTTTTAACGGTAATAAAAAAAATAAATAAAAAAACATTTCGTTAAATATTAAAATTAATTATATAAAATTTCGAAATATATTAAAACATTTAAAAACCTTTCATATACGGCGGGAACGGTAATTAATGTAACGAATATATAACTTATATTAAAATATAATAATATAATTTATTAATTAATAAACATATATTATAATTAAAAATATATTGCGATTAAAATGATATTTAAAAAAATAATAAAATCATTTTAATACTTTAAAATAACGTTAATAACATATTAAATTATAATTAAATATCTTTTTTATTAATTAATAAAAAAACCAAATACGTTATTATTAAATTTATAACCGATACATTTTTTAATATTATTCACGCGTTAAATAATTAATTATACGTTTTTAAAATAAACGGTAATATTAATGGTAATTAAATACGTTATTAATTAAATGAAAATTAAAATAATATTATTAATAAAATTCGTTAATTATATTTTATTATTTATAAAAATTAAAAAAACGTTTAATTATTTATAAAAATAAATATTTAATAACGTTTAAAATTTCGTCGGTTACGAAGTTATAAACTAAACTTAATAACACGGTTCCACCATAAAATTAATTATTTTTTTATATTTTAAAAGTAATAATAAAATAAAAAAAATTAATAATAATTTAAAAAAAATTATACTTCGAAAATATTAAACGAATTCCATAATTACGAACTTATTTAATTTATTTTAACGAGCTTTAATTATCCATAACCGTATTATTAAATTTAACGGTTATAATAATTTTTTTTTAATATTTAATACGTAATTTTTTTAAAATTAACCACTTATTAAATACGCCGAATATATTCGCGAATTAATTAAAAAAAAAGTTATAATTTAAAAATAATTAATAATATAATACGAGGCTTTTATAACTTGTAATTATAATAATATAAAAGTATCCCGAAAATAAATAAAAACATATTTATAAAAAAAAAAAAATTTAATACGTATTTACGTTTTTAAAAATTAAATATTAAAAGTACGATAACGGGTAAATAAATATAAGTTATATTATAACGACCCGTGGGAAATTTACCGTTACCATTAAAGTAATATTTATTATTTACATAATTTAAAAAAATTAATGTTTTTTAATAAATATAACGGTAATAACTTATTTTTAACGTACGTAAACGACGACCACCTCGTATAAAACTTATAATATATAAATAAACGAATGCTTAAATAAAACCGGCGGCGGTTATATAAAAAAATACATTTATAATAATTACGGATAATTATAATAAAAAAAAAAAATATAAATCCTTAATTTAAAAGTTTTTATAATAACGTTTAAATTATTTATAATGGTAAACATTAATTATCAAAATAATTTTAAATCGCATGTAAATTTAATTAATTATAAAACTTAAATTAATTAATAATTAATTATATAAGTTTATTTTTATTAATATAAAATAACATTTATTACATATAAACGATATTTTATACGATTAAAAAGCTCGGACGTATAAGCTTAAAAAGGTTTATTAATTTCTTATTAATTACTTATTAATTATTTATTAATTACTTTATTAATTATTTATTAATTTATATTTCTAAACTTTTTAATTATACGGAATATTATTTATATATAATAAACGTTATTTTATATTAATAAAAATAAATTTATATATAAATTATTAATTAATTTAAGTTTTATAATTAATTAAATTTATATACGATTTAAAATTATTTTAAAACCAACGCTTATTACCGTAAATGGTTTAAATGTTATTATAAAAACCTTTAAATTAAAAATCCATACCATTTTTTTTCCATTATAATTATTTATAATTATTATAAACGTAATTTTTTTTATAATTACCATTAATTTTATTTAAGTATTTATTTACTTATATATTATAAATTTCGTACGAAATAACCGTTATCCACGTACGTTAAAAATAAATTATTACCATTATACTTATTAAAAAACATTAACTTTTTTAAATTACGTAATTAATAAATATTATTTTAATAATAACGGTAAATTTCCTATAAGTCGTTATAATATAACTTATATTTATTTATTTATTATTATATTTTTAACATTTAATTTTTAAAAACGTAAATATATATTAAACTTTTTTTTTTTTATAAATACGCTTTTATTTATTTTTAAAATATTTTTATACCATTATAATAATTATAAGTTATAAAAGCTTTATATTATATTAAAATTTTTGGGGTCTTTTTTTTCTTTTACCCGGTACGGCCCTCCACAATGTCCGGGAAAACGCGACCTACGCAAGCTCCGGGGCGTTTTTGCCCTCCCAAAGTTACGGGGACCGGGAAAAAGAAAAAAAAGACCCCAAAAATTTTTCTTCGCAGAAAGCTGTTGGTTGGGAAAAGGTCCAAGAAAAGGGGTGGAAAACGGGGTAGAAAACGGGGTGGAAAAAGGGTAGGAAAAGGGGTGGGAAAGGGGGTGGGAAAGGGGGGCAATAGGGTGGAAAAAAAGACAGAATCCGTCCGGAGGACATCACCACTCATCTAATTGACTGATTAATTGACTGACTGATTCACTGACTGACTGATTGACTGACTTACTGACTGGTTGAAACCCTGGTTGAAAAGCTGGTTGAAAAGCTGGTTGAAAAGCTGGTTGAAAAGCTGGTTGACTTATTGGCTAATTGGCTAATTGGTCAATTGGTCGAATAGATGACTAAATACCTGACTGAATACTTGACTGACTTACTGACAGGTTGACTGGTTGAATACCTGATCAATTGATTGACTGACTGGTTGAAACCCTGGTTCAAAAGCTGGTTGATTCAACAACTGGTTGAACAGCTGACTGACTTACTGACTGACTTACTGACTGACTTACTGACTGACTTACTTACTGATTAAACAACGGGTTGAACAGCTTACTGACTCCCTGGCAAAAAGAACACATTCCCACATGGGGGGCTCCCACCGCCCCCCAAACCCCCGGATCCTAACCCTAATCCTAACCTTACCCCTAACCCTAATCTTATCCTTACCCCTAACCCTAATCCTAACCACTAACCCTACGTGGGCTTGAAGCTTTACGTTGTCTTGAAGGCTTACGTGGTTTTGAAGACCTGATCTTCAACCCAGGTCAGTTCGTTTTTATACAGCTAAGTAAAAGCCCTGGATGTGGGTGACTAATCAACCCCTGGAAAAGTGGCCCCTGCGCGCGAAAGGTGGTGGTTCAAAAGTGGCTTGACACGTGGTCCGAAAGGTGGCTAATTGAAAGGGTGGCTTAAAAGGCTGCTGGGTGCGCGGGCAATTGAAAGGTGGGTCCAAAAAGAGGATGCACCCAATCAGAGGGGTGGATGAATTTAACCAATTGAGAACGTTTCGCTGGTGCCAGCTAAGCTTGAAAAGGTTTATCAGTTTCTTATCAATTACTTATCAATTACTTATCAATTACCTTATCAATTACTTATCAGTTTGCTGACAATTGTATGACTAATTATCCAAAAAAGTTTGAGCGTAATAGTGTCCTCCGGACGGATTAACTTTAAAAATAATAAAACCGAGAAAGATTTTTTTTTTAACGAAAAGTTAAAACTTAAAGGTGTTAATAATTATACCGTATATTATAAAACGTTTAAAAATTATTAAAAATCGTTTATATAATTATTTTTTCGTATTAATTTATATTATTATATTATTTAATAATTTAATTAATTATTTAATAAAAAGAGTTATAATTTCTTTTATAAGTATTTAAAATATTATTAAAGCGTTTATTAAACTAAATAATATTATTATTTATTTATATATTTTAAATAAAATTATAAAAGTTATTTTTTTATAATAAAGTTTATATATAAATATATATTAAAACTTGTTTTTTAAATTAATAAAAGTATATTATAAATTTAATATTTTTTAAATTTAATTTATAACATTAAATAATAAATGCGCGTTTTTTTATACGTTTATTAATTTTTTAATAATCGTAATAAAAACATTAAATCACATTTAAATTTATTTTATTTAATATAATTATTTAATTAAATGCTTTTTTAAAGGTAAATAATAATAATAAAACTTAAGGATTTTTATTTTTTTAAATAATTTTTCTTTTATATTTTTTAACGAATTTATATAACGTTTATTTTTATTATAAATTATATTTTTTCGAAAAAAACTTTATAAATAAAAAGTTATTTATATTAATATAATGTTATATTTTCGTGATTATATTTATTCGTCGTTTTTTTTCATCGAAAAATTCAAATATTTCATTAATATAAATATTTAAATAAACGTTAATTATATTATTTATAATAAATATATTTTTATACCATTATAATTTAAACTTATAAAAAACATTAAAAATTAACTTTTATATATAATTAATTAACATTTTATTAATTGGTTTTAAAATAAACTTTCCTTTATATTTTTATAATATAATAATTTTTTCATTTACCTCGTTTTTACATTAAATTTCCCACTTATAAAATACACCTTTTTTAAATATAAGGTTTTTTAAAAACATTTTATTTAAAATAATTCCCATTAACACCGTGAATAAAACATTATATTTATTTTTAATTTTAAACTTTATTATAATAATAATATTTTTCATTTTATATTACCTTAAACCGCTTACTTTTATTATAATAAATAATCGCTTCGTTTCGTATTTTTATAAATTTTTTATTAAAGATTATAAAACGTAATAAACCGCGTAACCATAATCGAAAAAAATTATAAAATACTTTTCATCGTTTAATTTAATTATGAAAAAATTATGCTACTTTTTATATTTTTCTTTAATTAATTTATTTTTATATAATAATAATTTAAAACCGTTATTTATTTTTATTAAATAAACATAATTATTTTAATTTTCATTATTAAGGTTATTAAATAAATTAATAAGCTTTAAATTAATATTTAATTTAATTAACGCTTTTATTAAACTTTATTAATTTTATTTTTCATTTTCATTTTTTATAAAATAAATTCGTTTATTATTACTTTTATTCTTTTATTTATTATAAACATTTCGAACTTTTTTTCCGAATTTTTAACGATCATTATTATTTTTTTTAAATAAAATACCTTTCAGCGTAACTTTTTTAAATTTCATTAAATATATTAAAATCTTTTAAAAAAAACGTAACTTTTAAATATAATCTTTTATTTAATAACCTTTTTTATTATAATTAAAATATTTATTATTAAATGCTTTTATTATAAATCCGCTTTTTTTTTTAATTAAATTAATTTATTAATCATTTTATTTAAAATCCGATATTATTATTTATTATACCGCCATTAACATTGTTTTTATTAAATCTTAAAGTTTTAATTATTATTACTTTTAAAATTCATAAGTTATAAAAAAACACCGTTATATCGTAAAATATAATAATTATTATAAATATATTATATATTTTATTTTTAATTAATATTTAAATAATTAAAACCGTTCGTTATATTATTTCTTTTATTATTTAAGTTATATTTAAAAGATTAATTTAATTATAAAGCGATAATTATACGTTTAATACGTAAATACGTAATAAGTTAATTAATATTTTATAATTTTAATATAAATCTTTAATACGTATAAAAAAATTATAAAAAGCTTTTTACATTTTTTTTATAAAGTTTATAAAACTTTTATTTTATTATAATAATAAAGTTATAAATATAATAAATAAGTTATAAAATACGTAATATTTTTTTAATATTTAAAATATTATTTTTAAAAATATAATTTAAATTAATTTTTACATTTACACGTAAATTATTATTTATTAAAAATCATTTAATAACTTTATAAAAATTTTTATAATTTATAAAAAATAAAATATTAAAGTTACTTTTAATTTATTTTATATTTCGTTAAACTTATTTAAAACGATATAATTTATTTATATTAATTTTAATAATAAAAATATTATTATTTTATTTTTTTCTTTACATTTAAAAAACTTATATATTTTAATAAATAATATAATTTTTAATTAAATTTATTTAATTTTTCTTTTTTAATTAATTTAAACTTCGTTTAAAATATTAATTTTTTAAAAGTTAAGCTTTTTATTAAAAAAACATTTATTTAATATACGATTTTTAAATTATTTTAAATATAAAAACGATTATAAATTAAAATCATGCCATTTAATATAAAGATTTATTATTTTAATAATATTACATTTTTAATAATATTCCCGTCGGAACGGAGCCGGCTTTTCTGATTGGTTGAAATCCTTATCGATAAGCATGGACCAGGTATAAAGGTACCTTAACATATATACAAATTTGTATGCATTTTATTATACCAGTCCTTGTGGGATTAAATCGTATAATATTTTATATTTACATTTAAATAACTTTTTTAACGGCCATTTAATTCTAAAATAATTAAGTTTATTCGAAAGTTATTTTAAATTTTAATTAATTAAACCAGGTTATATCATGTATAAATAAATATTAATATAATTATACCATGGATTATAAAAGGTATAAAAGGTACCGGAACCTTTCGGGGGTATTACATGCGACCGGTTTAAAATAATAACATTAAAAGCTGCGATTTAATAACTTATTAAAGACGATTTATTAAGTGTAACTTATTGAAATTTAAATCATTAAAATTGTTAAATTAAAGGCTTTTAAAGTATTAAATTATAATAAAATATATGTCGTAAAAGGAAAATTATTTAAATTAAGGTTGTGAAATTACCTTGTATCGTTTTTTAATAATTATATGGCTTATTAATAAGGTTTTTAACCAATTAAAAACGCTTTTTCTTAAAAAGAAAGGTATTATTAAATGTAATATTATTGAAATAATAAATTTTTTAATATAATAAGTGTTTAAAAACTCATTTAAATTATATAATAATAAATTTAATAATTTAATTTAATTTTAATTTAATATTAAATTTTCATTAATATAATATTAATACGGTTAAACCGTTTTTATTATCGTTATAATTATTATAAAGTTCGTTATTAAATTAAACATATATTTAAATTAATTATTTATATTTTTATTTAAATTTTCATTAATTTTTATTTAATTAAAAATTAATAATTTAAGCCGTAAATAAATTTAATAAATTAAATTATTATAATTCTTTTAAAAATTAATAAAATTAATAACATTAAAAACTTTAACGATATTAAAAACATTTATTATTATTTTACTTTTATTTTTAATTTTATTTTTAATTTTATTTATTAATTCGTTAAATAAATTAAAACTTTTAAATATAATTTAAAAAATTAATATAAAAAATATAAAAATGTGAAAAAAAAATATAAAAATAAATTAATTTACGTTATTAACGTTTTATTTACGTAAATAATTATTTATATTTTTAAGCTTTTTAATTATATAAAATATCGTTTATATATAATAAATATTATTTTATATTAATAAAAGTAAATTCGTGTATAAATTATTAATTAATTTAAGTTTTATAATTAATTAAATTTACATGCGATTTAAAGTTATTTTAATAATTAACGTTTATTATCGTAAATGGTTTAAACGTTATTACGAAAACTTTTAAATCGGGGATTTATAAGTTTATTAATAATTATATAATTAATTATTTAAAAAAGTTTAAACGTAATAATATTTTCCGGACGAATAAATAATTTAATTATATAATATAAAATTTTTAAGGTTTTTTTTTTTTTTATTTAATATAACCTTTTATAATGTCCGGGAAAACGCGACTTACGTAAGCTCCGGGGCGTTTTTGCCCTCTTAAAGTTACGGGGATTAAGAAAAAAAAAAAAAAACCTTAAAAATTTTATAACTTTAAGCCGATAAATTTTTAATTTTTAAAAAAATATTAAAACTTTTAACGTGTTACGAAAAGCGTAAATTTACAATGGCATAAAAGCGATTTTATTCGTACGGTTATTTAAAAATAATAAAATTACGAAAAAAGAAAAAATTTTTAACGCCGCGGCGTTAATTAAGCTTTTTACATGTAAAAAAGCGATAAATAATTATTTATTTTCACCGTTTTATTTATCGTTTTATAAATAACTTTTTTTTTATTTTTTATTTTTTTATGTATTATATTTTATTTTTTATAATTTAAACCATGGTTTAAACCATGATATAACGGTTTAAAAAACCATTTAATTAATTATTTAATAACGGGATTAAAAACTTATTTTTTTTTAAAAAAAAAAAATTCCGTTTATTAATAAATTTTTTAATTAAAACGAACGTGTTTTTTAATTAAACCCACGACGAAGTTTTATTACCCCGCCTTTAATGTTTAATATAATAAAAATAAATTTATTTTAAACCGTATTATTTATTATTTTAAATAAATTAATAATATTAAAAAATTAATCGCGGATCGTTTTTTTTTTTTTTTATTCCTTTTCGTGCCTTTTATTTTTTCACCTTAATTCGTGCGTTTTAAAATCCGGTCGTTTTTTTTAATAAAATAAAATAACGAACCCGAAAAACCGGATAATTTTCGGCGCACTTTTAAAACATAATTAATAATTTTATTTTTATTTTCGTTAAAAATCCGCATTAAAAACTTACGTTTTTTATTAAATAACTTAAATTTTATATTTAAAAAATAAAAAATAAATACGAAAAATAAATTTCAAATTAATTAATAAAAATTCTTTAAAAAATATATTTAATTTATGTAATTTTATTTATTTATTAAAAGCGAAGTTAAATTAATTTTTTTATTTTTTTATTAAAAATAATATTAATTAATATATTAAAATTAAATAAATATACGATTTATTAAAATTATTATATAATAATTTTAACGTTAAAACTTAAATTAAAATTAATTTTTATAAACTTAATATATAAATAAATAAATAATTCTTTAAGTTTTACGTGTTTTTTATATCGTTAATAAATAAATAAAAAATTTTAATATTTAAATGGAAAAAGGAATTAAACCGTTAATTAACCGTTAATTTTTATATTTAAGTTTTTTATTATTATTTAAATAAAAAAATAAGTGACTTAACGTAATAGTTGCGTGCTTGGTCCGCTTTTATTATAATAATTTTTCGTAATGGAAAAAAAAGGTTCGAATCTTTTAATTATCATTAATTTTAACGGGTTTTTAAATATGTATTTTAATAAAATTAAACCTTATAATCTTATAATAATAAAAAAGTGCTTAAATGGTAATATCACTTAAACGTAAATTAAGTTTAAATTTTTTAAAAGGTTAAGTATTTTAAAAAGGTTATTACTTTTAAAGTTATTAAAGTTATTATTATTGTATTTTTAATGGTTTAAGAATAAATTATTAACGATTTAAACGATAATAAAAAGATTGTTTTATTTTAATAAATTACGTTAATAAAACGGAGGATATGTTATTACCTTATATCCATTTTTCTTAAAAATGGTAACTTAACGATATATAAATAAAATCGTAACGTAATGTAAATAATTTAATATTATAAATAATATTTAATTTACTTTAAAATAAACCATATAACATAAAAATCCCTTAATTTAATTAAAAGTAAAAAATAACCCCCTTAAAGTTACGGCCTTAAATATTATATAATAAAATATAATTGAAAAAAAATTTAAAGGAGGAAAAAGAAAAAGTTATAATTATAATATAAAAAACCGAAATTAGTTATAAAGGAATAAAAGGTTTTTTATTTTAATTACCATAAAGTTTTTTTTTTATTTTTTAATAAAATAAATATATAAACTTATTCGTAATAAAAAAAATATAATATATAATTAATAAAACGTTACTTTAATTATATAAATATTTACTTGTGGCAGCTTCGCATATTATATAATTAAGAAATAATTATATATTTAGGTAAATTAATGTAAAATGAATAATAATAATAATAATAATAAATAAAAAAATAAAGTTTACCGAATTTAAAAACTTTTATTTAACGTTAATTTAATAACGCGCCGAAGTTATTTAAAAGAAAATTAATTTAATAATTTTTTAATTTTAATTTAAAATTAAAATTACTTTTAACGTTACGAAAATAACTTTTATTAATTTTAATATTTTTTATTTAATAACGGAAATTATAACTTAAATATATACGAAAAAACTTTTTTAAATTCTTTTAATTCCCCGTTAACGTAACGTTTTCGTAACGTTTAACATTAATTTAATTTATTATTTTTATAAATAAAAAAGTTATTTTTTTAATAATTATTTAACGCGTAATACGAAAACCGAAATAATAATTATCGTTTTAAAAAACGAAATAATAAAACATAATAAAAACGATGTTAATTTAAAATTAAAAAAAAATAACGTTTAAATAAAATTTTTAATTTAAGTTTTTTTTTATATATTTATTTATTAATATTTACTTTTATTAATTTTAATTTTTTAAATTTTATAATAAAAAAATTATAATTTATAATTAATATATCGATTCGTTTACGAAACGTAAACGTAATAATAACGATGTAAACGTTAATAAATATTAAAATATAAACGTATATAATCGTTAATTAACGAAACGCGTATTTAATAATAAATGTAAAAAAAAAAAATTATTATTTAATTTAATTAATTTATTATAATAAAAAGTTTTAACGAAATAATTTATATTAACATTTAAATGTAAAATAAAAGTTTTTATAACGTATTTATTTTTTTAATAAATTTAAAAAAATTATTTTTAATTTTAAATAATATTAAAACTTAAATTTTTAACGAAATATAATATTATATTAAATAACCAGCGTTAACGGTTAATTTTCTTTAAATCGTTACTTTTTTATTATTATTACGTTTTTAATATTATATTAAAACTTTTTATTTTTTAAAAAAACGTGGATAAAATTATATAAAAAAATATAAAATGTTATAATTACTTTTAATTTCGTGCTTCGAAAAAAAAATAAACCATTATAACGTTTATATATTTTATAATAAATTTTATAATTAAAATAAACCGGTAATTTTTCGTTATTATTTTTTTTTTAATTTTTTATTAAACCCTTGGTATATTTCGCATTATTATTTATTATAAACGTTTATTTAATTTTAAGCTTAACATTTATTAAAAAAATATTACGTTTTTAATAAAGTTTTAACGTAATTTATAAATTATTAAACGTTTTCGTTTTATTATATTAAAAATTCGATTTAATTTTTAAAAAAAAATTATAATAAAAAAACGATTTTATTTAAAAGTAAATTATAAAAAAACTTTTTCTTTATTTATATAATTTAATTAAAATGTTTTTTTAAAAAAACAACGATTTATTATTATTTTATTAATTTTTTAATTATAAAATAAATTTAAAAAAAAATGTTAATTTTATTAAATTAATTTTTTTAATATAAATACGGAACATTTACGAATTTTAAAAAAATATTTATCGGACCATTTACGTAAAAAATGGATTATATTTAATACGGTTAAATATAAATTTTTCGTTTTTTTTACGAAAAAATTAAAAAGTGATTTATGGTTTTATATCGATTATTAAAAATTAAATGCTTATATTAAAAAAAATTATTATTATTATTTTTAATTAATAAAACGTTAAAAAACATTTTTAAAATTAAAATTTTTATAAACTTTAACATTTATTAAATTTTCCATTATATTAAAATGAACTTTGTTTTAAAAAATTTTATTATTTTTTAAATCCGTTTTAAATCGTATAAATATCGCGTGCTTTTTTTTAAATTAAATAATGGGCTTAATGCGTTTTAAAATTATATTAATTAAACTTTTTTTTTATTTTTTAACGATTTTTACACGGCGTATATAAATGATATTTTAATTTATTTAAAAGATTTATTTTTTTACGAATATTATATATGGTAAATATTAAAACGTTTACGTTTCGTTAATTTATAAGTCGATATTTAAAAAAGCGAGTTTTTAATTACGAAAATTAAGTTTTTAAAGTTTATTATTTTTATTTTTAACGTGATTATTAATTAAAATAAAATTAAAGTAATTTAAAATTAAAAAATATTTACCTGGGTTTAAAAATTTTAATCGTTTTTAAGCTTTTATAATTTTTATCGGTAATTTATATTGAAATATAATTAAATTATAAAGTTTTTATATTTTTTTATTATTACTTCGTATTAAATTTAAATTAACGAATATATTAAAACGTTTAAAACTTTAAAAAAATTTTAATTATTTTTTTAATTTTAAAGCATTTTTATGAAAATTAAAAGGTTAAATTAAAAACCGACGCTTTTAACGAAGTGATTTTTAAAGCTTTTTTATAATTAAATGAATTAAAGGATTAACATTTAATAATTTTTTTTTAACATAATAATTTTTTCGGAATGTAATTATTTTATTTATAATAAAAAACTTTTTATTATTATAATAATAACGAAATTTTAAAAATATATATTCGTTTTATTAAATAATAAATTTAATATATTTATAAATTATTAAATATTATAATATTTCGTTATTAAAAAAAAGTTAAATTTTTATTAAATTAATTAAAATAAACATTTATTTCGATTTAATTATAAGTTATATTATTATTTAAAAAAAGAAAATATAATAATTAATATTTTATTTTAAAAAACGGTTAATTTAATTATTTAAAAAACGATTAAAAATATAATTAATTCGTTATTTTATTATTTTTTTTAATGTTTCATAATAAAATAAATCTTTTATAACTTTTAATTAATAAACTTTTAACGAATTTATTATTTTTTAATTTTTAATGCATTTTAATTATAATAAAAAATTTTAAAAAAAATTATTTTAAAGTATTAAATTAATTAACGTTATTTTAACGGTTAATTAAAATGCCGTTAAATTAAAAATGTAATGCGAACGAATTAAAAAAAAACGGGTACGTTTTATAAAATAAATTATTATTTTTAAAAAAAAAATTAATAATTTTAAATAACGGGAAATTTTATTATTTTTTAAATTAAACGTATTTAAATTAAAATAAAATATATATAATAATATAAAAAAAATATTCGTGGTTTAATATAAAAACGTTTATAAACCGTTATTACGTTTATTATAAATAATACCAGCGAAATTAAAACTTTAAAATTAAATTAATAAATTTATTTTAATTATTTTTTATTAATAAATAAATGTAATAATATATTTTAATGGATTTTAAATTTATATTTTTTAATTATAAAAAGTTCGATTCGATTTTAATAATCGTTAATTAATTAAATAAAAAACTTTTTTCGTTATTTATATATAAAATTTATATTATTACGTAATTCGTAAACTTATATTATAAATATATTTAACGTATTAATAAAACTTTTAAAACGATTATATTTAATAAAAGTTTTTAATTTATAACCGTTTTTTTAAACGAATTAATTAAATTTATTAAAATAAATTTTTATAAATTAATAACGGAACATTTATAATCCGACGATTAAATAAAAATCTTTAATTAATTCATTTAAATGAAATTACGATTTTTTATAAAAAACTTTTAAAATAATTAATCGGAAATATTATTTTATTTAAATTTCGCGTACGTTATTTAATTACATTCGAATATAAAGCTTTTTTTTATAAAAATAAAAATAAAATTCGTTTTAAAAATAATTTTTAATTAATAAACTTATATTCGTAAATTTAAAACCTTTTAAAAAAAACTTAATTATACCGTTATTTAATCGTTAATAAAACGTTAAATTTCCGTTATATAATAAATCCGTAAAAACTTTTTATTAACATAAAATTATTAAAACGAATAAATTAATAAAAAAAATTAACCGATAAATTAAATAATAAACGATTAAATATATATTCGTAAAAATAATTAATAAATAAATTATTTTTACGACGGTTTAAATTATTTAATAATAAATTTTTTTAAAATATTAACGAAACTTTATTATAACGTTTTTAAAATTAATTTACTTTTAAATATAAAAATTTATTAAATTTTAAACGTAAACCGGTTAATTAAAACCTTAAATAATTTAATTTTAAAATAAATAATAAATTTTTCGTTTTTAATAAAAATTAATAAAAAATAAAAATACGAAATATTTAAAATATTAAGCTTTAAGTTTTTTAAAAGAAAACTTTAATAAATAAATTACGATTTTAATTTAACGTGGTACCTTTTTAAGGATTTTTTTAATGCGTTAATTAAAGTAAAAGATTTTTATAATTTACATTTTAAAATTATTAATTTTTTAATTAAACTTCGGTAATAAATCGAAACCGTCGTGGAAAATAAAATATTAAAAATAATAAATAAAAACGATTTATTTATTATAAAAAAAAGAAATTAAAAGAATAAATTATAAGCGTATTAATAAATAATTTATTTTTTTTATAAACCGAATTTTTTTTAAAAAAAAAGTTATATAATAACGCTTAATTACCGTTATTTTTAAAGTATATTAATAAAACGATTAATTAATATTTTAATTATAAAATTAATCTATAAAAACCTTTTAAAAGAAATTATTTTATGGTTTTTTTTTAACTTTTTATTTTAAATATTTTTATTAATAAAATATATGGTTTATTATTACTTAAGCTTTGTTTCGATTTAAAATTTATTCGCCGTGACATTTTAATTTCGAAATTTAAAATTTAATTATAAATTAATAATTTAAATTTTTTTTTTACGTTTATAATTAACGTTAAAAATTTATTTAAATTATTATTATATTTTTCGTAAACTTTTAATATTAATTATTTATTATTTATTTTATTTTTTATATATTATTATTTTATATATTATTATTTTATATATTATTATTTTATACGTAATTTTTTTAATTTATTTTATTTTTATATATATATTTTTTTATATATTATTTTATTTTAATTTTTTATTAATTTTCATTTTATATGTTTTAATTTTATATATATATATTTTTATATATTTTAATTTTATATATTTTTTCTTTAATATATTATTACTTTTATTCGTTATATAATATTATTTTTTATTCGTTTTAATTTTATAAATTATTTTAATTATTTATATAATATTTCATTTTTTATATAATATTTTATTTTTTTATACGTTATTATTTTTATAAATTATTTTATTTTAATTTTTTATTAATTTTTATTTTATACGTTTTAATTTCGTACGCCCCGGTTTTATACGTTTTTATTTTATAAATTATTATTATTATATAATTTTTCTTTTATATAATTAATTACTTTAATTTTTTCGTATATTAAATTTTTTTTTTATATATTTTAATTTTATAAATTATTTTATTTTTTTATATATTATTATTTTTAATATATTTTAATTTCGTATATTTTTATATTTTTTTATATTATTAATTTAATAAAATTAAATAATTACGCATTAAATACGTAAAAAGTAAATAAAATTTTAAATATTATTTTATTAATTATTACGGGTCGAAAACCCGGAAAATTAATTAAAATAAAAATTAATGCGAGCTTATATTATGGTTATAAATGCGATAAATGTGGGTCTTTATAATGAAGTTATTAATAACTTTAAGTGGGTCGTTAAAGTTATTAAAACACGTATAAAAAGGGTTTTTATATTAATTAATTTAATTTATACTTTTAAACATAAATATCGTAACTTTAAAAACGAAAAGTTATTATTTTTTTTTTTTTTATTAATGAAAATAATTTTATTTTTAATTTTATATAACATAAGTTTATCGTTGCTTATAAAAACCATTACATTAATATATATAAAAATAATTTAAATTAAATAAAAAACGTGGAAAAAATTAATTTAATATTAATTTAATTTTATATAATTATATAATAAAAATGGATTTTACCGGATACGGTCACATGATTAATATTCCGATATATACGTTATTATTTTCGTATATTATTTTATTTTATTTTTTCGTACGTTTTATTTTTTATATATTTCGTTTTTTTAATTTTTTTATATAATACGTTATTTTTTATTTATTTTTTAAATTAAACTTTTAAATTAATATAATAATTAATTTAAAAAATAATTTTATCGGAATACTGGTCATGTGACCGTATCCGGCAGGATCCACTTTTATTATATGGTTATGTAAAATTAAATTAATATTAAATTAATTTCCCCCACGTCCCCCATTTAACTTAAATTCCTTTTATATACATTAATAAAATAACACTTTAAATTTTATTTATTTTTTATATATTTAATACGTAATTATTTAACTTTATTAAATTAATATTAATTAATAATTAACCGATTACGTTAATTATAAAATAATAAAATAAAAATAAAAAAAAATAAGTTTTTATATTTAATGCGGTAATTAAATTATTATTAATGTGAAATAACCTTATGTTAATTTAAAAATCTCGGGGTTTAATTAAAGGTTAAAGGATTTACGTTTATTACGTACGAAAAAATTAAGTATTACGATTTCATTAATGTTTAAAGTTTAATTAAAAGTTAAAATTATTAATATATTATAAAAAAGATTTTTTTAACCGTGATTAATTAATATTTAAGGTTTAATTAAAGGTTAAAATGTATTGGTTTATTATGTAAAAATAACTTGGTATTTATTTTTAAAAAAGGTATTTCGGTATTTAAATTTAAAAATAATAAATGTGATTTAATAATAATAATTTAATAATCACGTGTTAATAAAATTATTATTTTTACATGACTTGTTTTATTTAAAAAAATTTTTCTTTAATTTTTACCTTACATTTTTTTTTTATATTAAAAATATATAAGCTTTATTTATAATATAATAATATGAAGATTTATTTTTTAATTATAAATTCATTTTTTTATATATTATACATTTTAATTAATAAAAAACAATGGTGGTTAATTAAAAAAGTTAAATTAAAAAAAATTATATTAAGTTTAATTTAAATCTTTTTAAATTAAATAAAGTGAGCGTGGATATATTTAATATTTATTTTATAAAAAGCTTTATAATGTATTACGAACGATTAATTAATGAAATATTTTAAAAGGAATTTAAATGTAATTTTAACGAATAAAAAGAAAAATATTTTAAAAACTTATTACGTTTTTTTTATATTAAAGGAATTAATCATTTACGTTATTATGGAGTTTTTGCGTAAAGAAGATAAAATTATAACGAAGATTTAATGTTAATGTTAAAAGTAAATGTATTTTTAAATTTTTTGAATTATATGGTTACGGAATTTTTAAAGAAATTATTTAAAGATTTCTTTTTAATAAATAACTTAAACTTTATAATAATATTCGATAAAGAAATTATATTTATAATAAAAATAATTAAAAAAAAATTATTTTTTAAATTAAATAAAACCTTATTTTTTAATTTATTTAAGCTTTTATTATTTAAGTTATATAAACTTTTGCCTTTTAAATTTAATAAATTTTTGTTTATTAAATTATATAAGTTTTTTAAAGTTTTTAAAGACTTTAATTTTTATAAATTCCTTAAATTCTTTAAACGATAATATTAAAATAATTATTATTAATTTTAATAATTATTTATAATTTTAATTAAAGCGATGACGTTTACTTAACTTTATATAAATAAAATTTTAATTAAAAATTAATTTAAAAATTTTCTTTATATTTAAAATTAAAATTATTAATTCCTGGTATTTTAAACTTAAAAAATCTTATACTTAACATTATCCACCCCCTCACCGCTCATACCACCTCACCGCTCACTTTTTAAAAATCTTAAACCTTAAATATTAAAAAGCTTATAACTTCACAAACGTTTAATATATTATTTTTATATTTTAAACTTAAGTTCATTAAAGCAATTTAAAATGGAATATAAAATATGGAAAATATTACGTAAGGAATGAATTTAAAATTAAAGTTTTTAAAAAAAAGTTTAAAATTTTAATACGTAAAGTTTAAAAATTATTATTAATTCGAAATTTTAATATTTTAAATTATAACTTTATATTTAAGTTTATTATATATAAATAAAACTTACTTAATTTTATTAATTAAATATAAAATTTTTATATACACGAAAAAAAATATTTATTAAAAAATATTTTTTTAAATAATATATATATAAAATTAATTACATTTAATTTAATTTTAATTATAACGGTTTGAAGTTTTATATTTAACGTTATTATATATATATAACGATACTTTAAAAATTATAAACGTTAATAATATAAATTAAATTTATTATAAATAATTAAAATAATATAATTTATTTTATATATTTTAAACTTTTTATATAAAATATAATAAAATATATAATATAAAACATTTATTTTACAACGTTTTAAATATTTAAAATATATTTAATTTAAAAGTAAATAATATTTTGAAATTAAATCCGGTTTTTTATAATTAATTATTTATAAAATATATTTAAAAAAATATTTTTTAATAAAACTTTTTTTTCGTATATATTAAAATTTTATATTTAATTAATAAAATTTCTTACGTTATATTCATATTTAATACACATGAATTTAAAATTATAAATAAAAATATTAAAGTTTCGAATTATTATTAATTTATAAAAAATACATATAAAAATTTTAAAGTTTTAAAAATAAAAATTAATTTTAATTTCATTTCTTACGTAATATTTTTTATCTTTCTTCACAGATTATAAATGCGATTAATTAACTTATATTTAAAATTTAAAAATTATAACTTATAAATTCGTAAAATTATAGATTTATTAATATTTAAGGTTTAAGATTTTTAAAAAGTAAGCGATAAGATGGTATAAGCAGTGAGGGGGTAGATAACGTTAATCTTTAATAAAAAGATTCGTAAATTTACAATTAATAATTAATATATTATAATAATTTAATAAGTTTTTTTATTTATTAATAATCATTTATAAACTAGTTTTTAAAACGAGTTTTAACCGATTTTATTAAAATGTATTATAATAACGTATATAAATTCGGAGGAAATAAATACGATATTTTAAATGAAAAAGTTAAAATATTTAAAAACCATTATAACAAGGTTAATATAAAAGAAAATTAATATTATGAAATGTATTTAATTATATTAAAAGGATGTATTATATAATATTATTACAATTATTTCGTTAAAAAAAAGCTTAAATTTAAGCAAATAATTAATCGAATAAAAATATTTTTTTATATTATTAAAAATTAATAAATGTATATAAATAAATGAAAGTTTATAATTATTTATATAATTATAAAAAAAAATTTAAATAAAAACTTACCCACATATTTAAATATATTTATTTAATAAGTTTAATGTATATATAAAAGACTTTTTATTAATTATTTTAAAAATGTTAATTTAAAAGAAGGTATAATTAACGTAATATAAAGATATTTATTATTTATTATGGTGATTTTTCGGTTAACGGTAACATTTAAAAACGTTTATTTTAATTTTTATAATGTAATTAAAATTACGTATTATTGTAAGTAATTAATGATGTAATATTATGCTTTTAACGAATTAAATGATTAATATTAAATTAATTAAAAGTATGGTAGTAATAAAAATTAAAAGTTATTTTATTTAAATTAAAGTTTATTTTATTTCCGTGGATGCGGATAAATAAAACGACGATAAGATAATAAATGTTATAACGGTAAATAAAAAATTAATAATAAAAAATGTTTTATTTACGGAAAATTAAAATGTTAATTAACGAAGTATTTTATGGGTAAACGTAAAAATAAACGAATGGATTAATGATAATATTTCCAAAAGTAAAAAAACGAAGAAATTAATAATAATTATGAAACGTTTTTTATTAATTATGAAAAAATTAATGTTAATGAATAAAATAACGACGAAATGGAAAACTTCGATATTTGGTTTTTATATTAAAGTAAAAATAATAATTATAATGAAATTTATAAATTATTTATATCGATATAATATTATATGAATTATAATAAAGTCGATGGTGTTTATGTCGCGTATATCTTTGCGAATTAAGTAATGTTTCATGCGTTTATTAAATTTAACGTATTTTACGATTATTAAACATATATAAAGGAATTTATTAAAGGTTTTTTAAAATTTATTACGTTATTTTATTTAAAAAATCGATATTTTTATACGTTTTAAAGTATTTTACCCGATATTAAAATAATAAAAATATTTATAAAAGGTAAATTTTAATTTAAAGTTTTATAATAATCGCATTCACATGTAACGTTAAATATTATAACGGTAAAACGATATAAAATTCGCTTTAACGATAATTTGAAATAATTAAATATAAAAATTATACACGTTTTTATTTTATTTAAAATAATCCTTTTTTAAATTATGTTTATAAATACATCGTTTTTATTATGTTTTAATAATATGAATTAATTTAACATTTTTTTTAATAATGTAAAAAATGTATTAATTTATTAAAATAAAGATTAACGTTATCCACCCCCTCACCGCTCATACCACCTCACCGCTCACTTTTTAAAAATCTTAAACCTTAAATATTAATAAATCTATAACTTCACGAATTTATAAGTTATAATTTTCAAATTTTAAATATAAGTTAATTAATCGCATTTACAATCCATGAAGAAAGATAAAAAATATTACGTAAGAAATGAAATTAAAATTAATTTTTATTTTTAAAACTTTAAAATTTTTATATGTATTTTTTATAAATTAATAATAATTCGAAACTTTAATATTTTTATTTATAATTTTAAATTCACGTGTATTAAATATGAATATAACGTAAGAAATTTTATTAATTAAATATAAAATTTTAATATACACGAAAAAAAAGTTTTATTAAAAAATATTTTTTTAAATATATTTTATAAATAATTAATTATAAAAAACCGGATTTAATTTCAAAATATTATTTACTTTTAAATTAAATACATTTCAAATATTCAAAACGTTGTAAAATAAATGTTTTATATTATATATTTTATTATATTTTATATAAAAAGTTTAAAATATATAAAATAAATTATATTATTTTAATTATTTATAATAAATTTAATTTATATTATTAACGTTTATAATTTTTAAAGTATCGTTATATATATATAATAACGTTAAATATAAAACTTCAAACCGTTATAATTAAAATTAAATTAAATGTAATTAATTTCATATATATATTATTTAAAAAAATATTTTTTAATAAATATTTTTTTTCGTGCATATAAAAATTTTATATTTAATTAATAAAATTAAGTAAGTTTCATTTACATATAATAAACTTAAATATAAAGTTATAATTCAAAATATTAAAATTTCGAATTAATAATAATTTTTAAACTTTACGTATTAAAATTTTAAACTTTTTTTTAAAAACTTTAATTTTAAATTCATTCCTTACGTAATATTTTCCATATTTTATATTCCATTTTAAATTGCTTTAATGAACTTAAGTTTAAAATATAAAAATAATATATTAAACGTTCGTGAAGTTATAAGCTTTTTAATATTTAAGGTTTAAGATTTTTAAAAAGTGAGCGGTGAGGTGGTATGAGCGGTGAGGGGGTGGATAACGTTATTTTATTATTTGCAAATAAAATCATTTATGATTTTTATTAAATAATTAAAATTTTATTATAATTTATTATTATTTTACGGAAATTGAATTATAATAAATTTATAAACGATTTAATTATTTTATAATAAATTAATTTTATTATATTTTTATAAAAGTAAATTATAACGATTTAAATTAAAATATTATAAAAAAAATTAATAAATATTATTATTAATGTTAATTATATAACGTTACATTTAAAAGATTTAAATTTATAATAAAAAATAATATTAATTTTAATTATAATGTTTTTATTAATATTATGTATATTAACGGCAAGTTAATATTTTATATTATTAATAAAACGATATTATTTTAAATAACGAAGTTTTTAAAAAATATAATTATAAAATATATTTAAGATTTTTTACGAATAATATAAATTAATATATATTTAAGATTATTTAATTAAATGGTATTTAATGTTAATATAAATTTTATTATAAATGAGTTTATTATTAATGCGAAGGAATTAAATATTTTTATTAAAAAAATCTTTATTAAAATATATAATTTAATTAAATAATTAAAATGTTATCATGGATTATTAAAGCGTGTATATAAAGTGATATTTAAGGATTTTTAAAGAACTTAAATAAATGTATCTTTTATTTTATAAATGGTTATAAAAGTTATTAACGATATTATAAAATTTAATGGTTTTGTTTTTATATTATTTATTTTTAAAGCGTATTTACGATTAATTAAAAGTTTTTCATCCATGTTATCTTTGGTAATTTATGTTATTATAATTAAAAAAACAATGAATGAAATTTATAAGTTAAAAACGAAGCGGTAAATGACGGAAATAATTATTATAAAAAATGGTTTAAATATATTAAATGTTTTGAATTTCTTTTTATAATTTAAAGTATAAGTATATTAAGAAAATAAAGGATGAATAAAACCTTATAAATTAATTATTTAAAACGAAGAAATATATATAATTAAAGTTAATAATAAATTAATTAAATTTTATATAATTATTATGAAATTATACTTGCGTAATAAAACGACGAATTTTTTAAATAATAATGTTTTTAATATTAGATTTAACGAAGAATTAAATAATTATATACCTGATAATTTATTTAATGAAAAAACATTAATAAATAAAAAAAGACGAAAATGATTTTTTAATAATAAAAATAAATTAAAAAATACGGTGGATAACATTATACATGTTTTTAAAAAAAAAATATTAAATATATAATTTGTATTTTAATTTTATAAAAAAAGCAAGATTATTACTTTAAAATAATTATTTAAAACTTTAAATGCTTAAAAAATTAAAAGTTTTATTAAAAAAAACGTATTTACATTTAAAAGATATTATAATGCGAAATATAATAATGTATGTATGTTTAATTTATGTATTATGAAAAAAATTAAAGGTAAAGTAATGGAAAACCCATATGAAAAGTTTAGATTTATTATTTAAAAATATAATAATAAAAGTAAAAAAATAATTTTAATTTAATTATTAATAATATAACGATTAAATTAACGGATAATTATTACGTTAATATTATTATTAATGGGAAAAAAAATGTTTATTTAAATATAAAATGTAATTTAAATTTATATATAATTTGGAATAACTTTAAATTAACGAATTTTTATTAAATTATTAAAAGAATTAATTTATAAATATTTAAAAGGTATAATTATAATTATAATTAAACTTATATATAAAGTTTTAAAAGCCGGTACGCATTAATGAGTAATGTATTATAAGCATTATCGAGAAAAATTAAATATAATTACATTTACGTATAATTTATGTTTATTAATATTAAAGTTTATAAGATATTTTAAGTTTATTAAAATGTAAATTAATGATATATTAAGTGTATCCGACGATGTTTTTAATTAAATGGAAAATAATGAATTAATAAAAGCGAAGTTTTTTATAAAACTTAAAATATTTTTTATAAAAAAAATTATTTAATGTTTAACGGTTATATCTTATTTTTAAAAAATGATGGTAAAATATATTTACGTTAAAAAAAACAAAATAAAAAAATTAATTTTATTAAAATTAAAATTAAAAATATTACATAATAATACGTTTAATAAAAGGTTTATAATGTATATATCGCTTTTATTTATTAATTAAAGGTTATATTTAATATATTAAAAATAACTTAATATTAAAAATTTAAAAAAGTTAAAATTATAAAATTTAATAAAAAGTTATAATAATAATGAAAAAATATTTAAAAAGGATTATATTTTATTAAATTAAATTTATAAATTATTAAGATTTTTATGTTTATTAATGGTTTATTTGTGAATAATAAGGATTTAAATTTATAAATTAATTATGAAATATTTATTATAAATGAAATAATTTATAATAAATTATTTATTATAATTAATAATATAATTTATTAAAGTTTAATTAAATGTAAACGAATAATTAAAAATATATTAATAAGTGAAATTTATATTATAATTTATAATGTAAATATAATTATAACGATTAATATAATAATTATATTTATTTTTAAGAAATTTAATTTTATCGAAATATTAATTATTATATATATGGATTTATTATTTTTATATAAATGTTTAATTAAATTTAATATAATTAAAGAAAAAAAGTTAATAATTAACATTATATTATTACGGTAATTATATAAACGATGAAAAATATGTGATATTAAATAAATATATAAAAAAAATAATTTAATAAATGTAATAATAAAATTTAATGTTAATAAAGTATTAAAAATGTTTATTAATATTAATTATTTTATATTAAAATTATAAAGTTAAATTAAAAAAGATTAAAAATAAAACAATTTATATATATTAAATTATAATATTAATTAAAAAAAAATATTTGAAATTTTAATATGCTTAATATATTACTTTTTTATGTTATTATAATTATATTTACGTATTTTTATTAATAAATAATAATGAATTTAAAATATTAATTATTAACTTATTATGAAATTAATAACGCGATTTAATCGCTTTTTTAAAAAAAAAATAATTAAAAGTATTAAATGTTTAATATAATTTAATATATATTTCGAAGAATTTAATAATGAATTTTTTTATTATTTTACGAAAAAAACGAAGTTTAATTACGGTTTTTCTTTAATTTAATATAAACGTTTTTTATTATATTAATTAAACGTTTATTTTATTTTTTTATATATTCACGGCGTTATTATATAATATGTTTTTTATTTATATTTTTATTTATTTTTATATGTTATAATTTTTTTAAAAATTCGCGTTATGTGTTTTTAATTATATATAAATAAAAACTAAGATTTGCGAATAAAATATTAATTATTATATTAATAATTTACATATATTATAATGGCATTAAAATATAATTTTTATATATATAAATATATCGATTATATTTAATTAAAATATTTATAAAAGTTAATTATAAATTAATAAAAGTTCATAAATTATATTTACCCGTTATTTTATAATAATAAAAATTATATATGGTATTAAAATGTTAATTAATAATATTATAATAATAATGTTAATAAAAATATATTTATTTTAAAAAAACGTTTATTATTTATTTAAAAAACATATTAATGATTATTTTAATTATATTTATAAAAATTTTCTTATAATACGTTCGTTAATAATAAAAAATAAACGGTATTTAAATAAGGTTAAATTAAAAAAAAAAATATATTAAATTATATTTAATATTAACCTTTATAAATTATATAATTTAAAGGTATATATAATTATATAATAAAAGTTAAAAAAAAAGTTATTAATATTAAAATATTAATTATATAACCGTATCCGGTAAAATTTATTTTTATTATATGGTTATGTAAAATTAAATTAATATTAAATTAATTTTTCCCACGTTTTTTATTTAATTTAAATTCTTTTCATATATATTAATAAAATAACATTTTAAATTTTATTTACTTTTTACGTATTTAATGCGTAATTATTTAACTTTATTAAATTAATAAATTTAAAAAATAATTAATTTAAAAATTAAAAATAAAATTTTTAAACCGATATATTTAATTAAATTTACGATTAAAATTTTTAATTAATTAAATTTTATTAAAAAAATTAAATTAAAATTTTTCGAAATAATATATTTAATTAATTAATTTAATATACGTAAAAAAAACTTTTATATTAAATAATTAAATAATTTTTAAAAATATTTAAAAATATTTAAATTTTTTTATAAATAATTATAAATAATTAAACGAAAGTTTAACGAATAATTAAACGAATAATAAAACGAATAAATAAACGAAATAAATAAAAAATTTATTAAAAATAATATAACGAAAATAATTAAATAAACGAATAATTAAATCGTGGGTTAAACGAATAATTAAAAAATAATTAAATTAAAAGCTTAATAAATGTTTTAAAAATTTAATAAAAATAATTTACGAAATAATTATAAATAATTAAACGGTCGGTTAAACGGGTAGCAACATAAATGGTTAAAAAAAAACTTAAAAAATAATTAAATAAATGCGCGAACCGTGGTAATAAATGGTTTCGTCGGATGAGAAAAAAAACAAAAGTAAAAGATCGAGGAATCGAACCATCGACCTCCGGCTAAACTCGGGATATTGTGCCACCCGAACGGGTGGCCTCGCGTTTTTATAATTGTGGTTTGACTTGTGTTGGTCTATTGGCCTATTGTCCTATTGTCCCAATCATGACAATTATGTGTGGATACCAGGCACTTTGGCGGAGTGGTTAACGCGATGCCCTGCTATTCATGGATATCATCAAAATAGTTAAGGCATTCCCTTCGGGGGCGTGTGTTCGAATCACACAGGTGTCGTTTCTTTTTTTTGCGTTGTCCCGACTTTTGATTCCCATGTAATTTCTAATATCGCCATTCACTTGTGTTGTAAGGTTAAAAGTTAAGTTCTATTAACTCTTTTCGTTACCATCGCATTTGTAATGCTTGTAAATTTTCCATTAAGTTTATTTCTACTCCTAATAATTATACCCCGTATTGCTGCTTCTCAATTGAAACACCTTGGATATGGTAGAAATATTAAAATTTGCTGTAAATGTTTCAACGGGAACGAGACAAAACTTTCGTTAACATAACGCTCATGAAGCTTTTCTTTATTTACTATATTATTGAAACGAATACTTGTCCGTGAGGTCCAATGTGTTTCGATGAGTATGTGATCCAAATTGGGTTATGATTAAAAAAAATGAATAAGAAGAGCTTGTGCATTCCAACATTGATATAATATTTGTCATATTGTCATTCTTAGAGCTTTATGAGCATGGAGTCAATCGAGTTGAAAACTGCAAGTACTTGTTTTAATGAAGCCTCAAAAAAATGCGCCCAAACCGTTAATATAAACATTTAACAAACCTTATGAAATATCGAAGCGGTTTATATATATTGCTAGCAATAATCAAGACTAATTATATGCTTCAATATGTGATCGGTAACTTTACTAAGGGTATTAATATCAATAACGCGCCCCTTTGTTAAGGTAGCGTCAAGTTTTCTAATTCAATCATTTTTGCAGATGGAAATGTAATCTTTACGATATCATAATGTGACAACACAAATAAGAAGTTGGTAAAATGCGGAAGAATTGTAGTCGTATAACCTATTAGCAATCTACCTGTGTACCGGTGACAAATTATACCATTCTGTTGCGATTTTAAAAACCAACAGCACAGACAGACGTATGAAGATTGTCAGGACTAGCCCGTCTCTAGTGCATCATTCCTAGTCCAAGGTGTTCCGGGTCAGCCTTCACGATTCGCTGCGTGTTTGTATTGCCCATGCCACCTCTCCAGCCCTGGACAACGACAATGGTATCACTCTTTCCAAGCAGGCCCAATCCCAATGCCCTTTCGACAGCCCACTTGATGCGGCGGTCCACATCCTCCTGCCAGTTGACTTTGTCGTAGTTAGGCTTTGTCTCGTTGAACAGGAAGGGATAGACGCCACGGTACAAGTGGGCGTAACGCGAGGCTGATGGGTTACGAGTAACCATGAAAATTGGGCAAACTGGCCGATACTTGGATAGGAATCTGGCCGAGTCTCCGGATGTCGATAGGACAATGATGGCACCTGCGTTCAAGTCCAATGACGCTCGCACTGCGGCCATAGCACATGCCTCAACAACATTCGTAGGACGCTTTGTTAGCGAGACCATCTCCTCGTAGTGGCTGACGTAAGGGATGGAATTCTCTGCAGCGAGACATGTGTTGCTCATCTCGCGGACCGCCAGCTCTGGGTATGATCCCTTGGCGGTCTCACCACTGAGCATGACGCAGTCGGCTCCATCGGTCACGGCGTTGCCAACATCGCTGATTTCTGCTCTGGTTGGGCGAGGGTTGGTGATCATGCTCTCCAACATTTGAGTTGCGCAAATCACAGGTTTTCCAGCGATGTTGCACTTGGCAATCAATTTCTTCTGTGCGGCAAATACTTCGTAGGCTGGGATCTCGATTCCTAGATCTCCTCGAGCTACCATCACACCGTCGGTTTCTTTAAGGATCTCGTCGAAGTTATTCAGTCTGTAAAAATTTCATTAGCATTTTCTAGGCCGGACATCTAGTCTGGAAGACTTCGAGGCTAAGTATAGTTGCACGAAGAATAACGGTTTTGAATGGGAACATACCCTTGTCGGTTCTCGATCTATGAGCAACGAGTTAGCAATTACATACCCGAGAGTCTAGGAATATCATAATTTGATACTAACCTTCGCAATGATCTGGATGTGTTTGCCATCTTCTCCTAGAACCTCACGGATAGCACGGATATCTTCACCTCGTCGAATGAAGCTCGCAAAGACCATGTCCACATTGTTCTGGACGCCGAATCTAAGATCCTTCTTGTCCTTATCCGATAAAGCGGGAAGGTCTACATCGGTGTCGGGGAGGTTGACACCCTTGCGAGAGGAGATAAATCCATTGTTGCGACAACGGACTTCGACCGTCTTATCATCCTTGATATCGAGCACGTCGAAGGCAAGCACGCCGTCGTCGACATATATTACCTTTCCCTTCTCGATGACTTTGGTGATGTTCGCATAGTCGACGTACCTGCGAAAAATGTTAATTTAAGGGGGGATGACAGCCTTGACAAGGTTATTCCATACATATGCTCTGCATTGCACGAGGTCTTATATTTATCGTCGGTGGTAATGTTTAGGACATGTCCGGCCTTGATGGGGATATCTTCACCGCGTTCGGTGTCACCTGTACGTATCTCAGGGCCTTTGGTGTCAAGGGCGATGGCAACTTGGCGGCCACTCTGGGCTTTCTCGGCGGCGCGAGTGTTGTCGATGACGGATTGGTGATACTCGTAGCTGCCATGGCTGAAGTTCTATATATAATTAGCATCTTTAGGAGGCAAACTGTAAGATTCTAGGGTCCTCACCATGCGCACGATGTTGAGACCTTGGTCTCTCCTATATGTTGCGTTAGCTTCTAACAGGTTTTGCTAGTTTGTGATAAGACTGACAAGGCGTTAATCTTCTCGACCGAGTTGGTCTTGGGGCCGATGGTACAGATGATGGAGGTTCGTCTATGAGCATTCTTGCTGGGCGCGGCAGAGGTGTTAAGACTTGCGAGCCATTCAACACGGCCACCTAAGGCGAGGTGGTCGAGAGAGTTCGCAGACATTATGTAGGTATTACTCGAGGTAGGGATGTCGAGGTAACGAAGGAGGAGGGGCTTAGACGGCTATCAAGAGAGAGCCGATAGAGGGAATGAAACTGTGTTGATGTAGAGAAGAGAAGAGAAGAGAGAAAAAGGGAGGAGGAAAAGAAAGGGCGAATTTAGAGGGAAAAGTATAAAAAAAGAAATCCTACGTGAGGTATTTCTAAAGTCTGAACATTTTTAGAAAAGTTAGAAGTTACGGATTAACCCCACTCATGATTTTTGCTGAAGCACCTCAAGCTCCAGCCAAGAATTGGCAGTCCTTGCGCGGGGCATTGAGGGGCTTGTACAGTACCCTACGTACGTTGAGGTAGCGCCTGCCTGCCTGTCCGACCTTACGCAGATTAAGAGGTACCCAATTATGTCGCCAGGGTCAGGGTCTGGTCCACATGTGCAGTCTTATCGTAAACCAACATACCTGCATACATGTATATTCGAGTCCATTTCTACCACTAGAGGTACATATCAGATAAACATATAGGTAGATACCTACCTACGTATATATATGCCCATGTAGTTAAACGAAGATGAGGCAGATGTAGCATACACAGGGACAAGCATCAATTGTCTCATCCAAATCAGCGTCCTTTTACGCCCACATGTAAGCATTGAGTGGATGATACACCTCGCCCAACTAAGGTGACACTAGGAGTTACCGGTATCGACGCTTAATTAATATACCGCCTGCAAGCCATCAGCTTCATTCATCGCTAACTCCAACTCCTTACATATTAATCCTTACCTAGGTCTTTAAATGTTTTTAAGCAGTATCGATTATGCATATATACAGGTAAGTAGCGAATGTAATAAATGCATATGAAGATTTACCCTAGCAATATTGAACTGTACCCAGATAAGTAATGATTATTATAAACATTTCTGTTGGGCGATTTCTATTTCTCAACAACATCTCAGCTGCTTCTGTCACTACACGTATAATAATATCACAACGGTTTCTTCAGCTACCGGCTACCTAAGTTGAACATAGAGCAGCACAACCGCCAAAGGCCAACCTCTAAAATCGTAGACAAAAAGTAAACCCGCCCAGCCAAGACGGCTTCGAGCAGGAGGATGCACATTTCGGTCAACCTGATTAGTTAATTGTCGAATGCCAAATAAGCCATCAGCGTAATTCGCGCTCACCGCCAGGGTGCATCTGACCAATGCTATCAAACAGCGCATACATCGCTTCGAATCATCGTACAGTGTAACATAACACTCCGAGATATCAGTGATGCAAATACCTACCTACAGGTACGTTTTAATGGATCAAATGTACCTTACAGCGACGGATGAGTGCTCTTCGGATGATCCCAGCTACGTTAGTAAGTCTATGCGATGCGAGAAACAACGCCTCATTGATAAAATGGCGCAACTCAGTGATTAGGTAATGAGCGGATGAAACCGAACAAGTTCACTTACCTAGCCCAAGGAATAACCACTCATCTTGGTTGTAATATGTTTTGCTGGCTAACAGTATATTACATAGTTGTTTAGATGTAGATATATTTCAGTTCACGCGACGGGGTATATAATAGTCTCGTCATATAAACCATCAATGATAGACAATCCATGGGGCTGTTATCCTCCATAGTCATTAGGAACCATCTTCTCTCCATGCCTCTAATCCTGACGACCTGACCTCATTCTAGCGCAAATTCCTAGACGCTGTCTTTCATCTTCTCAGCTATTTGTGAGATCCGGATAATGTCATGTTATCCGTAAACATGACTGCCATATCACGCGATACGAGGACATCTAGGAGATACTAAGACGGGTCGGCATCGGGAGTCTATTATTTCCCCAGATTCTGCTTTGTTTCGGGATGTCTCGTTGGCTGAAACCTCGAGACATGACTCATGGCTTCTTAGATTGCACGGAAGAGGCGATGATTAAGTACAGGGTCACCGCGACGATAATTATAATATCGGTCGGTTATGTAGGATAACTAGGTGATCCTAGCTTCAGGGCGTTTTTGCGATGAATCTAAACGGTATATCTTATTGTCCTAAATGATTTCTATATATATCAGGGATCTCGCGAGACTACTACGGCAGTTATCAGACATCCCTAATAAAATTGAGGGTGTACTTCTTCCGGCACTCCAAGACCTACGCGGCCTTTGAAACCCTTCAGGTTGCGTGGAACGAGGTTACTTGTGACCATAGCACGATAAGTGGTGCAATTATAAATTATATCACGAGACATAGAAAATGAACGACAATTGTGTGATTTTGCCCAACTACCTCGTGTATTGTACACATGAGAGAATTCATTAACGATGTGATTAATTTTAGAAACAGGTAAGATATATTCTATAATCTTCGATATTTACGTAGTTTTGGATAGGCGTGTTAAAAATATCAAATAATTAAAGAAATCGAACTTTATGAACAAAGTCTTTAAAACGTGTTTTGAAGGATGTTTTCAGTATTAACGGTAACACCTTGATATTATATGTCAGTTAAAATCATGCATCTTTATACTTATCTGATTGCTAGACACTTGAGGACAAAGTTAAAAAGGTTACAAAAAAATTGATTAGTGCGACACTGGCCCGATTCGAACGGGCGCCTCCGAAGAGATATAATTAAACGCAATGTTCGAGTCTATAATATGGATTAGCAACTATGATCTTTCATAAAGAGAGAGATGGAAATTTGACCCACCATACGCATTAGACCGCTCTGCCACAGTGCCAGTTTTACTTGGAAGACCGTGAAGATGCAAGATTTTAAAATGATTTATATTGTGTACCTACTTACGTTAGTATGAATGCCCACAAAAGTTTTGAATACTAGTTTTTTGGGATCTAGAAATAACATCTTATATAATGTGCGCAACCCTCAATAGCTTTCATGTATCCTACTCCTTAATCAAATTAAACAAATCCCGATAATCATTATCTAGGTTAATATGTTCAATGTTATTGGCTTTCACTTTGAGTCTTCAAGCGAATCCTTAGTTAGTACTACTCGTGCGAAGGTGACTACATGTTTACCTACTTACTTAAGGGTATTCTCATATGTTTTTTCGGACCTATATTTTCTTATATTCTCCTCGCCATAGTTAGTATAGCCGATGATGCCCGACAAAAAAAACCGAACTAAGACTATGCACGTAGTTGTTTATTATTTCCAATACTACGGCCAATGGCGTTAACTTATGGTAATTGTTTCCAAGGCTATACCTTTTTCTCTTAAAATCTGAATAATCCCGAATTTTTGAAATAGGTATCTACCTAGGTAGGTAGTTATACAATCCGTATTGTTTTCTACCCCGTTTGGGACGGCGATTTCATATAATATGTTGTACTAATATATGGTTAAGTTTTTATATGTGATTTTTCTGATTCGGCCTACTAAATCTAGGAATTACATAGAATAACAATCTCAGCTAACTAAGAATCGGCTTTTGCAAGTGCCAATAAGTTGCTATAACAAACATAAGGTGTAAACTTGACTCTGATAATGGGAAAGGCTTTTATATAGACGCGCGGAAAAACATTTACTCATTATACAATACGATAAATATGCCAGTATTAAAACCTTACGAAAATTGATTATACAGTGTATGTCCTGGGTGATTAAAGAATGTCATCCAAGACGAATCCATCCTAAAGTATGTTAATAATGAAACGATAAGGAGGAAAAGAAAATTTCCGTCTTTAACCCAGGGAGTAAAAAATTACCATGTATCTCTTAAGAAGGAAACCCAGCAAGTAGGACTACCAAGATCGAGATTATCAAGTCGTTTCTTCCACACAGGTAGCAAACACCCATCCTTATTGTATGGCTTGAGCGTTGCCCATTGCTGCCAAGGTCGGATGAGGTCGTGGAGATCTCGTTTCTTAAACTTGAACCATTCTTTATGACGTACGTGACAACCAGGACAACCCGACGGCTCACTCATTCTCGTGTTGTTGAGAAGTAAATGTATGATTCTCTCGTATCGACGAGGGTTAGGCATCTCCCAAGCACCAATCATTTGAGGTTGATAATGGCAAATCCTGCTAATATCAGTGAGGCGCCTGTCGACATTGTTCGAACAGCCAATTTTAACATGTTCCCGACTAGAAGATCCATTAACACTGTGAGACTCTGGTAGTCTAAATGAATATAGGAACCCCTGGCCCTGCTCAATGGCACTTAGAGGTTTTATAAGTTGGTGTTTAACTTCGGAGTTAGTTTCAAAGAACCATTTATCTCTGCAATAATACTCGAAGCGGTGACATGTAGGTTCACGATGTATCGAGCCAGATGGCTTCCGTGTTTCCGAGGCAGCTTCATCGGTAGTTGGGGTATGTGGGACTTGGGATTTGTGAGAAGCTGTTCGTGATTGATCACTCTGAGGGCTTCTCGCGAGGGAGTCTAGCTTCTTTTCCCACAACTGGGCTTTCGAACTAGCCTCATCTTGGTGCCATCTCTTACACATCACCGCGCTTGCGAGTTCCTTTAAAAGCTCTAAAACGTGGTGGTCGATAGACTTATTGGAGGCAATGGATTGAGTGAGTTCTGTTATCTTTATAACAGTAGCTTTGCTGAGCGGGTTGCGACACATAGATTTGTTAGAGAGCCGATTATGACACTTGAGCGTATCTCCATGTTGGATATCAAGTAAATGTCGAATAGCAATAGAAGTATCTGGCCACCCAGAGTCTGACGTCGAAGACATCTGTTACCCGTTGATGTATTTAGAGGCGCGATTCCAAGGTATGGGTAAAGCGAGGTAGTTATTTCCAAGTCACCAAGACCAGTCCAGGCCACAGACAAGGTGCAAGTCAAGTTCTATATATTTGGGTGTAAGGTCATGGCCTATCGTATGGGGTTTTGTAATGGAATCGGCGGACAAGGGGGAACAGGCCAAGGAGTCGTAATAGGCTGTGCTATCCCTGACCACATTACCTCAACCACACCAACAGCTGAGTATATACCACCCTAATATGACTCAGGGGATTAGTGCGAGGTCAGATATGAGATGGTATCGAGGTGTCGTGAGTACTACCTTGCTGCATACATTTGACTATGATATATAGTAGGCTTGTTGAATAAGATAATATACTATGCGCTCGATTTCGAAAACGATTAAAATGAAGGTTACTTGATAGCTAGATATAACCTGTTGAAGTTTTAGGTATGCGATCACTCTAACGCATACCTACTTTCGAACACCAGGGAAAATAGGAGGCCTATTGATACGGGGTGCTGATCGACCACCCGGACAGGGGTGAATAGGTATCATGTCGATTTAAACAACCAACACACTTGGTTTTCGGTCGCATCAAAGTTGACCATTCTGCCTTGGAGGCCACGCTGCTTTCGGCGTTTAGAGACGGATAATGATTGGACGCACCGCATTTGAACGGGTCAGCTGCCTACGAAGACATTTATTGCTTCCACTAAATCCCAAATACGACATGATAGGACTCTATAAAGGTTTGAGCGTCGTTAAGCTGAGTCTCTATAGGGGCATTTAAGGGCATTATTTGCCCAGCTAAGTTGGCAGCAACTCTGAGTAATTGTCACAAGCCCACTTACTACCTATATCTCCTACCCACTATCTGCGGAATAACTCTATGGTCCGGACTTGATTGTATCCTATATATGAAATGATGGGGGTCCAGATAATATTTTGCTGCTTGAACATAGGTATCTATTAATGATAACTACATAGCCAGGCAGGTGAGTATTGTGGGCCTCAATCGAAATGGTCTGGCTAAGTATTACATGCATAAATGATAATATTCCAAATTTAGAAAATATATCTCTAATAGTTTGATATTGTATGTGATTGTGGGAAGGGGATCGATGAAGACATCTACACCGGTATGTACTTGGATATCTACCTACATACCTATGTACGATGCACTGTACGCACAAGCCACAAGCCACAAATTGCAAGCCACATAGATAATAGGACCTGAAACAAATAGCGAATCAGGTGCTTTGAAAGACGATACTAAAGATACGCTAAGCCCTAAGATAAGGAACTCGTATGACAGGGATTACGTCGTTGTGTACCGGTGTTGCTCCGTCAACGGAAGAGGAACAAATTAAGCACAACTCGGAATTCAATTTCTCAATTCTCGATTTTTGATTCACATCACAACCAATACCATACCTGCATTTCACCTGCATTTCAACCACCTAGGCGGCGCATATTTGAACTGCACTGGCCATTGCCTTGTCTTTTGCATGGTCAATTAATTCATTTGACGACCATTATCTGTTAGGACACTTCTTTCAAACATTTAATGGCTCAACCACTCACCCCCTCTAGTAACGCGACGCTTAATCTTACAGCAACAGCAACTCCAACGAGTCGTCACCTAGATAAATACGAAGTCAAATACGAATTCCAATCGCACACGACCACAATGACTACCGAGCGCGTCACCAGTGATGGTGAGGGTGATGCGGCAATCACCGAATTGAACACTCCGACGGAGGATAATAAAGACAATAAAGACAATACCGGTCTTAATCAGGAGAATGTTTCACCCTCCAAATCGCGTCACTCCAGAATATTATCTGGTACCGAACTCACACCTCTTAAGATTCTAATCACTAAGGATGATTCAATTGACACCGAGTCTCGTCCTTCTCAAAAGAAGATTTCACCCATTAAGAGTCCACGAAAAATATCGCCAGAGAAACGTTTCCCAGTCAAAATCAACAGTAGCCCATCTCCCACTCTTGAGGTTCAGACAGCCCAGACAACCCAGACAATCCAGACACTCCAGACACCTCCTGTACAGAAGGAACAAGAGATCTCGATTGAAGAGGCACTACGCCAAAATGAAGGCTTAGCAAATGCTATTAAGATTTTCGAAGATGAAGACACCATTTTGGAAACCGGCGAAGACGATGAGGCCGATGTCACGGCTATGTCCATAGATGACCAGCAGCTCGAAGATGAGTCCGCAGGTCCGGACGACACCATGGTTAGCACCTTTAGCAACTTTTCCGCGGTACCAAACATGACCATGTTCGCAAGAATCGGACATAGCCCTACAAAGTTTGCTAATGTGGCTGCCACCCCCACCGCCGTACGAAGTCGGCGGGATTTATCACCTTTAAGAACCCCTAGACCCCCCGTCGTGGGTGAATCTGGCAACACGACCAATTTACTTGTGGATTTTACGGAGCAGATCAATGGATTTTCTTCTGGGTATGTTCAGCAAACACCCAGCCGAAACCAACCATCTGGCAGACCCCTACGAAATCCCGTTGCTGCAACTCCTCAACGTCGACAATCCAACTTGCTCGACTTCGATATACCCCCGCTCCCTACGCCCCGCAGCATCCCCACCATAACCCCAAGGGAGCTTGAATCTCTCAAGTCAGGCTTTCTCTCCGAGATTAGTGGCCTCAAAGCTTCCCTTAGCGGCAAGGAGGCTGAGGTCTCGTCCCTGAAGACAGCAGTAGGCGATGCCGAGAAGCGAGTGGGCGAGTGTATGGAGGAGCTCCGCGAGATACGGGTTGTCAAAGAGTCCTTGACCGAGGAGAGAGATAACTGGGAAAAGCGCGGCCGGGATATGGAGACTGTGCTCCGAAAGGTCAAGGATGAAATTGTCACGAGCCAGCGGGAGCGCGAAGAGCTCGAGTCGAAGTTAGAGGAGAGCGAGAAGCGTCGCGAGGCCGCCGAGATCATGGCACAAGAGGCCGAGAGTAAGATGGCGGGCATGCGCGCCGGTAAAGCCACCTCGGAAGCAGGATCCCCCTCGCCGGGTGGTAACAAGTCGCCGGACAAGATTAAGAATGCCGGAGCTCGCGAGGTCGAGATTGCAGTGGAGCGAGTGGCACGCGAATTACATGCACTCTACAAGAGCAAGCACGAGACCAAGGTTTCAGCTCTAAAGAAAAGCTACGAGAATCGCTGGGAGAAGAAGGTTCGAGAGCTCGAGAACAGGTTGGAGGACCTGGCCGACGAGAATGAGAAACTGAAACTCGGTCGCGATGCTACGATGACAAGGGTCGATCCTAACCAGGGCATCATAGATGAGGAGCGCAAGGCTCAGGCCGTCAAAAATTCGGCACAGATCAAGGAGCTCACCGCCGAGATAGAGAAGCTTGAGGCTGTCATTAATAGTGTTAAGGTGGACAACCGCGAACTCCGTCAACTCCTCGAACAGGAACGCGTCGAGAAGGGCGAGCTAGTCATGCTGGCTGAAGAAATGATGTCGATGCAGAATATTGTTCAGAAAGAGGAAATGCCACCGCCTCCCGCCCGACCAACCATTCCCAAGACCCAGCTATCGGGCGCGGCCAATTTCCGCAGTAGTATCGGTAGTCGGCCTTCAGGTTTAAGGGCTCCCGGCTCGGCGAAGAAGCCGACGGAGAGCAGGATCGGCGGGATCGGAGGGATTGCTCACGAGAGAAGCAAGAATGGTGGGTCTCACGGTGGTATCCCGCGCCCTGGTAGCGGCATGGGCACGCGGAGTGGCATCATGAGCTCTATTGAGAAGATGGGCAATTACCGAGGTCGAGGCGAGTAAGCCTGAATGAGTCCTGAACTAATGACTTGGGTTTACGACGAGCCACGGTTGGGGCGTTATGAGTTCTGATGCAGATACGATGTCAGGTTACTGTAATGATTAGTTCGCACTCGGAGTTTAGGTCGGGACGATGAGCCTTTTTTCCGAATTGCAAGACCGCTTGAGTCATCTCTCGAGCCTGGCCATACTGGCTTTCTTGCAGATACGTCCTTAATTCTATTCTCTGTACCTTTTATAATACCAGAAGTTTCTACTCAGTCGAGACATGAAACTAAACACTACAAGATTTTCAATGAGAGATAACTATCTTCTAACATTAGTGACTATATATAAGTGACTATTAGTGTCGGTCTGCTACGGTGCTACTTAACCAATGTTGTAACATTTTTGGTATCAGGTCAGCGTCTAACACCTGTGGACATAGACGGAGAGCATCACTATCACTACAAGCCTTCGTAATGTCAAACCTCAAGCCGGGCCCGGAGCCAACACCTAAACCCTCGTAAGTATTTTCGTAGTAGTCAACGAGCTTGACAGCGGGCAATCTTGTCTCAGCCGCCGGGCCTAGATCTTCCGCCCGCGAGCGTAGTCTCTTTAACCATTCTCCCAGGCCGACGTCCTCAAACTCCAACCCTGCCTTCCTCAACGCCGGCAAGAAATCCCCATTCCAGGAAAACTCGTGGGGTGGCTTGACATTATAGAACATCGCTCTACCCGCCTTTGGACCAAGCTTCTCCGCAAGCTGCAGGCACGTACGGGCCACCGTGTCTACCGGCATCCAATCACAGATATCGTGATCGCCCTCGAGACGCGGCAAGGCGCGGACCTCCGTTGCGCTTCGAACGAGAATCGGGATCGCTTCCTTGTCGTTCCAGATCCCGCTGACGGTGTCGGCCGAGATCTGGCCTATCCGCAACACGCCAACGGCGGCCCCGCGTGCGGCGGCGGCGGCGCAGATGCGCTCGCCTACGAGCTTGGACCGCGCGTACCCCGTAGGCGCCGCGGAGCTGAGAGATGGCAAGGGACCCTCGGGTACGTTGGCGGGGGTGGGCATTTGGAAGGCGGTCGAGATGCTGCTTGCGAACACGAGACGGGCGGGATCGCGGAACGGGACGCGCAAGGATAGCTCGAGGAGATTGCGCAGACCCGTTATGTGCGGGACTAGGCTTTTGAGCGAGACGTTGAAGTTGACGGGCCAGGCCGCGTGGATGACGAGGTTGGCCGACTCTTGGAGAGCCGTGTAGTCCTCTACCGAGAGACCGAGATTTGAGGCACCTATGTTGTTGGTCGTTAGGGCGGTTAGCTTTCTGGCCCGTGTATCGTCGCCGTCTACTTCGCGAAGCCGTCGGGTCTTCATGGACTCGCTGATGCGAGCTAGTGCGTCGTTGCCGCGGACGAGACAGAAAACCCGCTCGACCCCAGGGTCATCCAAGAGTTGGTCTAATATATGCGCACCAAGCGCTCCAGTCGCGCCGGTAAGAATCTAGATTCTCCTATTAGCCACTATGGCTCATGGGGATATGACAAGATTGTTAGTGCTATTGCTTACCACAACTTGCCTCTCTGGTGTCGGTAGCTCACCAGGCGTCCATGGCTGAAATCTAAGATGGTTACCAATGATCGTCACCATCTGCAATATCACATCTTTATCAAATTTGCTGGTGTTGTTAAGATTCTCGCCGGTTCGCATTTCATAGAGGAGTCGAGCAAGCTTTGCTACAGATCCGGCATCGTAGACGACATTAGTACGCAGCGAATGTCCTGCAAGGTCGAGATCTTGTTGCAGGAGCCTGCGGACCTGGGCGGCACGCAGGCTATCGATCCCCGCGGCGAATAGATCGGCGTCAATATCAGGTACTTCGATACCCGCTCGCTGGCGGATGAGCTCCATAATGAACCGCTCTAATTGCTCGACATCGAGCTTCAGGTCCTTGCCGATTTCCTTGTCCTTGTTATATAGAGATTCTATCACGCCCTCGAAGCGAGCGTATGCAGCCGCGCGGATGATGTTGTTCTTGTCGGTAGCGGGATATTCGACATTCGCAGCCAGGGGTGCTATCATGTCAGGGGTGAGACGTGCAAATTCGTCAGCGATCGTATTTGCTTTGTCTATGTAAGGCTTGATGGCCTTGACAAGCTCATCATCTGATAACGCGGCCGCGGTCACGGACCGGAATACTAGAAGACCGGGTACGAGACGATCGTTTCCGACCATCAAGACGTCACGCACAAGCGGGCTCTCGCGAATAGTGCCCTCTATGTTGAGAGGAAGGATTTTTTCGCCGCTCAAAAGAGTTATTCGATCATCGGCGCGAGCGACGTATTTCCAGGACCAGTCCGAAGTAGGATGGGGAGAGAAGAGGTCTCCCGAGTGAAAGGAACCAGGGGGGTCATCTGAGTTGCTTACCATGAGAGCGGGATGGGACTTGAGATACACGGACTCGTATACGTTATTGTCGAGCCTCTTGAAAGTCATATGCCTACGTAGGTTGGCATATGGTCGGATATAGTTCCAGGTATCGTCGCCCGGAAGACGATAGATGGAATCGCCAACATGACCGACTTCGGTTCTCGACGCAAGTTAGCCCGCAAGAATGAACCAAGGGTCAATAGGAGACTAACAAACCCAATATCACACCGAGATTTACGCCCGCTTCGACTACTCGATTGCCAAGCTCATCAGGGGTTCTTGCTCCAGCAGAAGTGACAAATTTGCATCTTTTGAGGATATCGACACCATCCTGTCTCTCTGCCATCAACTTCAGTGCATATGGAACCGTGTGACATATCTCAGGTTGAACAGACTTCAGGGCTGAAATCAGGTTATCTGCGGTTAGTGGTAGGTGTGCATTGAATAGGTGAGCCGGTCTACGCATCCACATCGCCTGCATAGATGTCATTAGGCCGTGAAGGTGATACCAAGGTAACGCATTGAAAGCCTTGAGACCCGTGCCCGAGACTATAGAAGCTAGAAGACCCCTGTTAGAAAGAAACAGTGGTTTGGGCAGTCCAGTGGAACCAGAGGAGTGCATCATGAGCGTCACTTGGGTATGTTCCTCTTCCCCATCAGGGATGGGTCTCTGAAACGGCTCGGAAGGAAGTCCTGGCCTATCAAAGTCTTCCCTAGCTGGCATCTGGATCAGCAGGAGATCTGGGCGCGCTTCTTTGATCTCAGCTATGGTGGAGTTAATGCGGACTGTTGTCCCGTAAAGGATAGCATCGCAGTTTACTCTCCCGAGCAGATGGAGGCATGCTGGCTGATTTAGACGAATAGATATGGTTAAGACTTTGCATCCTAGGCGGAACAGGGCGAAGAAGGTGACGACGAACGATAGGTCTGAAGCCGCAAAGAGTGCTACTGTTTTTCGCGAGTTCGCCTTAAGGCCAGCTCTCACTAGTACCCTACAAGCCTCGTCGACCATGCGATCAAGATCCTTCCCGGTGAAGTACTCATATTCGGAAGCGTCGTAATCATACCGGGGATAACCAAGGATAGGAACCTGTTCTATATCCTTCCCTCGCTCACGGATGAGATCGTCAATCACCCGTAGCTTACCAAACTTGCCAATTCGTTCCTCAACAACTTCAGCTGATATGTTAGCCATGGTGTTTACCGTAGAAATGTGAAGCTTCGAGGTCTAGAAGAGTCAGGTTGAAGTTTATTTAATAAAAACCAATTAATCGTCCCTGGTTTAGTTCGAGGGCAGATCTAATGGAGCCGTCAATTGTCTAACGGGGATATCCAGTATATCTTCGTTAAGGCTTGAGGCGAATGAATCAGTCACTCCATCTATGATCAAATATGAGAGA
The DNA here is from genome assembly GCA_022836615.1 of Annulohypoxylon bovei var. microspora. NCBI lineage: Eukaryota > Fungi > Ascomycota > Sordariomycetes > Xylariales > Hypoxylaceae > Annulohypoxylon > Annulohypoxylon bovei. The sequence goes on from MU405289.1 coordinate 46,570, forward strand.
GTAGCATAAAGTATGTTTTATATCGGGCCAGGTATCTCCCGCTAATAGTAGGAATTCGATTTGAATTCCAACTCCTCGTTAAATTCACCCATTAGAAGCGATATCATCTTGGAGAGTTTCTACATCGCTGACAGTCATGGTGAGCTAGCCGTCCTATGCACAGAGATGATTGTCAGCTAAGGCTTATACCCGAAAATATCGCCGGTTTAGTCTAGTTATACACTCATTTTTCAGAGTAAATAGGAAGGGAATAAGAGCTAAGGGGTTGCTGGATGTCCACATAACCTACCTAACTAACCCACACGTGGAGTTTACAATGTAACGAGGTGAGAAGAGTCTAACGTGAGACTGACGGGTCCCGTCTGTCCGCGCCCGAATTCCGCGTCGTTGATAGGGCGTAAGATTCTCGAAGTCTTTATGACCGTTCGGGGCGGGATCAACTCTTCAATAAACTTGGCATCCTACGCAACCCGCATAGCTGCGCCGCACATGAGCTGGAAATGAAATACGACGGTATAAAACCCCTCTCCCCATGAATAGGAGGTCGGACCCGCCGGGCAACATGTTACCTAATCGAGCCATTTTTTCTTCTCCCCTTCCCTCTTCGTCCGTCATCTTGTCGCAGGTCATGTTCCATTCGCTTTGGGGGGGCAGGCCGCCGGTTCCTTGTGTCACCCTTGGCTCTTCAATGCTCGTTGGCCCCAAGTCCGGTTGCTGCCTCGTGGCAAAGTCGATGAGAGTAACATCGCAACAATACCGAAAGCACGCTTAACACATATTGTAATAGTAGAGAACGTACATAAGACGGCAAAGTATCAACTACTACCCATCCTGGCACGCTGTGGAGCACGTGTGGGTGATCCGTAGGTAGTTCAGTCAAGCATCACCGATCATTATTAGACTACTATATAGAGACTAGGTGCGGTAGATAAATAATTTTTACCGCCTACCGCTGAGCTGTACAGGGGGCTGTCTCCAAAATACTTGCATATAGACAGGGGCTTGCGCCGGCAATGCTACCGTAGTGGACCCATTCCCCAGCGCCCAGCCAGACCAAAAACACGCCAGAAGATATGTATGGAATGAGAACCGATGCAGGTTTACTTCAGTTTACCACAGCATGGGAGTCAACCCTATTTTTGATTCGGTTTTGGTACGATGCTTGCTTGAATAAAAGGTTACACTAACATACCTCGGTACCCTTAGGTAGTTTACCTATTGTTTACATATATGCGACCGAGAAGTCATTCATGTTACCTAGTATTAGGTACCTACCTAGGTGAGCTAAGTAAGTAAGTTAGATACTCGAGTAACTACCTATGTATATGTACATATTCTTTCAAAATAGCTCCTAGTTAAGCTTAGCTTGCATGTTCCTTCGATTCTAGAGCAGTGAGCAGGGTGGCAGGACCCCTTTTCATCACAATCCCCCAGTCTTCAGAAGAAGAAAAGAAAACATCAGGTTATAACGTGGGTAGCTTGTGTCGAGTATTTTAAAACACAGCTTCATCTATACATATTACCCTAGGTCTGCAGCCGTATGTAATTTTTATCGCACTGTAAATCATGAATATCTACGATAATCTCCCCGATATGCTGATCATGCACATAATCCTTCCAGGGACCCTGGTGAAAATGCTTTGCTTTTGATTACTCCGTATTCCTATCCGAAATCATCAGCAACAAACCATCAAGATCGTAAAAGCACAGACAAAGTAACATATGCGATCTGCAAGGAGGTGGCGATTGGACTGCTGGAGAATAGAAATAGATACGTGCTCGATTAGCGATTCGGTCACTTCCGAGAGCCACGGTAAATAGGCCATGAAAGCACGACAAATAGCTTCCACGGATGTTTCAAGGCCCTCGCCCTAGTAGCACAATATGGACAACAACCTAAAGAGATAGATAATACACGTTTCATGATTCATAGCTCTAGAACTTCATTAACAATTTGACATGTACTTGATATTATTAAGCTATATATGTGCATAAAGAAAACTTCTTTTGTATCTTAATATCATGTAAATTTAACCCCTATTAGTTGTAATAATCTTTTCCGGCTCCTGGTAAATCGACCGTCCCCGAATGTGGTGCTGTTATCCGAACAAAGTGATTCGGTTCTTTATCGTCAGATTGAGATTGCTTAGAGTCTATCGAGACGCCAATATCCGTTTTAACGACGATCTCAGAAAGCCCAAAAGCTTGGCCTTGTTGTGCGTCGCCGTTCGCCCCTCTCGAGTTCGTAAGTCTTTCTGTGTCCGAATCGAGCATATCCGACTCTTGATTCCTACTTCGAAGAATGACATGGCCGGATCTCGTTGCTCCCTTGCTTGAAATGCCGTATTGTCTTGGACCGGCGCTGCCGGATCCGTATCCAGGTGCCGAGCTGCCAAGTCCGAACCACTGAAAGACGATGGGCCGAATAGCTGGAAGATTCGCACATATGAACCCTATCTCGACCTCCACGGTACTCCAAAGCCCTCCGGCAAGGTTGCTAAAAGTAAAATCGGCCGCATCGATCTCATAGACACCAACGATGCGAAAGATGCTTGCAATACATACACTTGAACAATACGTTTAGCAAAAGAATAAGGTCGTAATAGATATGGAAGAGGTTGAACTTACAAGGCGCCGAGAAGAAACAAAAAGCTCAGGGACCATTTTTTACTCCTGGATGTATGTAGACGCCAAACCACGGGCAGTGGCAGGGTTAGCACGGCAATATCACCGGCGACGTTGATTATGGCAGAGGCTAAGTAGAACGCATTGCGGTCGATGCAGTCTTCCAGGTTCCCATACCAGAAGCTTTCGATCGGGGTACACTGGAAGACGAAGGTAAAGAAGTTGACGAGGAATATCATAAGGGAAAAGGATCCAACTGCGATCGCCGACACGCGAAACGCTTTCGTATGGAAGACTCTCCAGTAGAACATCAAAATGCCAACCTTGACACTGAAGACGCCAATCGACCAGAATATCTCATAGAGATAGAGGTTCTATTTTGTTCGAGCTGTCAGCAGAGCCCGTCTTGCGCTCGTCGAAACGACGAGGTGAGGAGCCTTCCCACCTTCATGAATTTCTGCACAGTCTGCTCGTCCAAATCTGCTTGGTGCTCGCCCGATCCATACACGAGCCCAACGAAGTCATTCGTACTCATAGCTACGCATATGATCATAGGCAGCGTCATCCAATAGTCATCCCACCAAAGCTTTGCCGCCGACTTTTTTCTCGCATAGATTCGAAGCCCGAAAGAGATGATCGACAACGCGAGGCATGTCACCACAATCCCGGTGGTGAGCCTCTGGGCGTACGTGTTGGTGATGGCCGTCATGTTATTTTGTGCTTAGGCTCTGTGGCCTCGCGGGGGTTAAACTTCCTGATGTCTCGACTAACCAGAGGCGATATTCGAAAATGCAATTCTATCTAGACAGAGAATTCGGATTCCAATAATATGATATAATCCGAACCGACGCGTGGCTAGTCTATGCTGGGGACAGTTTAAAGTATCGGCCTAGTGGAGACAAAGCCGGGAAGGAGTGAAACATCATGCCCGCGAAACTGCAATGGAAATTTCATGGGCGCCGGGCAATAGAAATCATGCCTGCCGCATTGGTTGACTGATGGTGGGCTTACCCTTGTGTTTAGAACTGCGAACGCAGAAGGGGGTGGACCACGGCCATTGGGACAACCATAAGATTGCCTCCTAAGGAAATCCTTTTGTCGTGCGCATGGAAAGTAATCCTAGGGTTGTGTTAAGCTCCTTCTCGATGCGTTACACTGCACCGTCGGATCGCTGCGGCCAAGTGGCCGTTGAACCAATACTGGCCAGACGACAGCTGCACAGCTTTTATTACGTATCATTGTTCTATGCAGATCTCGAAAGACCTGAAAAGGATCGCACATGCGTGATTATTCCTACCACTACAGAATTTTTCGATTACCTCAGAGGAATCCAGGACTTCATACTCGGGGAAAAAAAGAAGGGTGTCCATCCTAGGCAATACCATACACCACAGTTTGTCTCGAGTTTGGATATGATACACAAAAGGCGGCAGATAAAGGTATACTCCAGGCATAACCACGTAAACTATTATATTATTTCGGAGGATATCAAGTTAAATATCTACCTAGGTAAGTTATACATATCTTATAAACTCGATAAGAATCTTACTGTCGATCAGCCGAGGCAGTAAAAGAGACCCGGAGAGAGATACACAGGACACGAGTTCTAGCAAGTGGCATAGCTCTAGACGTACAATACATGAGTAGCAACGGGAAGACCCATGCTAGGACATGATATGCAGCTGTATGGGGGCGGAGCGTTGTTGATCCCCGTACCTAGGTATTTCCCGAACAAATCCCCACAGGGAGACCAGGGGGCTTCCCGTCTTTGCCTCTTAAGACATAGTTTTTACGGCTACTCCCTTGGGGAATGTGGGCTCCCGTAGGGGATCTAGGATTCTATGTCAGATACGTTAAGTTCTATCTCACTAATAGCAAACTAGCGGCAGTTAGAAGACCCTCTAATTAAGAATTAACGTATAATGTTCGTAGTATAGACTACGATAAACAGGATGAGTCAACTAGTCAGATTTGAGTATAATATAATTACGCCAAGTCACAGTTGAGGAGATAATAACTAGGTATACTTAGGTAGGGCCTAGGCACCTAGTAAGTACATACATACATGCGTACAGGTAGGTAATTAATTAGTAGGATTTGGGAATCTCACCTAAGCTTCCGTCATTCTCACAATTCCTTCCCCGCCTCAGATTTGGTTTGCCAGATTCATAGCACCAATCAAAAGTAAGATAGGACATATTACTACGGCGCAAGAAATACGCACGATGAATCGCAGGGGTGTGTGTCCATATGTGGAAATCAGATTTCCGTGGGGGTTAGGGGAAGATCCTTCCGGGTGTCCTTCCCCTGTATCAACATCGCGGAAACGAACGACTAGATTCTGGAGACGCATGCGTGACATGCCAAGAACCACGACAAGTCGAGGAAGAAAGTGAAAGCCAAGAAAGCAGGGAGTTGATAACCTTAAATGAAGAACGAAGTCATACAGTATCCCTTAACCCTTCCCGCATACACAAGAACAAAGTGCTTACCAACACTCTACATCTGGTCAAACCTGGTCGACCTCTCTAGGCAAGTAACCCGGATCTCATGTATCCGTGCGGCGTGTATAATATCATGTTGATAAAATATTGATTCTTTCTACGCATGTATTCTTGGATTCTTGGGGGAGAAAGCGAGGAAGTTAGGTTTCTACGCCCCGATGTGCCAAATAATTTTATTTTCTCGTAACTAGATGCGTATATATTAAGATATAATTATATTATTAGACCAAATTGTCTATTCAAGACAAATAAATAACACGCCAGGTTTTGGTTCTCATGTTTAAAACTTGATATTGAAACCATACGTACTGCTTGCGTAGCGATGTAGGATTCGTTCCTATGGAAGACTCGCTTGACCCTGGAGAGCATGGGAGGTAGATAGTAACTAGGTAGAAGAACTGTTTTACAAGTCTAGACCCTACCCCGGTCAAATATAACAGAGTTTATCGTAACTCCTATCGAAAAACCAGCTGAAAACGATTGTTCCCCTATCATATATCAAATATCTGCTGATGTCAGGCATACCCTCAGTTCAGTGAAAAGCCAGTGATGCTACCCTTCTCCGATCCATCTCCCTCCATTTCTCCTATTACCCGCATTCTTTTATCTCCTCGAGCTGTCTGTTTCCAATATCCCTCGATATTAGCGGCAGGATACCAGCAGGTGACCAGTAGAACCTGCGGTCGTGTACTTCCCCTTCGTTCCATTCCTACCTCTGACATTCTCTAAATGTCTATCACAATGTCGATCTCCGATGGCAAGGCGACCGACCTTGAGAAGCAGGCAACCATCTCGCCCCGCGACCAGATCACCATGCCTTATGTGCCTCGAACACTTGCCAACCCGGCGCCCCTAGGACTTTTGTCCTTTGCCACGAGTATCTTCATGATATCTCTCCTCGGGCTTCAGCCACGTGGCATAAAGGTGCCTAACATTATCCTCCCTAACCTGGTATTCTTTGGCGGAGCCGCCCAGTTCATTGCTGGAATCATGGAATTCGTCGCCGGCAATACCGTAGGTCTCCAATAAACCCCAAAGCTCTTTATCTGGATTGTGACATATGGGGCTAATTTCTCCTCGCTAGCTGGGAGCTACCTTGTTCACGTCTTACGCTGCTTTCAACCTTGCCTATGCCCTGATCTTCCTCCCTGGCAGCGGCATCATGGCGGCCTACTCTGATCCTGCCACAGGCAAGCTCTTAGCTGAGTTTGACCAGGCCATAGCTATGTTCGTCTGGGCGTGGTTTATCATCAGCATGATCTTCACCGTCGCAACAGTCCGCAGCAACTGGGCATTGTTCGGAGCTCTCATCTTCGTCGACTTTACCTTAATCCTCTTAGCTGTTGGTTATATGCTAGATCAAGAAGGGTGTCTTAAGGCTGCCAGTGCCACCGGGTTTATTACTGCGTTTTTAGCTTGTAAGTTCTACTTCTAGTTACATTTCACTATTCATTTTGGCCACGGAGAGAAGTGCTAACTCGAAAAAAGACTGGGCAGGTACTGTGGGTTTATGGGGCGAAGGGATAACTCCTATCAATCTTCCGGTCGGGTCAATGAAGAGAGAGTAACCCTAGAAGTCAAACTAGAGGCCTTTTTTGGAAACCAAAAGAGAGAGGGGAGAGCAAGGTGCCTAGGTTCATTCATCTGAACAGAATCATAGACTGGAAGTATTGGTTATTAAGAAATAGGGAATATTAGTGTCGTTAAAACTTGTAATAAGGAGACTATGATATAGTTAACCTACCATAGGTAGTTGTGATACATTTAAAACAATAGCATTATCGCTGTCACGATAGCTTACGTATGGGGCCCTTTAGATTGAAGAACCATATGTAATACTATATAGGCAATTGTTAAGCACCTCAATTGTATAGGCTTAATTATAATATAAATTAGGTACGAAGTTAAGATGTGACGCAAACACAAGAGTATGTTATCGAACATCACTACGTGGTTTTTCAAATCAGGGGTTTGGGGGGTATTGGAAATAAAAACTCGCATTCATAAGTTTATCTCAATGATGTAAAATAAAATGAAACTTAAAGTTAATCTTAGTAGCAATATTCTGTGCTAAGTGAATGTGTAATTGCTTACCTAAATTCCTTAGATGCCACAGAGTCTATTTAATCTAGTTTCTGACACTGAACATACCTTAATTGCACCCCAAATTTCAAACCCGTCAACGTCTTGCGACTCTCCTTTTGAATAAACCGAATACTCTCAAGGAAATATTGTGTAAATTTCCCCGACAATATGAAGTCTGACTACTACTTGAACTTGTGCTTGGAACAGGCCGAACTGTCTCCACTTCATCATCGTCATGGCTGTGTTGTTGTGAAGGGAGGGAAGGTCATTGGAAAGGGGTTCAATGATTACCGACATGGTTACGATGGCGGCGCCTTAAAGACTGGACACCTGCCTGTCAAGTTTCCTGCTTTCGGTAAGCCGAAGCCGAAGCAGAAGCTGAATGATAATGTGGTTCACGGGAAGAAAACTGGTCGAAAACACGATTTTAAGCCTTTCGAGACCACTGTCGGGATACTGGCTGGAGGCCACCATTACGGGGGTAATTGTCTTACCATGCATTCTGAGATGATGGCTATCAACTCGGCATTTGAATCGTCGAGTACCTTATTCGCTATCACCCTGTCGCATATTAAACCGTCGACAGCGCCATCGCGTGACTCTAAACGAAAACGACAACGACAACTGCGACGAGATATCCTCAACGACCATGCCCAGCGTGTCTGCTACGATGCTGCCGGACCGCAGGTTCAACAAGGTACCGGCCCGGCTAAGACTGCCGAGTGGCGTTTTGAAGCCTGCACCTCCCAACGTGATGAAACAACATCATGTGTCACACTCCAATCATCATTATCACGGCTATCCTAGAAAGGGTTACGAGGCGAAGTATGCGCACAACCAGAACAACAATGCGAATGAAAGATCGACACCCACGCGGTCACAGCAGCCGTATATAGGAGAGTTCAACAAGTTATCTACCAATGTCAGCAATGGCGGCTCCTCATCAGGGGTCAAGCCTGGCCGTAGTAAATACCATGAATCCACGAAGGTATGGATGAATTCATTATGAATGGAAAATATTTCTAACTAGTAAGCTAAATTGAAGAATCTAGGCTAGAAATACCGCGGATGCGATGTCATATTCGAATAGTCTAAGGGACCGGATGAAGCATCCAAAACTACGCGGCGCTGACGTATACGTTGCTCGCCTTGGCAGTACACAGAAGAGTACACGGAATTCGGAAGGAGGCAAAACTAACATTGGTTCAATGGGTGATTGCTCATCTTCAACATGCATCCCAATAGCCCGCAGGCCAGTCACAGGCTCTTTACATGATGAGCTCTTGTGCAAGGAGCCGAGACTTGCATCATCGAAGGCCTCAACACATGACCACCCAACAACCCTTATCGACCGTGGGGATATCCTAGATTCACGGCCATGTTATCGTTGCGTCTTGTACATGCATTCGGCTGGCATAAAGCGAGTGAACTGGACCAATAGGGAGGGCCAATGGGAGAGTGCAAAAGTTCGTGACTTGTTCGACCGAGTATCGGGAGCTAATCTGTGTGATGCACACGATGTCAATAATAGCAACATCGGTGGCATTTTCGTTACAAAACATGAAATTCTCATGTTGAGAAGGTTGTCCGGTCAAGAAGACAACCGGGACAACTGATGGATGGGACACAAGGGCAGAAGGGTTAAATATACCCGTTAATTAGATCCATATATTTGTAATGACGTCTCACTTCTAAATTGCATCTGTTGTACTCAAGTATTCAGTAACATTTGGACTAAACCAAATATAGCGTCTATCGATAATGCACGTGGGGACCTAGGTAGGCCCTTGTTCATCGGGAGCTAGTCTAATTGGTCCCTCAACAACGTTAGCTCTTTACCCTCAGCAGATCTCCCTATTGTGTGGCCTTAAGTAGAAATAGGGAACCGCGACTGACTTTCTAATTATTGAAATTATTAATTATTGCACTCCCTTTCTCGAACTTGTCCGTTAACTTTCAACTTTCAACTTTCAACTTTCAACTTTCAACTTTTAACCTCACGTACAATCAAGACTCGAAATTAGCAACATAATTCTCGCTATGTCTCATATGTAAAGAATGTCAATGCCGTGCAAGTGAGCGAATACTGTCGGATTGAAGGGACGTCTGGATCTTGCGTCAAGTCGGTAGACTTGGTCGAACTTGAGCTCCAATACAACCATCACGTCCTCCGACACTAAACCATTGACCTAATAAAGAACATGTCTACTCTGGATCACGACGATTCGGTTTCACCTACGACATGGAACCCTCGAACTTCCTCTCTCGTAAATACACGCCTCGACCCACCACCCTCTGCATCTCATGTTCCGAACGAACCCCTGCCACTCCCTGATGCCGTACCCTCCCATTCTCCTTCTCCCGCCAGGTCAGATTCCGAGCAACCAACAGATTATCTGAATGGAGGACGACCGCACGATAGTGCCTCTCCCCTAAGTGCTATCTCAACTTCATTTTTAAGCCAGCCGGCGGTTCTGCGATCGCCATCTCCCCTGAGAAATTCAGAGGTACAAGTGCCAGAAAGAGATGCTGCCACCCAAGAGGAGCCGACCTCCCCCGGTCGACGTAGTGTACAATTTGCTCGGGCTGATGTTCTAGTTGATCCTCCACGACAACATGTTCGACACGGATCATGGGATGAAGGAGATTCAAGGAATAGATCTCGCGGAGAGAGGTGGATTTCCAAGCTGAGATCGACATTGGGTAACTCGGGAAACATCCAGCCACCCAGGTCTCCAGGAGCCTCTGAACATGCGTCCTACTCGGTTAACGCTTCTCCCGTCGTAGGAAGATCTTACCGCGTTCCCGACACCCTGGACGAAGAGGAGGGAAGCGATGCTGACGTGGAGGCGAGCGCTGACGAAGGCCAAGATAGAGACGCACCCAAGGGTAAAAGGAGGAGGATGCGACGTCGTCTAAAGCAATTAGACATGTTTACTGCTCCGAGCTCTCCCCGGCCTCCTGATGACCTCGACTCCCCGAGACCGAGCCGCCTAAATACTATGGTCAGACGCTCGACAATGCCTGAACCTGCCGAGCATCGTGGAGGTATGTCCGAGGGAGAGGGTCGCGACCGTTTGACTGGTCGAAGACCTGCGTGGACGCGCGGAAGTTCGTGGATTGGCTCTCCGCGGATTGGAAATGCCACGGCTGAAGACGTCGAGAATGTGCAACCTCGTACCCCTGGCCACCGACGCCGCATATCTGAGATGTTCGGCGCCGGTGGAACGTCCGACGGCGGTGACTGGCTAACCACACCGAGGCGACCGTTCTTGGGTGCCGACCGAGCTGCAACCTTTGGTGTGCAGAGGTGGAAGCAGGTGAAGCACACGTTGAGAATGCTAGGGAAAAGGAGGACAGATCAATTCGATTTTTACAAATCTGCTGAACTCATGGCTGAACTACGAGCTGTGACGCCGGCCGTTGTCATTCTTGCCAGTATGTTACAGAGAGACGAACATGGGAACAAACGTATACCTGTCCTTCTGGAACAGCTAAACCTACGAGTCGTCGACAGCCATCCGGAAGATAACACGAGCGAGAGACATACCATCTTTACGATCGCTTTAGAGTACGGTAGTGGCCTGAGTCGAATGAGGTGGACTGTCACTCGTAGCGTGAGAGAGATTTGGAATATCCATTGGAAGTACAGATTATCCCTGAAGAACGATATTACGCTTCAAACTACCACAAATCAACGAAACCGTCCAAAGCAGCCTAGATTTCCACGGAAGGCATTCCCTTACCTGCGAACTTACAAAAACCTAGAGGAGTCTGACGATGAAGAAAAGCCACCGGGAACTAGAGCTGACGAGACAGTCGCTGAAAATACCGCGGGAGAAATGACTGCCGCCGAAGGTACGGCTAGCGACAATGAGAGACGACCGAATGCTCACAGGAAGAGATCGCGCATCCCTACATTTTTGCCACGCCGACAGTCTTCGGGACTTGCGGAAAATGGCGAAACGTCACTCGCCAATGTCCAGAACTCCGCCGCCCTAAAGAAGAAATTCATCGAGAGACAGAGGAAAACACTAGAGAAATATCTACAGGAGATGGTGCATTGGCTCATGTTCCGTGCTGACAGTAATCGTCTCTGCAAATTCTTAGAGCTTTCTGCTCTAGGTGTGCGGCTGGCCGCCGAGGGTAGCTTTCACGGAAAGGAATGCTACCTGCATATACAATCAACGAATGGTATTGACTTTAGACGAGTGCTTAGTCCGCAAAAGGTCATAGCGCGGCACAGTCGCAAGTGGTTTCTTGTCAGACAGAACTATGTCGCCGTCGTCGAGTCGCCGGCAACTATGAATATATACGACGTTTACCTTGTGGACCCTTACTTCCGCGTCGTATCCAAGAAAAATACTCTCAAACGATTCGGCGCGAAATTGAAGGTTGAGAAAGAAAAGGCAGCTGATAATGACGATAACCACACTGACGACGAGTCTCGTGGAAAACATCACACCCTGAAGCTATATTCCGCGGACCGAAAGATCAAGCTGTTCTCCCGCAACCAGACGGTGTTGCGCCAGTTCGAGGAGTCCGTCGTCGACATGCTGAAGCAGACCCAGTGGCATGAGCACCACAGATTTGATAGCTTCGCCCCTGTACGAAAAGCAGCATTTGCCCAATGGTTAGTTGATGGGCGAGACTACATGTGGAATGTCTCTCGTGCCATAAGCATGGCGCAAGATGTCATTTACATTCACGACTGGTGGCTAAGCCCCGAGCTGTACATGCGACGACCAGCCTGCATTAGCCAGAAGTGGCGTCTAGATCGTCTGCTTCAGAAGAAGGCCAAAGAAGGTGTTAAAGTATTCATTATTATATATCGAAATGTGGAACAGGCCATACCGATAGACTCGGAGTACACAAAGTTCTCACTTCTTAACCTTCACGATAACATTCTGGTCTTGAGATCGCCAAATCAGCTGAAGAAGAACCAGTTTTTCTACGCACATCATGAGAAGGTCTGTATCGTCGACCACGATGTAGCCTTCCTCGGTGGCATCGATCTCTGTTTTGGTCGTTGGGATAACCCGCAACACCCAATCACGGACGATCGGCCAACAGGCATGGAGCCGGACGGGGACCGTCCCCGTGATGCAGAGCACTGCCAACTTTTCCCCGGCAAAGATTACTCGAACCCACGTGTCCTGGATTTCTTCAAGCTCAATGAGCCTTACGAGGAGATGTACGACAGGAGCAAGGTTCCAAGGATGCCTTGGCATGATATTGCCATGCAAGTTGTCGGTCAGCCGGCGCGTGATCTTACTCGCCACTTTGTGCAGCGATGGAATTACCTACGACGTGAGCGCAAGCCCACGCGGCCAACGCCATTCCTGCTTCCTCCGCCAGATGCCAATCCCGTAGATCTCGAGGCTCTCGGCCTTTCTGGAACGTGCGAAGTTCAGATCCTGCGTTCGGCAGGTGATTGGTCCCTGGGGTATCCGAAAGACTTTAGGGAACATAGTATTCAGTCTGCATACGTGAAGCTCATCGAAGAATCTGAGCATTTTGTTTACATGGAAAACCAATTCTTCATCACGAGTACCGAGACAATGAACACGAGGGTGGTAAATCGCATCGGCGATGCTCTTGTCGAACGCATTATCAGAGCCCATGAGAAAAATGAGGAATGGCGATGCTGCATTCTGATTCCTCTTGTGCCCGGTTTTCAGAACACGGTGGATCAAGCTGAGGGGAGTAGTGTGCGTTTAATCATGCAATTCCAGTATCGAAGTATCTGCAGGGGACCAAACTCAATCTTTGGTCGCCTACAAGCAGTAGGTATAGAACCGGAAGATTATATCCAATTCTTCAGCTTGAGGCAGTGGGGGAAAATCGGTGCTCATAACCAGCTTGTGACGGAGCAGCTGTATATCCACGCCAAAACCATCATCGTAGATGACCGCGTCGCTCTGATAGGATCGGCCAATATCAACGAACGCTCCATGCTTGGCAATCGAGACTCGGAAGTCGCAGCTATCGTTCGAGATACCGATATGATGTGGTCGACGATGGCGGGTGAAACTTACCGAGTCGGTCGATTTGCTCACACTCTTCGCATGAGATTGATGAGGGAACATCTCGGATTGGATGTAGATGAGATAACAGAAGACGAGAGACAAGCAGAACTTAGCGCCGAGGCGAATTTTGAAGCCGAGATGGGCCAAATCTACGGAGACGATGATGACGATCTGGCCGTGGACGATTCGGCGCATGCGGGACCGAGCACATTCCACCGCGCGGCAAGCTTTAATCATGATGTCGCCGCAGAAGGGCATAGCCGCCAATCTTCCTCGTCGTCATCTTCGTCTAGTTCGTCAAGTTCGAGAGGTCAGTCACCAGAACGTGATCCCCGAATACATGGGAATGAGAAACATGATAGGGATGTTGAGGGCTACGGCCCAGACCATTGGAAAGCAGCGCAAGCTAAGGGGATTGATTTGGGGAATGATTCTACCGTTATAAATGGACACGAGGTCCTTGTTCACAGGGCCGGTCGCTCTAATCATGGGCTAGGCACCAAATCCGACGAGCCCCGTGCAGAAAGCTCCTCCAAAGGTTCATCGCAACGTGATCTTGGCAAGGGGAATGAAGAACTCCCCCCTGCTCAGCTAGATCCTTCGTCCAGGTCCCAGCTGCCACACCATGGACAGCTTCCGCCATTACCAGTTCTGGACGATACCGATATAGGGGGCCCCCCAATGCGTCTGGATGAGTCTGGGAAGCCTACAAATGAGCCACTGAACCCCCTAGTCGCAGATATCGTGCCTGCTCGAATTGACAAGGACTGTATGCGCGACCCAGTCAATCCTGCCTTCTGGGATGATATCTGGATGAGGGTTGCATTGAACAACACGAAACTGTACCGCCGAGTTTTCAGATGCATGCCCGACAGCGATGTTTCCACATGGAAGGAATATAACGAATTTGAAGATTATTCGCGTCGGTTTAAAAACAGTATGGCGGGCTCCAGGAACGACGAGTCCGAAATCAGTCCGCAAATGAGCCATCTTGGTGACGTGGCTGCAGGTATCGCCGCGCCTGCCGCGGCACAAGGGGCTCCTGGGATTTCTGAGAAGCTCCACGTTGACCAGCACAATGAGAATAATCCAAAGTTTGTCATATCTAATGGAAACACAGGTGTCCTAAATGAAAAGGCACCCATGCCCCAAGGCACCCATGCTCCGGAGAGCGCGAAGCCTGATCTAGGCGTCGAAACGGAGAAGGTTCGTAGTAAGAATTCCCTCGAACCACCATCGCCAGTACAGCCTGCCGGAGATATCCCGTTCCCTTCGTACGACGGCCAAGTTGACACCGCGCACCTGGATCCCCAAAACGAGAAACGAGACCGGAGGGCAACGTTCTCGTCATGTGAGAAATCAGCACCCGAATCAGGCACTACTAGCAACCCCTATAACCATAACTCGACGAGACGCCGCCGACGAGCCACTACTAAGGGTAGTCGTCGCGGTCCCGTCAACCCGTACGAGCTTCTCAGCCGCGATGAAGCTGAAGAGCTGTGTGGTATGATCCAGGGGACAGTCGTCCAATTTCCCTACGACTGGCTTGAAACCGAGGAGAAGGATAACCACTGGCTATACCAGGCTGACTTGCTGGCGCCTAAGGAAATTTAGTACGTATTTACTCGCGCTTCCCATATTAAACTCTTACGGGGTATCGTCAAAGTGACTAACAGACTCGCAGTGACTAAACATCCTTTCCATCCGATGTCTATTAAAATCATCTCCTAGAGGTCTTCTGCATACCAGGGGCAGACTAAAAGTTCAAGGCGGACAGGAGCGATCATCTTTCAATTCACTATTCCATATGTGCTCACTCGAGTTATCCTGCATTCTATAGAGGTGTGGAATGGAGTTGTTCTCGTTTAATCATTACTACTAGGTATAACACTCGAATATGTAATAAGTCGGGACGGATAGGAAAGACTGCTGCGCTCTAGCTCATGATTGAGATACCTACCTACATACCTAAGCCAATTCATTACTTAGGTACTATATATAATCATCCAGCTATCCTGCCCCCCGGTTCACTTTGCTCCTGAAGGATACTAGAAAATTTCAATGACCCACATTAATGCCGTAGCACTTTTTTCCTGTTCTAATCTAGAGATTGTATGAGGCAACATACATTTCAAAATTGTCAATATATAACCACTTAAATTTTATTTAGGGAGGACATTATTAGTCTTTTTAAGGGGAAGAATGAGTAGGTAAACATCTCCGAAGTAAAAGTCATGCCATAACTAGGTGAATTACAGTTATATTCTCCCAGTTAGACTGAATCTACCGCAGGCAAAGATGTACCTATTCGTCATGGCCTCGCCCTACCATGTACTTAATAACTTTAATTGAATTTTGAGCATTGCAAAAGGGGTATTATTTCCGTGGATGAAGACATAATATGCAGAGGCAATTGCGAAGCTACGAAGTATGTACCTAGGTAGATAGATATGCTAAATATCAATATGACGTCACCTGTTCACAAAATTTATTCCTTCCCTCATACAAAAATATCAATTGGGTTGCACGTGGACCGGGGTGCCGGGGTAGAAAGCTTCGTTGAGGCTCACAAACATGCTCATCAACCTGTCGCACAAAAGAAACAAAAAGTTTTCAGATTCTGTCCCTACCCAGGTATATATTGGTAAATTCGTCCTGTAATAGCAAATACGGCAGGCTCCCGGTATCAACGCAAAGCCAACTCATTACCCAATACTAATTGGTCTAAGATAGTGCCCGCATGCCAGTAACCTATGATAGAACACCGTGGACGGGACTCCGCAGCGCAAAATATCTACCAAAGCTCATGGCCCGGCTTCATCATCTCTTAGCAGAATGAATTGACAAATCGGGTCCCTTAACCATGTTATCATCGACCGTCCTCCACGGTAGACCCGCAGTCCACGCCAACTACGGAATCTCATTCGGCTCATCTTACAAACCCAAATTCAAGTGAACGTCAGTATCACTGGCATCTGCACGACACGCCGCGGGGTCAGAAGTCGTCATGTCCATCTTCTGCAACATAGTATAAGTATGGGCATAGCTCTATTATAGCCTTACGACTTCATCATGTAGGTAAGACGTGGTACCAATCTGAGAGCCTACCGACATAAGCACATTGGACAATCAATACCAAGTATCAATATGCCATACTACTCTAGTACTTTTCTAGGAGAAGTCTACTCACCGATATTGGTTGAAGCTTATCTCCCTAGGTAGCTACATATCCGAGTGGAGCCTTGGATACATATTATAGATCGAGGATATGTACGGTAGAAAAGTCGGGTTCTTTGTCTATCTTGGTTCTCCCAAGCTTTTCATAAACGAGCCAGTTTCATCCATAACCGTAGAAAGCCTTTGGAATTCTGACCCATTTGCTGCTTCAAAATGTCCGACTTATCGTCAACGACATCGACACTGGATACTCCTCCAAGTCTACCCGATGAATCGACAGCGCTTCTCCCAAAGGCATCTCCGGCCGATGAACAGAGCCAATCCCCGCAATACTGGCAATGGCTGTCTGAAATTTGGCTCTTGACCAAGGCTTCGATTCCAGTGATACTGGCCTATACCCTTCAGAACAGTCTCCAGACTATTTCTGTCTTAATTGTCGGTCGTCTCTCGCCTGAAGCTTTGGCTACGGCAGCATTCTCTTATAGTGAGTACAACTTAAGAGCCGTTATTTACTGGCCATATACTGGATCCAGAACGAAGAGATTTCTGGGCTCGTCGGATAGGCGGAAACCTATCATATAGATTTCACCGTCCTAAATTACCCTTGAGACGTTAGAGGAGGAGTTGCTAATCTAAGATATTACTGCATAGTGTTTGCAATGGCTACAGGCTGGTTGATTGCTATGGGTGGTACAACTGCGCTAGACACTCTCGCCTCAACAAGTTTTACCGGTTCGCAAGACAAGCACGACCTCGGGATCCTTCTGCAGCGAGGTATCGTGGTATTGACCTTATTTTACGCCGTGGTGGCCGTGATATGGGGCTTTTCCGAACCTCTCTTCCGAGCGCTTGGACAGGAAGAATTCATCTGCGTTGAAGGCAGCAAGTTCCTTCACATCTTGATACCGGGTGGGCTAGGATATGTGTGGTTTGAATCTATGAAGAAGTATTTGCAAGCGCAAGAAATCTATCGGCCTGGAACTTACGTGCTCCTTATTACCTCGCCGCTCAATGCCCTACTAAACTATCTCTTCATTTATAAGTTTGACTTGGGTCTCTACGGCGCCCCCTTTGCGACGGGTATCTCGTACTGGATCTCCTTCCTCCTTCTCGTCGCATATGCGACATTTGTGCGCGGCCACGAATGTTGGGGTGGCCTTGATCCTCGTCGTGCTCTCTCCAACCTATGGCCGTTCGCGCGCCTTGCCATCCTCGGAGTCATCCATGTAGGGACCGAATGGTGGGCTTTCGAGATCGTCGCCCTAGCTGCCGGTAGACTAGGTACTATCACGCTCGCCGCGCAATCCGTCATCATGACAGCCGACCAAGTCATCAACACAGTCCCCTTTGGCTTGGGCGTCGCTGCCTCAGCGCGCATAGGAAATCTCCTCGGGGCGCAGAAGCCCCGCGAGGCAGAGCGTGCCGCCCACTGCGCCGCCATCTTATCGGTCATCTTGGGAACCACGATCCTTGCTATCCTAATGAGCACCAAAGACGTGTTCGGCAGGATTTTTAACGACGACGAACGCGTCATCCGACTCGTGTCCGAGGTCATGCCGTACGTCGCGCTGTTCCAGATCGCGGACGGCCTGAACGGGAGCTGCGGCGGCGTGCTGCGGGGTATGGGACGGCAGTGGGTTGGCGCTCTTGTCAACCTGATTAGTTACTACGGCGGAGCGCTGCCGGCGGGTATCTACCTTGCTTTCAACGGATGGGGGCTGCAGGGCTTGTGGATCGGACAGTGTGTCGCTTTATACCTGGTCGGGATCTTGGAGTGGGTGATCGTCGGGCTGAGCAAATGGGACAAGGAGGTGCAGAGGGCGCTGGATAGACTTGAAGACAGTGACGCTGCGGATGATGGTATTGATGGGACCGGGGAGATTACCGCGCGAGTTGAAGTATGAGCTGAACTGTGAAAAGGGGTATTGACTATCTTCCTGCTATTGGACTAAACATTCGACCTCAATCCGATGGGCATATCATCTAAATCAAATTTTCAATGTATACTGAAGGTTTATTTATCTACAGCATTACTTAAGAATTATATGGAAGACTTAGAATCATAAGCGAGATATTCCGTTGATTTACCAGTGGCCATTCACTATGAGTGAACATTAAATACCTATTCAATTGACGTCCGTTAACCTTTCACATAACCTTAGCTTAATGTAGGGATAGGTAACATAACTAGAGGTTCATATTATCGATACCCTATTGGTATCTCAATTACCTAAAACTCGACTAATCCAAACACAGACGGTCGTTACTACGCGTACCGTACACTAATACACTCATCAATAGTTTCGTATTCCTAGTCCAAACCGCAAGACGACTCCAAAACTCATATCGATGATGTAATTCTCTAACCTTGCTAGGGAGAAAGAATTCGGGACTCGCGCGGGACATGTACTACCGGGGACCTTGCCCAGGGGATACAAGCCGACCCAACGCCACCCCATCTTTCCCTTTTTACCTTGCACCTTTAAACGCAGGTGTGTTTTCGTCTCCGTGATCATACATCCGATAGCCAGCGCAGCGCATATCACTCTCTCATAAGGTCGTAGCACGTCCCCCCACGCCGTACCGAGTCATCGCGGTCATCGATCCGATCAACGGCCTACACGCCTATCTGGGACATGTTAGGCCCGCGAACGGAACCGCCGGAACGCCGCAGCTCATTCAGCACGAAGAACAGGCTCGCGGCGAAGGAGCCGAACAGGAACCACAGGAACACGGTGCTGGCCTGGATCTCGCGGCACCGCTTCTCGTCGTTGGCGGAGCCGAAGGCGATGTAGTCGCTGGTTTTATTTGTCTGTGGGGCAAGGGCAAACTAATGTTAGAAAGGGGTGACGTTTTTGAAAGACTTCATTTGGGAAGGAAAGGGGACAACGTACCAGGTGGGAGCAGTTCACGGCTTGCAGCTTCGCGGAGAGCACGACGGCGGCGATGAAGGTGAACAGGGTAGCGGCGCTGTCGAGGCCGAGCGCCGCCGCCGGCATGGAGACGGAGGGCATGAAGTGCGAGACTAGACCGTAGAGCACGGCGATCCATGCCAGGGCGCATACGAACATGGTGAAATTGACGGCAGACTCCGAGCCGCTGATGTTGCTGGCGATGACATTGCCGATGAGCGCGGTGGTCAGCAGGACCAGGAGGAATTGCAGTATGCGCAGGATCGACTTGATCATGGTCTCCATGGCGATGATGTTTGAAAGTACTATTTGTATGTTGTGGTTATTCTATAGTAGATGTTACAGACGTTGGCGGCGCAAAGGCCGGGGACGACCAGATTATGACGATACGTATGTAACTAGGTAAGTTGCTGAGGAGGACAAGCAACGAAAATCTAGACAATGTTCGGGTTAGGTTAGGCTTCTCTTTGTTTCCTCGAGGAATAATAGGACGGACGATCCTTTAAGTGATGAGTGATGGGATTGGACTCGAGGGCGGAGTGGTGTAACTTCGAAGGGAGAAAAGACCGTACTTTAATCGGATGTGGAGGGTGTGTTATTGGTCAAAAGTTCTAAAAAAGGTTACTTTTTTTAAGCGTAAGCTATGGGGTGTCGATGTCGATCAAATGATGCGCATCGATGTTTTGGATGTTTTGGCTAGAATGGATTAAGCAAAAGTCGATATGTCGATGACCTGTTGATCGGCAGTTGCGGGATAGATGCGTACCTAGGACCTAGGTTAACGGTACTTTCTCATATATTTGCATATGTTTGCCAAACTAT
Organism: Annulohypoxylon bovei var. microspora; assembly: GCA_022836615.1. Lineage (NCBI taxonomy): Eukaryota > Fungi > Ascomycota > Sordariomycetes > Xylariales > Hypoxylaceae > Annulohypoxylon > Annulohypoxylon bovei. The sequence goes on from MU405289.1 coordinate 66,724, forward strand.
GACCTCATTGGACCTTCCCTCTCATTCTAGAAATAGTGACGTACACAATACCAACGGCGCAGATGGCAGCTGCTGGTTAAATTTTAAGCGCAAGTATTTTGATCCAAATTTGAAGTAACGGGTGAAAGTTTAAGTTTTAAGCAATTCACTCTTGCAATTTGTGGGCGCTACCTGAATTTATTATTATTCGTTACATGTATTTGTTATTTATTATTCCCATCCATCTTCTATATTCTTGGATGATATGATTCGAATCCGGCTTTTCTCCATGTCATCAACATTGTCCGGTCCCTTTGACTTCCGAATCCAGGTACCTACATGGAATAAAGAAACTCATGTATAACCGTCGTACCACACAGGGGACCGTCCTTCGTGGTTGGCCCGGCAGTCTGCCCACAGCCAATCACGCCATATCTACGGACTCCACATTATCTGCATCCTCCAAGAAACATCCAAGGTTCTCAGGTCTTTCATCAACGATAAGATCTCGAGTCTCAGATGATTGGCTCAGGCAGCTCCCCCATGTTTCGCTGCTTGCCCCAGCAACCGCCAACTTTGGAATCGCTCAAGGGTCCTGCAGATGTTTATTCGTCTCGATTATGCGACTGCGTGCTAGCCAGTCGACCCTACGAGTGTTTAAAGGCTTGCGACGCGACGCGCACCATATGCGCCTGTCGCATAAAGCTGAGCCTCACTGCACAATCAGAGGCTTACGCACCGAGGTCTCTTAGCTTGCGACGTTAGCTTGTGGCGCCTAGCTTCTGCCAGACGGGTTACATATATTAAATAAACCCGCCCCCAGAGAGCTTTATCAAACTATCATGTGTGGTGGTCTATTCTTGAACTCAACGAGATACCGCCATAACCAAGTTGGTGCTAATTATTTTACACCCACGGAAAGATTTAACTCTAGCCCAAGGGCATAGCTAACATACGAGCGTGAGTAGGTAAAAAACGATGGTTCCTAGCTGACTCTTATGTTGATATAAGTCGAGTCAAGTCTACCAAATGGTTAACCAAAGCTTCGGCACCACGACTCCAGTCAACCTATAATACTAGACGACGCTAATTTTCCCAACGTGAGCTGTGTGAGTAAAAGGCTTCTATTTCAAGTCAGCAGATACTTGTTTACGAACTCATGAACAACCCCCACGGCAACATTGAGTCACTATGAAATCGGCATGTTGGGCGGTGGTTATCTGACTCGGATGCGACTATGAATGAGCGTGTTCCCTTTTTAAAGATAAAAAAAGCCGTTGGACTCTTGACTAAACGCACGACAGATATGCTTACTATCACTTCCTGGAGTATATCTTTAATACTGGATATTCTCTACGCGACTCTTTGAAACTGTCTAACGCAGGAACATGAATGGTTCCGAAGTTTTAGCTTACTGTTGTGACTTCCTGTAGACATTCGTTACTACTGAAACTAGAGGCCAAAGGATCTGAAGTCCGTCTCAACTATTCATAATGCTTCGAGAATAGCATATGATGCCCCCTTTAGTTGAATTATCTACTTAGTTGATGATTTTATAGACTCATAACAGTCAATTGTCATGAGGAGGGCCTTATACGTACCTAGGTATTTATGTGTAAACCAACACCATTTGACCGAGTTATCCGTAGAGAGTCTTCAACAGAATGGCTATTTTCGAATATGGGAAATTCTTCAATTACTTCGATGTCTAAGAAGTATGTATAAGCGTGAACTCAGGACAAACAAACTCGATTGATCTAATAATAACCTTGATTAACAAATACACCCCTAGATCTTAAGTAGTACGTATATATCGGTTACCAACATGATATGCAACCATGTTGAATCGAGTACCTAGATACTTTGCAGTGCCGGATCGGAAAACGGTAAAGAATTTGATTGGATGAGAAATCCACCCACGGACGGGTTTGAAAATTTCGGTACGTACTCGGAGATCGGCTCACAGTTGCATCACTGTGCATGTATTATGTACACCGAGCTCTTAATTTTTTTCTATCGGTGTTCCTGAGCTCATCGTCGTGTCATAACAACCTGTTCTTTAGAACAATAGCACGATATGCCAATTGCTCTACAACTCAATTGAGGAACAAAGACAGTCGGAGAAAATAGTATCCTTCTTCTAATCTTAGATCCAGTCGGTGAGTTTAAGCTACGTATTACGTGGTGTAGAGTTCCTGGCGGCGCAACCGGATATAGGTCTTCCTGACTCTCCGAAGCTTCTCGACCGAAATCCTCCGACCCTGTCAGCACATTTTAATCATCGTCAAATCGTCCACGGCAACCGTTTAACTCGAAGCCAGTACCGTGTCGAGTTAATTCTCTAAAGAGGAGATAATGTCACAGGTTTATTCTCTCATGAGCCAAGCCATCTTCGGTTCAACAAAGACAAGCGTGCTGCGACAAGTTGTGTCGAACGTAGAGAGGGCGGCATGGAGGCGGACCTTTACCTTAAGACCGCAGCAGCCTAGGTGGATCTCTTCGTCGAGAATTATCCCTTATGCGGCGCCACGTCCGACAATAGCCAACACCCTATCTAAATCCTATAAGGCCTCATTACGTTCGACCCGACGATCATTTCACAGAACCTCTCGATTACGAGATGCGAAGCCCCCCCCTAAAAGTTCCGCCGCTCAAGAACCACAAGGAATCTCGGCAAGATTAAGAAAGTTATCTAGAGAATATGGGTGGGCTGCGCTTGGAGTTTATCTCGGGTTAACCGTACTAGATTTCCCTTTTTGCTTCTTACTGGTTCGGTCGGTGGGAACGGAAAGGATAGGTCGGTCTTGGTAAGAAATTATTTTGGATCCAGGTCGCTGACATGACTTAGGTGAAATCGAACACTACGTGGTCTCAAACATCTCAAAAGTAATACCGGAATCCGTTCGGGACTGGTGGAGCGAATACCGGGAGGCTCTGAAAAGTGCTAAGCAGGAACGAAACAATAACGGAGAGGTGGTCGAACATGACGAATCGGCTGATTGGGGTGTAGAGGAAGCCGAAAGAAGAAACAAGGCTGGAGCTAGTAAGTTTTGATAAATGAAGGTTAATCGAGAGAATATGCTTATACTCATATTCCTACTAGGTCTTGGGACACAGCTGGCTCTTGCCTACGCAGTTCATAAAAGTTTCATCTTTCTCCGAGTACCTTTGACGGCTGCGATAACACCCAAGGTAGTCAAGGTCCTTAGGTCGTGGGGCTGGAACATTGGGAAGCGACCGAGCAAACGGTGACAAGGGGGTCATCATTTAAAAGCACGTGGGAAGACATCAGTCACGATCCCACCCCTTCCATAACTATGGGTGTTTTTGCATAGGTTGGCGCTCAAGTAGAGGGGCTTGTAAAATAGGTCTACGAGGATGTACGATCGACATGAGACCATTAGACTCACTCCACATAGAACATAATCAACGACAGCAACGATCAACTTTAGAATCGAGATCAACACAGCCTCGCTGGCAGTCAGATCAAATTCCGGGGATTCCGGCGACCTACTAGGTTGGACTTCTCCCCCTAATCAATGCTATTTACTGCATGTATGTAGTACGGCGATATGTGATACCTACCTACATGTATGTAACCTTAGAACAGCCGAAAAGATTTGCGAGGCCACTCTTTAAGGTTCCGGTTCATTTCGAATCCGTTCTAATAAAAACAGGTATCCCTTGATTCCTCTCTCTAACTACCTACCTACCAGTCTACGCAGGTTTGTGGGCTAGACTATCTATGAAGCCGCTTTAACTCACCTACCCACATACCCACTCCATTGATATCCTTATGCACAGGACTTTGTTTCCCATGAGGCCTTCTACCTTATAGTGTAGTATAGTGTAATATTTCGGGTGAATGGATGATGATAGTATAGATAGGAATAGCCTAGGTACTACGCTGGATGTGATTCTCACTTCATAGATATACGATCCGACTTAGAATTTGAAGTTTCCTAGAAGCTAGTTGATCTCATTTTTTTCTTATTTTCAAACCGAGTGGGTGCCGTCTGCAATACTCTCAAGATATCACAGTGCTCCCCAGAGAATGTTCTCTCGGCATGCTATATACATAATAGGTACTCTTCGAAAATCGGTTCCCGAGCTGAAACGTGCTAGATTCTGTAGCCAAAAATCCACAGGTTTAGCCGTGTCTGGAATACCTTCTATCTCGGTCACATAGTACGCATGGTACGATCATGACGATCGACAAAAACAAAATAGAGTTTGGCGGATCTTCTTTAGTACGCAGCAAGGCCACATTCATCATCCACTCTCTCGTTGCTCCTCCACAATGTTCTCCACAGCACTCACCATGGCTTCACCGAAATGGTATAGATATTGCTATATTCGACTTCGAATGTCTAGAGTCGACGGACGCTAACATTATCACAGGAACTTGGAGGTGGCCAAATTTATCGTGGTCAAATAGCATCGCCCTTCCACTCGACCGCCCCTGACTAGTAGGTAAAGCAGAACTAAGTCAGCCAAATTTGCCTCAGTAACCATATTGTTGAAGGGCCCATCATGTTGGAATATTTATAAGGTCAACTGAAACAATCGTAGTTCTGCTAGAACACCTGAATCCATTGGGATATGTACTCTAAACATCAGACCAATTCGCGAGAACTTGGAACGAGCCATCACCAGATATGGGGGTTAGATCCGGGCTCTTTGAGTTCCCAGCTATCTGGACTCCAGTTGTTCAGCTGATCAAGTAGCCCATATATTACAGCCGGTATCCCTGCGAGACCACAAATATATGAACTTATTCGCAGGCCTAGAACTGAATCACCTAGCCTAGAATACGCCGTACATCATGAGTCCGAATACAGGGTTCAGCCTCTAAGACTGACACGTTATAACAAGGACCACGTCCCTAGGAATGAGCTACAATCACAGAGACCATTGGTGTGGAGCCCACGGTAGTAGATGTGTCCCAGGGGAATGGAACAGAGGGCAGGGGGAGATTCAAAAAAAAAAAAAGATTCCTACGGTATTTATTTGCGATGCTTGAATCGATGTATTCGATACCTAGTATGCCTAGACACTTCCCCCTATTTACTCATCTGTCACACCTAGCGGACGATTTCTTTCTAATGGTCTCGACTATCGAACAGCTCTACGCTTTTTAACTATAGTCAATCGTGTCAACGTAAAAGTTGTTACAAAGAATCCATCAGTTGAAAGTGTTAACAGAAATAGAAATGTGGAATTTGCGGATAGAACTAAAGACGGCATAAAGTTCAACCAAAGGAGACTAGACGGGAAAATGTATTTTTCCCCTTCCCCTTCTCCATCTCATTGTAGTTGAGTAAAAAAGGGGGGTTGGGCCTTCTTGAGTGTCTACACATACATTCCTAGTTCAAGCTTCGGGTGGCTCCGTACCCTAAACGTAACTGACTTGTACGGATCGCCACCTACGATTTTTAATGTTGGCATAACATTAGCACTGGGTATTAGAATTATACTTCCGTTTATTTTGACATTGAATCTAATAGATACTATCTCTTAATTAGGTGTAAAGTCGTACTGTACCTGAAAAGTATATACAGGCCTGATCATATATAAATATAAAACCATGTCCCACACCAGACACCACTCTTAATCTTTTCATTACACAGCCAACCAACGTATGCGCCTACATACATACATTGATTGTTTCGTATAACTATACATAGTTTTCTTTACATACGTCTTCCATATCATCATTATTATCTATCTCATCAACTATTATACCACGGGCAACCGCAAGACGTATCGCCAGACACACCGGACGACGTCTTATCAGCACAATGGCGAATGCCAACCGTCGTCGTCGTCAGAGCAATGTCCAACGCACAGAAGTTGGCGAATCCAGTAATAGTAGTCGACAGACGACATCGTCACAGAGCGCAACTCCACCGCAGCAATCCGCGCTCTGGTACGGGCATGTCAATTACATTGAAGCGACAGACATACTAGACGCCGCGAGGGAAGGTGAAGAAACACTGAATCAACCACACCTCAAAATAATACTCGAAAAGGCGCTACGCGACATCTGGGAAAGGATATTGAGACAGCCGGATCAGTATGTCATGACGAGGGATGAGTTCGCGATATTCAACTTCTTTCAGAACATGCCCTTAGACAAGGAGACGGCTGCGATAGCCGCTAAGGCAAGGGCGAACTATTGGGCCAACGTATGGGGACCGCAATCACTTTGATTTTCCTATTCATCATGTGCTAGGCTTAGACATTCCCTTAATGCTGGAGGCTGTGGAGAAGAAATACACGACCATGGATGATACCCCGATTTGATTTAATAAACAAAGGAGCGGGGAGTAAATAGATTTTAGAGATAGAGAATAGAGGTTAACTTAAAAAGCTAACACTTCAGAGCGATGTTTGTGTTAGACGCCACATATTTACCCCACATCCCTCTGCCAACGTTGCCTGCAAGTGTCACCCACCTGTCTTAAGTACAGGTACAAGTAGCTAGGTAACTAATAAGTAGAAAAACCATGTACCTGTACCTACTGGTATCGAGGTGGATCTTTAATTGACTTCAATCAATGTTCCCCGGAACTCAATCCCTTAAACGTTAAACCTCAGCCTCAACCCCAACCTACAACCTACAACCTCGAGCGCTCATCAGTATTGAATGAAAGCTACCTATTTCGTACCGATATGATATCTTCTCTAAACCACAGACGCTTATTTTAAACAGGTACCTATCCTAACAGATTAATATCATGCCATGAACTAAACTAAACCCTCATTACTTATGAATTGATCTACATACATACTTATGTGCTAAGGCTCATTAAATTATTGATACACTTCGATATGGCTGCTAGGAACCCTGAGAAGGCAACGCCCGGTTTCGCAATTCAACATCAAAATGAGTTAAAATGGTACGGCAAGCAATCAGTTATCAATAATGAGAACCGAGTAAGGTCTAAGCTGGTATTGACTTTACTTGGTCTACTCTCGTTTGCCGGTTTGGCAAGGATATACTCTGGGTATTCCTTCTTAGCTTCTTCAACAATAAGCTCAGTCAGCCGATCTGAGCTTGAATTGCCTCAAGATTCACACAGTGCACTCTCTTCGCCTGAGGTATTGGAGTGCTTTCAGGTCTCTCAACCAGTGTTGAGCCCCAATAGTCTATCTTCAACATCGACAGCCAGCAATGGGCTCAGAGCTGAAGCGGAAGATGACCCCGATAATTCTTGCTCGGCCGTATTGATGGATCACGTTTTTGGTTTTAGCTATGGCAAGCCTTTTGTCGGTATGTCAGGAAGATATCTCGGTATCTATCCATTAAACAATGATCTTTAACGATAGACAGGAACTTATACGCCACCAAACTGTCCTTTCAATCGAGTTATCATGAACTTTACTGTGGTCTCTCAAGGTCGCCAATTCGACCGCCTAGCATTGATGTATTTCGGCGACACTGAAGTATGGCGCACTTCAACTGCAGAGCCAACTCAACCTCCCGGGATTCGCTGGACCTTCTTAAAGGATATGACGGAGTATCTGTACTTCTGGAAATCCCCTCAGAAGTTGATTTTCGATCTAGGTAACTTGATAGACGACAAGTACACCGGATCATTCAATGCTACCCTAACCGCAACGTTCTTCGTGGCCGATGTCGAAACTAACAAACCTTCTCCGGCTGACGTGATCATCCCCATATCTGCGAGAAAGGGCGGCGAAAATGTGGCAAGTCACTTCACGCTACCGGCAGAAAACGCAACAAACACGATCAGTTTCCCTCAAAATGTAAATAGAGCTGTCTTCTCTATCTCTGCTAACGGCCAAGCCGCTGAAGAGTTCTGGTGGGGCAACGTTCTTCAGAGCGACGTCCACACGTTTAGCCAGACTACGGGAGAATTGCTTGGTCTGTCCCCCTTTCGCGAGGTCCAGCTACTCATTGACGGCAAACTCGCAGGAATCCAGTGGCCCTTTCCTGTGATATTTACTGGCGGAGTGGTACCTAGTTTGCATCGACCTATCGTGGGCCTGCAGGCTTTCGACCTGAGAGAGCATCAAATCGATATTACCCCGTTTCTGCCTCTACTATGCGATGGCGCCGAACATACATTCACAATCAAAGTTGCTGGCTTGAATGACCGGGACAATGATAGCACTACGCTGACAGATACGGTTAATGACAGCTGGTATGTCACAGGAAAAGTCTTCCTATGGCTAGACGAGGAAGGGTCGGTTACCACCGGTGTTAGCGCTGCAGTGGAGTACGACGAACCGACCATTTCGCTCTCTCACCATGTCACGCAGAACGCCACCGGTATCAATGAGACCCTCGCTTTTAACGCAGTCGTCGAGAGAACGTTGACCGTCCGATCAACTATCAATTCGAAAAGCTATACTGGAGAAAGTACTTGGACTCAAATCCTCTCATATTCGAACCAAGCAGTTGTGTCCAACTTCGGATTTACGGAGACCAACAATTTCACTATCAATGGAGTCGATTCCTCAACGGGGTCGGCCACACCCTATAAGATTGTTTATATGTACCCGCTATTCTGTAATCAAACAGTCGCAACGTCGCCGGAAGGTAATTTGACAATAAGCGCGCGTTTAATACAAGGCCTCGAGCTCCAAGTCGAAGGCAGCTCCGTCTTTCCAACGGGGTTGGAGGCGTTCGAGAACGTCTCTGCTACTAGAAAGTCCCCGTATGCAGTGACCCACTTGAAAACCTACCGCGACGGCACGGCATTCTTTACTCAGACGGGAGACCGTAGGAGTAGCTCGGGATACGGTACGACGAACCAGATTTTCCGCTTCGGTGGTTCGGGCAGGAGTGCTGCTCTCGACGCTGAAGACCATGTTGACGAGCTCTATTTCCGGAACGTGACGGCGGCGAACGGCACCGTAGTGTTTGATTCAGAGAGGATAGAAGGAAGGGAAACATACGCTTTCAGCCGAGAATCACGGCCTGGCGATATCCCTGAGGCGGCGTTGACATTGTTTGCTCATGTTTCTAATACGACCGGGGGATCGAAACTGCCCGTAGGGAAAGGTGTCGGTAATAATAATAAGGTGTACGAATTACCTTTGGTGCAGGTTCCCATTTCCTAAAGCCGGTCTGCCGTAGGAAGTTAATTGTATTATTATGACAGAAGTATAATGCTACTCATTATGAATCCTAGGAGGTCCCGACTGATGTTGTTCAGCCACAAATAAGCTAACAAACGACCCCTATAATACAGCTGCTCAACTGCAATCCACTTTACCCAGGTTCATACGGATCTCATGTCTCCTGTCACTCTAGCCCGTTTTACATCCGTAAATTCCTATCAGTTTGCTTTGCTAGATTCCCCACCTCGCTCCTAATCTGGGGGAGATACCAGACCAAGTTTGCTGGTCCAAAAAAAAAAAAAAACCAGATACATAACGTCCCACACCCCCAGTCTTGTTCCTGGCTTAATTAGTTCATAGTACGGCAGTCGCCGAGACCGTTATGGGGATATGGGCAGATTCCACGTGGCTCACGACTCAGTGCTGCGCGCTGCGTGTTACATGACTCGCTGGAAAGGGATAGCCGGTTTCGTTGATGGGTCCATACATGTTTGATGGGCTAGATATTATTACGGGGGCTACAGAACTCTGATTTGAGGTTAATATGGGTGACTAGATGCCGTCGAGATGGGTGTTCCACGATAATACGGGTTTCCGATGCTCGGAGGGCTAGATCTGAGGGCTCCTGGCTGGCGCTTGAGAGGCGGACGTACGGTCAGTTTTAAGATTTACTGCTTACTTTATATGTTATCTGTTAGATATGTGGAATATATTAGAGGTAATATGGGGCGGATGTCAGTCACGACTGATTCCTACGTAGACAGAAAACGCGGCTAACTTGGATTTGGTGATTTATCGACATCTTATAGTTCGCCATTCTGCCTAATATACGTATGTGTATAGAGTAATTGTCCAATACCCCAACATAGACAGTCTAGGACTATTGTAGTACACCAACCTTCGAGGATACTCTATGTGTAACTATGAAATTCGAGGGAATTCTTTGTTCAAATTGAAGCTTGGATCTTGCGCGTCTGAATAGGAATTAAATTCAATCAGACCGTTCGAGGGAAAGTATAAGTATATCTATATGCGTCATGTGACAGCCGTCAACCTTATAAAATAAAGGTATTACCTAGATTAAAAGCTTAACTATACGTCAAGGCTTAGCTAAGTTCATTATAACTAAACGAAAGCTGGTAGTACCATGTACGCTCCTATCACCTTATCCTTTACGTCATTGAGGTACCCATATTCGACAGGACGATATCGCATTTTATACGACAATTACTAGGTATTCAGGACAGAATTTTTCTTTGCTTCTTTGCTTCTTCTAGTGGGTATCGTATGTCTCGTTCCCTAGGATACCACAAAATCCGCGCCTATACCTAGGTTCATAAAGGTAAAGGTAAAAGTAAAAGTAAATACATATATACATCGAGAAGACAAGTCATGCTCTATTGTTCCGACCGCCCATATGCTCGATGCTGCCCCCCACCCAACCCAAACGCCACCCATATGCACACTGTGAGTTCCCATCTATGTCACATAGGAAACTTTAGTAGTATCAACTCGCGAATCACGCGCCGTCATCCGGGATGCCAGGAACCTTCTCGGCGGTCTGCAGGAAGTGGCGCTGGTCGGCCTCCTTGATGCCGGCGAGCCAGACGGTGGCCATCTTCTTGTAACCTGCGTTGGTTGGGTGGGTGCCGTCCTTGTTTAGGTCGGCGACCTTGGGGCCGGCGTCGCCCTGCATGTCGACGAGGACGAGGCGGTGCTTCGAGGCCTGGAACTGGCTGGCAACGGTCTTGTACTGGGCGTTGATGTCGAGGACGCGGCTCTGGACCGACGCCTTGCCGTTGACCAGGAGCGTAGAGAGGATGACAGTGGCGCGCGGCGAGTCCTTGTACAGGTCGTTGAGCAGGTTCGTCATGCGCTTGCCGGCGTTGGGCAGGTCCTTGTTCAGGACCGCGTCGTTGGTGCCGACGTTGATGAGGATCAGGTTGGGCTTGTCTTTCGGCACCGAGGCGTCCGCCTTCCCGTGCACCTGGTCGATCGTGTAGCCCTTCCAGCCCTCAGTGTCGTTGTCTTCCATTTTCCCGCTTGGGTTCGACCCAACCATGTTCACTTTGTTGCCGTCTGTTTCGAGTTGGGCCCGTAGGTCCTCACGGTACCCGTTCGCATCCGTCGACCCGAAGCCGTACGTGATAGAGGCACCGAGGGGCATAATCCGTAGGGGCATGCCGTTTCCGAAGCCTTTAGCCCGTGCGTGGTGGGTGTCCCTCCATAACGCCTCGATTCCACCCAAAGCTTCAGGCTTGGGTAAAGCAAGTCCTGGATCTTGTTAGACTGTAGTTCTGGAAGGAGAGAGGGTGAGGCTAACCATTCGCTACCTGCGAGGCGCATGCTAACATGCACCATAGTAGGTGCTTAGTAGCCAGCATTGGAAGGGTGTATATAGCAAGAGTAAAGAGGCCTGGTTTAGTAGGTATGTATAATAAATCAGGGTCGTACTGGACCGTAATATAAATATCTTTATCAACTGGTCGTAAGTTGTTTGCTTGCCGCGTGCTACCGTGTAATGATTATTGATCGCGTGGTTAATTGGCCCCCCATAGTAGGTATGGAGGCGTTGTGCGGCAGTATTTATCATTCTTGGGAACATTCCTTCCTCACGTCTTCAGATCACATTCAATGTCTCTAGGATCCGGTGGGCCCGGCCATGATGACTTCCAGGACCGGTCCTCTCTTTCTTCATCTTGCCTGACCAACTAACCCCTGGTTCGGGTGATGGCGGTAAGCATTGAATCTTCCCGAGAGAGCTACAAGGCTGCGCTGAGGTCAGGTAGATCATTAAGGCGTCTAACTTATGAATAGAGTCGAGCTTTAGCAGGGCAGCAGGGCTAGCTAGATCCCTTGGCTGTCTCACATATGGTATTCTGTGCCTTGCGGATCCCATGCCAGGGTGGTCCATCTCATACATAGCCACGGGAGGGCTGATTGGTAGGTGTTGACCTTGCAGAATTTGAGATTTCCGAATATATCGATAATTTTATTCCTTGCTTAGTCTCGCTAATATTTGCCTTTGGTCAGCAGGACGCTTGCACCCTGCGTCTAGGACCTTAGAAGTTTACGATAGACCGGTTCGACGCCGGTAAGCTGGAAACCCCTCATTACTCCTCGTTTATTGTTTGTAAGTAAGGAAAACTTTTTTTTAAAAGAAAATTAAAAGAGAAAAAAAAGGTTTCCTAATGACAAAAGGAGGAATATGAATCTTGGACTAGAGGATTGTAATCCTTCGAGGACCCAGATTTAGCGAGTGATTGTAGGGTAAACAAAGTTGAAAGGTCAAACAAATCGGATCCGCAAACCGTCCGAAGTTTGCTTCTAATAATACCTAAAGAGGGAAGAAAGAGGGAAGCTAAAAGCTGTCGAGATGCGGCAAGTTGGGCGAATTGACAGGGATGTTACTTTCTCTTCTACCCGTTTTTGGGTCTCGATCCCTGCTCCCCCACGTTGTAGTTGGGCTGACTGGTACCTGTAGGGCTTGGGAGGGAAAGATGCAGGTCCCTGTTAAAAATATAGCACCTAGCAGCTGCCTTGTCAAGGGTTCCATTTCTGCTAATATTAATATCGAATGACGTCGGGTCCTAGGAAGGCCACCTTTCAGACTCTTACATACTAAGTACATACTAAATATCTCACCCAACCCGACCTACCTACCTACTTCGGCAACAAGGTCATTGACAAATTCAATATATGGGATGAAATCTCACTCAGCTTCAAATATCAGCTGTAAGACTTTTTATACCTATGACCCATGACATTGTGCAACAAAGGCTAATTAGCTATACGATTAGATTCTGGCTTTTCTCCATGTCGTGTTACATCACTATACGTTGAAGTTATCATGAGAACGATACTGTGAAACAGCTACTACCTACATATAGATATATTTTGCAACTCAATGCAAACTATTTACTTCGATATCAGTTTGTCTCGACATTCATTCTTGTTAGCTTTATCTTACAACCCATAACCGATTTGGAAAAAGAGAAGAAAAAAAAAAAGCAAACTCCCCACAGGATATAGTAAACTGGCGCTATCCTTATCTAGCAGTTTTGTAATTTGATATATCTTATATCTTTTCTCATTTCCTCGTTCCCCAAGTTTTATACAAACATTGTCAGCTAGCTCGGCAGTTTGATTGAAGTGGTGTTGAAGCTCTGACATCAGCTCCGCCCCTGTCTTCTAACTGGCTGGCGCGATCTTCCTCTGCATAGCCTCACTCCTCTCGCAGATAGCTCTACCAAATAGGCATCGTTGTTCCGATAGCCTCAAAACTTGGCTTTTGGGGATGCTGGAGCCCTGGACAAACCTCGCCGCATCTAACTTGAAATCCTTGACGTTGAAGTTTCTAAAACCTTAGCGTCGAATTGAAGGAAACGAATGCATATAATTAATCTGCGTTGTGCTATTCTAGGAACAGGAACATATATCGATTTACTATTATGATTCACACCTTCTATAGGTTATACTGACTTGCTTGGTTTTGTCTCGTCGTATATGCCATGATAGAGACATATTCAGCTCAGGCAACAAATCTCGGGCACCGTCGGCTACGGGTAACACGAACTGCAGGGTTTTCACGCTTGTAACTTCATTAATTGAGCGCCATCTAATCTTCGCGAGCTGCCATGTTAGGAATCAATTTTCATACAGGACTCTTCTTATTCACGGACATAGAATAAAAATAAGCGACTTCCGTATTTGAGCCTACCAGCATCAAGAAGTTGATTACCGGCTTAGCCAGTTTATATACGATAGAAACCGCAGTCTATTGAGATTTAATCTGGGTGTTCACCGCTGTTATTACATGCCTTGCAGTAGGTCAGATGAGCCGCCGGCGTCTTCTAGCCCCCTAACCCGTCCCGGAGTCTGAATTGCTTCCCGATCACGCCATTTTGGGGCGGAGGACCGCCGACTCTTTGGAATGGCTTGCATATACTACATTTGGTCTGTCATCTTGGTCTGTCATATGTCGCTCTGTTAATGACATGAGCACTAAGGTCGTACTCACGACCGTCGAGGGCTCCTCTCCTCGCCCGCGGACACCCGAGAGGCGACGGGTTAAACGGGGCCTAGTGTATACTACGCTGACATCGTCAGACCGCCTATGGTGTCAACACCTAGGCTATAGTTGTCGTTACCACAGGGCGTTGCTGATGTTGGGCCCTGATGTCGGCCTTTCCAGACTCGTGAGCGTTGATCTGCCTTAATCGAGTTGTCGTCCTTATCCTATATTTGCTTTCTGTACCTTAGACAGGTACAATATATGACGATAATTATGAACGACCTATAGGGAAAGGGAGTTTGATTGCTCAGAAATACGATCCTATCTAGAACGGCCAATATTCGATTCTCTTTGGATGTGTTGTCGCAAGGGATCAAATTCATCCCTTCCGTGAGTAGCCCTCGTTGACGCGAGGCTCCACAAAACCATTTGCTGATAGTGGCTGATTCACGGCTTCACGAACTGTGCTGGATACTGCAATTCGGACGGAGTTTAGGAATTGAAGCCGATGATGGTGAATTTTACTTAGTGTAGAATCTGCAGCGTGATCCTATTTGGGCAGTTAGACTGTGTTGACTACAAGTGTGCATTCACACAGTATACCCAGGGAGGCCGAAATCCCTCCCCAAGGTAGATAACTGTGCAAAATAAACCCGGACCCCATACATCACACTGCATTCGGCTCTCGCACCATAATCGACAGCCTATACACCTCCTCAGACGCGGCCGTCAACTCTTTCAGATCAAAAGTAAGATGGTCCACCTCCCGGAAGCCCAATTTCTCATACACCGGCCTGCCATCGGGCGTCGCCTCGAGATACACCTTGAGCCCACGCGCGTCGGCGAGCGCGAACATGGGCAACATCAGCGCCTTCGCAGCGCCTCGCCGATGGTACTTTGGCGATGTGCAGAGGAGCGACAGGCCTAGCATCGTCTTCGCGTTCCGCTTCTCCGCCATATTCCCCAGCGCGTCGAAGAAGTCCCGACACAACTCCGGCCGCGCGCCCTCTGGAATGTCGATCGTAGGCGGCGTAGTAGTCACAGCCGCGGCTGTTTGCAAGACGCCTACATCTCCGGCCTCCGCGCCATCGTCAATCCACTCCCCGAAAGCCGCCTCGTGGCCTTCGGGGATGTCCCACCTGGAAAACGCGACTATATCTCCGCTTTCTATGTCGGTGACCTTGAAGTGCCGGGTGCTGCGGTCGGCCATCTTCGTGCGGATGCGGCGCTTCATCCACACCATCATGGCGGCCTTGTCCGCCGACCACCAGTAAGTGTTCCGGGGGTCGATCGCGAACGCGACATAGTATATCTCGGCTATCTCGTTCACGTCCGCGGCCGTGCAGCGGGATATGGAGAAGGCCGCGGGGAGGGACGCGGGGGTTGGGAAGGGTAGGGACATCGTGACTATCTACCCCCTTTCTATCCTTTTCCTTTTCCTCCGTAATACCGTTAAAGGGGTTGAAGAAGGACGACTTGGCTTCGAATAGACTACTAAATTGGAGTCATTGGAAGCATCTGGTCCTCGCGGGTTGGAATAAATACCTACAGGCCGCGCTATACCTGACTAATATCGCGAACTACCAAAATTTTCCCGAAGAGGAAGTTATCAGGATCCACCGTCCTTGTTCCGATAGGGTTGCCGGTTGTTCGGCTGCAGAATAGTGTCTTGCTGTAGTACATACCTAGTGCGTATCTACATGTGAATCATACGCCGGTGACTCTTACCGACAAGAAAATGAATGGAAAAGAGATTGAAATCCATGAAATCGTATTCTTCAGTTTAGTAAAGGTTGCGCTTAAGAATACGAAACATTTTACGCAGATGAGCATACTTTTATATCTGTTAGATGCGAAAAGACATATCTATATGTAAACTTTGGAAATAAATCTGTGTAGAAAGATACCAAGATTCAACAGCCAACCGAGATTAGATACCTAGTTAGTAACTACCTATGCTTATAGGCTTTCGATTTAACAATTCATTGCGGATGTTGGGTGTTGCTTTTGTACTTCATCAGACTCGTGACAATTGCTGCCGTGATTGATATGGTAGTGAAGAAAACATCGTGGCGCTCTTTGACGAGTAGTTCGCTGGGCTCCTGGGGAAAACAAAAGCTAGGTTCTTGTTATAGAGCCCACTTATAAAGATTGATGAATTCACGAGGAATACCTAGGTGGATTTTGCATTAGTGACCTTTATACATGTGGCCTAATCATACAATGATGAACATATACATATATGCCATCTAGGACTATGGGACCTGCGCCAGGCTCATGTGAACCTAGACCTTAGTACATAACTTCATGAGCCCCTCGAGAACAGACATTATCTCAATAAGATATTGTTCCATCGTCGAGGGCATAGTGAACTCACCGAGTATTTAGGTTAAAGTTTCCTTGGGTATTCGGCTGAATGGTATTCAGATCATAAGCGGCGATGTCGCGCTTCATCCCTTAAGAGAGTAACTTTATACCCTCTCGCTGACCCAAATTGCACCCCTGCATCCCAGCCGTATGGCGCCGGTCAATAACCAGTGAGGCTCGGCTTTCTTCGCGTCGTTATCGACGGCGTGGTCTAAATGTTCTAGCTCTTCGTCTCGTATGCGCCGCAAGGTATTCACAAGACTACGGAGCTCCTCACCGACCTCGTAGCCTTCTGTTTCCCATTGGTCGAACATTTCCAGCAGCGTTCGTATTTGGTTGTTGTAATGGCCACCGATTTCAGTCTCGACGGCTTCCGTACAAGCCATTGCCGCCTCGCGCCCCATGACGGCAGTCGACCAGCCCAGACCGGTTGCCATGACGGACCAGAGCGGGTAAAGAGCTGTCGGGCGGACGCGATGCTTGGCGATCAGGGAGTTGAAGGTATCGAAGTGGCCTTCTTCCTGCGCGTACATGTGAGCCATCAAAGGCCGCAGATGCGGATGCGCATTTGTAAGAGGTGGCGTCTGCGCTGTGTAGATTAAGGTAGCGGCTAATTCGCCTGCCTGGTTCACACGGAGCTTTAAGAGGCGACGTCTTAGCGCGAGTTATATATCATCTAATGGTTTACAAACGGCCTTACAGCTGACGAGAGAAAGTCACGTTGCTCTTTCGTTAGAGGTTTGCGCTTTGGTTTTGATTGGGGATTTGTCGGATTAGTTGGAGAAGACGACGGGCTTGTCGAGACTACCGCATTGGATCTTGAGGTTGTGCTTAAGAATCGTCTTCGGTCCGGCTGGGAGAAGGTACATAGAGGTATGAGAAAGTCACGTAAGGGTGATGATAGGTTGTGGCGCACTATATGCGTTGATATTCGTATTCTTGGTAAAGACATGGTTAAATGCCGATTTTAGGATTGGAATTGGTTATGATTGAATGGATATGAGGCGTTATGTATTTTGAGAAATTAAGCTTTTCTATCATTCCTGTATGTAGCTTCTAGTTGAAATAGCGGCAACCTTAGCTGAGGTTATCTCGGGACGGAGACAAGTGAGGAAGCTCCGATGGTGCGATCGATGGTACATAGGTACTTGGGTACATACTGTATGTACAGTGCCTCGACTCAAGGCAGAGCTTCGGATAATTAGTTTGATTATTTAACACAAAGCTAAGCAAGGACAATGCAACCAATAGAAACAATGGAAAGAGCAAATAGCTTAAAGGCCTAGACTTTTTAGCCTGGAACTCACCTTGATGCTTTAACTCGTACATAGCTGATGAGGCTGTAAACTCAACTCCTTCAATTCCTCCAAATTTGTCCGACCTTACCTTACGAATTCTAGGGAAACCCCATCACTCAATCCATCTCTATTTCGTACCACTTTCTGAATATTATCATTTGGTCTGACTGCCGTGATATATCTTGAATCGATCAATTATACTAGGTATATCCGATATATACCACTCGTCATCTCGGACCCTATCGCAATATAATCGCATTCACTGAACCGTATCTGACCGCTTAATCGTCGCTGTCGGAAAAAGCCCTCGAACCTCGACTAGATCGCCGTCGCGTAATAAAAGTCGCGTCGCTATGGCCGACCTCGATGAGGAAATTCTAGCCATCGTCGGCGGCGACGACGATGAATCGTCAAATGAGGAAGTAGAGCAAGACCTTAGTCGTTCCGCGTCTAGGTCTCCCGACCCCGATGTTAAGAAACAGACAGCAAAGGAGACAAAGCAGAAGTCTAGCAGGAGAAAGCAGGATGATTCAGACGAGGAGGAAGGAGAAGCGTGAGTTTTGTACCTACCTACTACCTAATGCTGTCGCTACTATTGTTATTGTTTTCGCTGCTACTTCCCAACTTGCCGGCTTTCCTACTTTCATCTTCCACGTACAGTACCAAGAAAGCTCTTTCTCTTGGTCAACCTAACTCACTGAGTCATCCCATGAACCTCGACCCCGACATCAATACTCCCCCACACACCACCTAACGCCTTGACCATTTAACACCTTGGTACCTTAGCAGCTACCAACAAAATCTATTTGTTTACCTCATAACCTGAGATTTTACAACTTCTTTCTTTCCCACCTTCGCTTTCTATTCCACATCAACATTTTGGCTCGGCTAACTCTCGCCATGTTGTCTCCCACCAGTTCTTCAGGTGGCTCACCAGCCTCGCAAGATTCTGCGCCTATGGATGAATCTGATTCCGATGACGACGCGTTCCAGTCGACCAACACCAATGGCAAAGTAGACGATGACGACGATAATAAGTACCCCGTTGATGGGATCTACGCAAGCGAAGCAGAGAAAGATGAGATTCTAGCTATGCCCGAACTCGAGCGAGAACAATTGCTTGCTAAGCGCCAGGAGCAAGTCGACCGCCAACGACAAAACACACTGTTACGTCAGCTATTACTGAAGACGAGAGAGGACGACAGTCAGCCAGACAAGAAGCGCAAAGCAAGTTCCGCTGACCTAGATGACCCTCAGCGCAAGACCTCGCGACAGCGAACAAGAGTCGGTGGATCAAAGGTAGGCGAGACGAGCGCTGGTATCGAATCGCTCCGCCGTGCTCGAGCCGAGAAGAGCGATCGCTTACGCCGTAGAGAGGAGGATCGGGAGCGTAATAAGAATTCGTATTCCGCCTCCCGCAATAGCCCCGACCGCGACGGCGATGACGATACCGATGATGGCTACACAGGCGCATCTAGAGATAGGCACTCTAAGTCGCGAAGTCCAGAAATTAAGGAAATCCCGTTTGCCGACTTGCGTGACATCGAGCGCATCCGACTTGGTCGCACCCGCTTCGCCCAAGTTTGTTTCTACCCCGGGTTTAATGAAGCTATCACCGGTTGCTACGTTCGCGTCTCTCTTGGCCCGGGTCCCGACAGCGTGCCCGTCTATCGGATGGCCATCATCAAAGGTATATATCTTAGATGTACAGTTCTGGCGTCTCCGTGCTAATCATGTCATTTTAGGCTTTACGCAAGGCAAACCATATGCCATGAGCAAGTCTAACGGTCAGACTTTTGTCACCGATCAGTACATCAAGGCCGCTCACGGCAAGTCCGAAAGAGATTGGCCGTTCATCATTTGCTCCGATTCCTCATTTACAGACGTATGTTGTGGTTCTACCATTCTATTAACATCATTCTAATATGTTGCAGGCTGAGTTCAACCGATACAAGAAGGTTTGCCAGGAAGAGGGTGTTATCTTCCCCAAGAGACCAACCCTAGATGCGAAGATTGACGATATCAATGCCCTCATGAATCACACCTGGACCAACACCGAGGTGAATGCCAAGATTGAGCGAGAGCGAGCTCTGCTCAGTAAATTCCACCCGACGGAGCGAAACCGGTTACTCAAGTTGGTCGAGGAAGCTAAACACCGCGGAGACGATGCGCGGGTTTCGGAACTGCAAGATCAATTGGACTCACTCGAGACTCCACGCCTGGCGTTCAAGACTAGCCTGACGTCGTCCTCCTCCAAGCCTACAAGCTCGGGCCCATCGCAGCAGGAGCGCTTAGCAGCCTTGAATGTCGAGAACCGCCGACGCAACGTCGAAGCAGTGCGCAAGGCGCAGATGAGTGAGAAGGCGAAATCACGCCAATTTGAGACCCGCATTGTACGAGGAGAGGACGCAGACGAAGACACCTCGCGACGTCTAAGAACCAAGACCAACGGCGGATCTCCCGACCAAAAATCGACACCTATTAATGGCAGCGGTGCATCTACACCGGCCAACGGAACACCTAAGCAGAATGCCACTACGAAGTTGCCGATGTTGCCTCATCTACAGAAGCTTCAGGCGCAAAACCACCAGACAGGGAAGGACAAGAAGGGGATCCCGCAGATCCACAAGCCAATCGTGGACGACGACATCATCGCAGCTCTGGACCTTGATATCGAGGTCGATATCGACTAGATGGAGCAAACGATGAAGTGAGGCGCGGATTGACCGTGCCACTAGTCCAAGCTCTCTCTCGGTCTGTGTTATATCCTATACATGGACCGAGAGATTGAGCCTTTGATCTCCGCATTCCGAGAGTTGTGTTGCTACTAGTTCATCAGTACAGCCTTGTACAAGGTTCAACTCACCGGAATCGCGTCAACAATGTGGAGATTAATTCGATAGTGCTGATAGCAAATGGGGGCATTAATGTGATAAATGACTCTACTATGTGGACAAGTGTATGATTATTGACAGTGAAGATACTCTGGGGATATACTAATAGTCTACCCCGTACGTGACAATTATGTAACCTAAGCTTCCTGTGAAATTAATGAGGGTTCTTGGTTGGTCGAAATAGATGGGTACCTGGTCAATCGTCTGGCGTTGTGATGCCCGTGGAGCTCCACGGAATTCCGTGGCATTGGTGAGCTTCCTCCAGTCCGGGTTGACATAAACCATTGATAGCGAAGCTTACTAACACTTGGTATAACAAATGTTTGCGATTCGAAAAACAGGGCCACGGTTTTCTTCGCAGCGATTGCTGTTCGAGGCAAGATATGATGGGACGACGGCTAAAGAGTTGATCTCTCTTACTTATGGCGTGATAAGCCCTGCTTTGCGGCTACAACTCGTCTTATTCTAGACTGCGGCCCACCAGCCGCATTCTTGATTATAAATAATTTGCAATAGACCTTGAAAGACAATGGCCGTGTGGGCTAGTAGTGATGAAATCCAAAATGGATTGCTCGAGCCATGTAGGGTTATTCGTCCTGCCTGACAAATACAACGTCCAGGAGAAAGCATGCGAGAAGGGTATTTATGAAGTTGGTGTTCGCTGGACTTTCAACAAGGAGTCATCATCGGCAATATTATAAGAATATTGTCAAGCATTGATTTTCAAAAGTCAAATAAGTAATCCAAGCTGCTCTATCCTACACCATTGCCCCTTGAACCACGATGCCTGTAAACCGCTACGATTCTGCTCCTGCCGATGTCGCGCTCCTCGGCCAGCCCCTCAAGTTCGAGTTCTCGGGAAGGGTGGCAAAGAACCGCTTCTACAAGGCGTCCATGATCGAGGACCTAGCCACCTGGAGCCCGACGAACATCGAGGAGCGCGGCATCCCGACCAAGGAATCAATCGAGCTATATCGAAGGCAAGTTTCCAAAATGGCCAATGGGCATCACTGTGATTAGACACTAATGCGGAAATATAGATGGGGTGAGAACGAATGGGGTGTCATCGCTACCGGCAATTTGGATATCGAGTTCGACATGCTGGGCTTCGTCGGCGACTGCATCATTACTCCCGAATGCCCTCCGTCTGGCCCACGCTTCGAGGCCTTTAGGGAGCTGGCGGCCGCGGCTAAGGCGAACGGCAGCTTGGTCCTCGGCCAGATCAACCATCCCGGGCGCCAGCTGTTCGCGAAGATTAGGAAGGACACAATTTCGGCCTCGGCCATTCAGATCCGTACGTGAATATTTACGACTACTTCCATTTCCCAAAACCCGTGTAAATGGCGTCAAGTACTAATCAGTAGTATGTAACGAACAGCACCAAAAACCGGTTCATACGCCATCCCCCGCTCAGCCACGAAAGCCGACATCGTGCGCGTCATCGATGGCTTTGCCCACGCCGCGGCGTACCTGCAGCAGGCGGGCTTCGACGGTGTCGAGCTGCACGGCGCCCACGGCTACCTGATCGCGCAGTTCCTCTCTGAGGTGTCGAACCAGCGCTCCGACGAGTACGGCGGCTCCCTCCAGAACCGTATGCGCCTCGTCGTCGAGATCGCCGAGGAGATCCAGAGGCGCGTCAAGCCCGGATTCATCCTAGGCATCAAGCTGAACTCCGTCGAGTTCCAGGAGAAGGGCATTAGGCCCGAGGAGGTGCGGGTCCTGTGCGAGAGGCTGCAGGATCTGGGGTTTGACTTCGTGGAGCTGTCCGGCGGCAATCATGAGGATATCGGATACGGCGGTGCGAAGGAGTCCACGTTGAAGCGCGAGGCGTACTTTATCGAGTTTGTTAAGGATATCGTGCCCCATCTGTCCAAGACCAAGAAGTACCTCACGGGCGGGTTCCGCACTGCGGGCGCCATGGTCAAAGCCTTGGATATCCTCGACGGCGTCGGTATCGGCCGCCCGGCTACGCAGGAGCCTCGCTTCCCAAACGATATTCTGGCGGGTAAGGTGACTGGCGCCACAAAGCCGCGGGACGAGATCTTGAACGATCTTAATTCTTACCTAACGGCGGCGGGGACGCAGATGCGGCAGATTGCTAAGGGCAGGGAGCCGGTCGACTTGAGCAACCCGACTGCGGTTGAGAGCCTAATGGAGGGGCTGGGGGAGCATTTCAGGAGGGTGGTAGCGGATGGCGATAAGTTGGAATACCACGGCTTCCTGGACTTGAAGGCTGGCAAGACGACGTCGCATCCTTATGGCGAGGCTTACTAGATGGTTTGAGGATTATTGCCGATTTATACTGTTGCATCTCGATAGAATATAGAATATCGATGGGTAAGGATATCTTGTATCTGTTGTCCTTTCATAATTGTCTATATAGATATGCTATGACACGAGTAACCTCTAGAAATCTTATATATTCTTTGCCATCTACATAAGTTTGTAGGTCTGATGAAATCAAGTCTAAGACTTCATTCAATGTTCCCAATCAGGCTTCAGGTACTTAGGTACATAATTCCAGGATGCCATTTGTCAGCAAGCCATGATCTATGGATCTTCACGCAATCATGCCATTATGTCCATTTTTCTATGGAAATTATAAATGTTTCTAATTCATATTTTATCTATTATATAAGACACATCCATGAATACCTAGCTTCGTCAAGTTTGAAGTCAACGGCTTACCCCTATTTTCTCCTTAGAAATATCATAGCGAAAGGCATCCCTGGTTCTAGGCCGTTTATCATCCCATCCGCAAGAATGGAGACGAGTTCTCGTCGTAAAGCATGTGGGTTGCCAGCATGATCTCTTGTACTTTTGCGTCACTAATTGCTGTTCGTGTGTAAGGTGATACCTGCTTTAAGAAGAAAATCAAGTGCGACATGTTGAAGCCAGCTTGCTCAAATTGTCTGCTGTATAAAGTACCATGTAGTACAACTATACTTCGGAGGAGAACAGCCCCGTTTCCTTTGAAACAAACACAGACAGCAAATCCTACTGCGGATGACGATAGCCTCGAGGCTCGTCTTGCGCGAATTGAGGCTAAGCTAGATAGACTCGGTGATTCTAGCCCTTCCGCGACAGCAGATGAACTACTCGGTAGCGGGTCGAGTCTGGTTGGGAAGTCTACCGTCCCATCGATAGTAGGGCCATCAAGTCCGGATGCTCTAGTACACCGCGAAGATTATAACGTACCTCCGCTTACTGAGGTATTACCAGTCATCGAAGACTATTTTCGTGACTTTAATCCTGCTCTTCCACTCTTTGACCATATGCATTTTATGCAAATGCTATACGGTTTTTATTCCGGGCAGGAAGAAGCTAGGAAGTCGAGGGCCATTTGGGCTGCCGTGAACGTAGTTCTTGCTATAGGATATCGCATACGTGCAAGTCAGGCCGAAGACATAATAATTGGGTTTGACGATAAGAAAGTCAAGAAGTGCATCGATAATGCCCAGAGAGAACTTGACGAACTTGTGACCCGCGAAGAAGATACCCTAGGAATCCAGGTTCTCTTGGGTCTAGTTAGTACGTGCCCAGATGATGAACGAGTCTGCAAAATTAAGATCAACCCCTGACATATTTCATGAGAAACAGCTGCTAACTTGAGGCTATGCAGTACTCTTCCAGACAAACAGTGATCAAAAGCCGGCGTCGGTCTTAATCAGCACGGCTGTTCGGTTGGCCCATAGGTTACAACTTCACGTGAAGTCTTCTTTGTCCGATTATACTCCAGAAATGGCAGGTCACAGAAGTAATATATTCTGGATCTGCTACTCCCTAGACAAGGTAAACATTATCTCACTACCTTGGGCGGCCCGAAACTGACATTGACTAGGATATCAGCCTCCGCTCGAAGATTCCCTCCGTTCAGAACGACGAGGATGTGGACCTGGAGCTTCCAGGAACGGAGTCGGGAGATGACGGGAATTATCTCTCAAGTATTGATGGACATACGCAACTTAATTTTCTCCGGTCCAGGGTCCAGCTCGCTTATCTGGAAGGGAAGGTGTATGATGACCTACTCAGCAACCGTTCGACGAAGTTATCCCCGGAGGCTCGACAGGTGAGAGTTGCACATATCTTCCGACTTCTCGATCAGTGGCTGCAAACGATACCAACACCACTCCGGCTCGAACACATTACGAAGACGGTGAGCAAGGCTCCACTCACGCACATGATACTCCTGTATCACACTTATTTGATGTGTTCTACTACGCTGAATGGCCTTTACTCCCTCGCGTCGCCGTGGGTTAAGTCAATCAGCGGATTCGCGGCTGCCGCCCTTCGAAACTTCGACTTCCAGGCTCACATTTGCATGAGACATCAACAACCGCTGTTGCCATATTTCTGGGATACTTGTGTAACTACTAGCCGTGGGTGTTTTCAGATATTGAACAGCAAAACTTACAGCGGATGTAGTTTTTGGTGAGTACACTATCATGCCATCTCCTCTATCAAGACAACGACTGATGAAGATAACCGGTTAGGTTAAGCGGCTGTGCTTATTTTTCGGCATTCGTCGTCTTACTTACCAACATAATCTATTTCCCTTTACACGAGCTGGTAGATTATGATCGAAGACTTACACTAGACACCATCGGTCGTATAGAGAAGCTGCTCTCGTATACCGGATCGGAAGCATTTCAGAAGCTGCACGTAATCGTCGTTGCCTTGGGGAAGGCGGCAGACCACGCGGTCCAGCGAGCCAAGGCTCAAGCTGCTACCTACGAGCCTACTCCGTCTGTCGCCCAGCCCTATTGCTCTTCGTTTTCTTCATCATTCGGGGAGCTTCCTGATGAGCTGAGCCAAAACCTGGTTAGTAATTCCAATGGTATACCTTTAGGCATTGTTGTTAAAGCACGTTGCTAAATGATTTAATATCACTCAGGTCCCGGAGTGGAACTGGCCGCAAGCTTCGACTTTTGATGGTTCGGGTTCGGGCTTTGTTGGGTTCGATTTCAACGATGAAGTTTCGCTGCCAGCGTTTATGCGAGGGTTTTCTTAGGCGATTAAGGTTAGAATACATATGAGCACCATTCGAAGACGTAGACGATGTGGAAAATGTGTGTAAGTGAGACAATTTAATATCTTGGAGAAATATATATATGTACCCAGGTATATACTACTAGGTATAAGATCATGCTACTACCTATCAACAAGTAACCAATCAGAAGACTAGAGGATGATGGAATCGGTAATCTAGAGCTGTTGATTGGTCTAAGCTGCCACGAAAGTGTGGGACGACAAAGACAAACCAGATTCGTGATGTCATGCAATGGTCAACAGGCATAGCTTTGACCATTGGGAAGCTTCGGATTACAATTTACCTGGGTAACCCTAGGTAGCATTTGTCAAAGGATGGATTACGACAGTGGCATGTACGGAGGACCGTATGTACCTAGGTACCTGCAGGTGCCCGCCCGGGGAGGTCAAAGTGGAAGGAAGATAGAGCAGTCAGGTATCATTTAGTAGAAGGTTCAAACGGTTCAAAGTGTTCAGGTCGAACCATCATCGACCCCTCACTTACTCACTTACTTGCAGCTACACCTACTCCCATTGCGTGTTTGGTTGGTCAGCTCCTTGCCTATGTGCGTTCCCCCATCATATCAACCGGACAAATAATTAGTAAGACGGTGTAGCCTCTGTTCCATCTCTTCTATTTTCCCTTTTAAGGCGTCACCAATATCGCCCTCTTTCTTACCTTGTTTCATGAATTCCGCAAGATCCTTGTTTCGACCTTGTACAGCTCGTGTCTTGCTCAAGCCTAGGCCCAAGTCTAATCTAAGACTGCAAACATATAATCTAACTAGATCAATATCGGCATCTGCAACTAGAGCCATGCCTCAATTTAAGCTCAAGGATGTCTCCTCGCTATCGCTTCAGCCCGGCGACAAGCAAGAGGTTGAAGTTGAAGGCATCGAGGGTGGCAAGGTGCTTCTCCTCAACGCTGGCGGTAAGATACAGGCCGTAGGGCCCAAGTGTACACATTACGGCGCCCCTCTCGCGAAGGGGGTTTTGACTAAGAGTGGAAGATTGACCTGTCCGTGGCATGGAGGTTAGCTCACCGTTTCTTAGACTGCTTCCGCTTTCTCTTTCTCGGGGCTTATATAACTGACGTTGCCATTTTTTATTTCTTTAGCTTGTTTCAACGGCCAGACCGGTGATATCGAGAACGCACCTGCATTAGACGCCTTGCCGGTGTTTAAAGCCATCGAGAAGGATGACGGTATATACATCGAAGGCGAAGAAGCGGTAATCAAAGCAGCGAGACGAAAGCCTAACTTTAAGTGTGCTGTAAGTGATGGAGCTAAAGCTAACAAAGTCGTCGTGGTCGGCGGCGGTAGTGGAGCGATTGGTGCCATCGAGGGTTTACGGAATAAGGGATTCACGGGGCCAATCACTCTGATTTCTAACGAGGGCTATCTTCCCATTGATCGCACCAAGCTATCGAAGGCCTTAATCACCGACCCCACCAAAATCCAGTGGAGGGATGACGAGTGGTATAAATCTGGCTCGGTCGAAGTGATACACGACGAAGTCGTCGACGTCGACCTCGTCAACAAGGCAGTTGTTACTAAGAACAAGGAGAAGTATCTCTACTCCAAGCTCATCCTGGCTACTGGCGGTTCACCGCGAAATCTACCCCTGCAGGGTTTCAAGGTGCTCGAGAATATATTCCCGTTGAGAACGGTTCATGATACGAAGAAGATCGTTGACGCCATTGGTGATAAGGGCAAAAAGATCGTTATCATTGGTAGTAGTTTCATCGGTATGGAGGTGGCCAATGCGACGGCCGCCGGCAACGATGTTACCGTAGTCGGTCAAGAGAGCGCCCCGCTAGAAAGGGTATTAGGGAAAGAAGTAGGCGCTGGACTACAAAAGGGGTTGGAAGGTAAAGGCATCAAGTTCCACATGTCAGCAGGTGTGGACAAAGCTGAACCATCCAGCTTGAACCCATCTAAGGTGGGCTCGGTTCATCTGAAGGATGGTACAAAACTCGAGGCTGACCTGGTCATATTGGGAGTCGGTGTGGCCCCCTCCACGGAATATCTCAAAGAGAATAAGGTGATCCGACTGGAGGGAGATGGGTCTTTGAAGACGGATGATAACTTCCTCGTGGCGGGATTGAAAGACGTATACGCTATCGGAGATATCGCCTCGTATCCTTACCATGGTCCAGGCGGCCAGGGCAACTACACGCGTATTGAACACTGGAACGTGGCGCAAAATCAGGGGCGAGTGGTGGCGCATCACATCATCAACCCGTCGCTGAAGTCGGAGTTTTTCACCCCGATATTTTGGTCTGCCCTAACGGGTCAACTTCGATATTGCGGCAACTCGGTGAACGGGTGGGATGAGCTCGTCTTGCAAGGCAACCCAGGTGAAGGCAAGTTTGTGGCATATTATTGCAAGGGTGAGATTGTGGTAGCGGTGGCTAGTATGGGTGTAGACCCAGCCATGGTTCAGTCGGCGGAGCTCATGAAGTTAGGCGGTATGCCCTCTAAGACAGAGCTGAAAGGCGGGTTGGACATCCTCGGTGTTTCGCTGACGGCCTAGATGGAAGATCCATCAATGAAATTTGTACACGGGATGCGATTCGTGTGCCTGGGTTAGCGTCAGGTACGAGACATTAGAGTTATTGTCTCGATCGAGTCGATTCAGGGACCGGATTTATGTAAGCAAGCAAGCGCAAATGAAAATCATGACTGTCTCTCCTTTTTACTCGGAGACGAATCGTCCCCCTCGAAGTTTACACAATACTTGCGTGCCGTGGTTCTTGATGCTGGACATAATGCGTATGAGAAATTGATTGGGCTGCGGGTGCGTCATCGCACATGACTACGCAACATCCTGGTCGAGTCTCGCGAAATCGACCCCGCCTATCAGAAGATGGCCAAGACGAACTGTGCAACGAAATACGGTAACACCGGTGATTAGTCCATGTGATGGATTCCCAACCCCTTCTTCAGTAGATGGCGGTATTGGAGTATGCTGTCTGTCGGGTTGGTATATATCTCTTAGCTATTCATTTCCTGTCTGCCATACACCCTTTCATAATCAGATGTCTAAGTCTTTAAGACATCAAGATGGGTGAACAAGGATTACCAAGGTATTATCTATAAAATTCATTATCATATGACGGACTAGGATACTAGTGTACTTTGAGTACTTAAGTACATATCCATTTTATGGGATGTACATTGCCTCCTTCCCATTACCACGGAATACCAATCACCACAGCTGGAAAGTACAACTAAATACCTAGACGGGACCCCCACTTGATCTAATCAGCTCTCCACTTTCGACTTTACATACAGCAACCGACGACGCGAGAATCAACTTCACTAACCTACTAGATTCAACTTCGGTTTTTTTGCCTAAATTTTCTTCTCTTTTCATCCTCTTTTCTTTTCGTTTCCAGGCCTTCTGTGGGATTGTCCACACTGGAGAGAGACACGTACTAAACAGTCTTAATCCTTTCTTTTCTTTTCCAGACGGACGCGCCGAACGGCGCATTTCGCTAAAGTCGATCCACCCAAACTTCGCCCACTGTGTTCTCCCTTGGCAGAATACATCACACGGGATACGACAACGAAGAGGAACCTCTCCTATGCTTAACTTCCCGGCAAATATCCATATTCATATCTCATTCCAGCATGCTGATCTCCCAGCTGTGCACGCGCAACAAAGCGACAGTTAGCCATCATCATGGCTGACCCTATTCACTCCGCTGCGGCTGCTTCCGGCAGCCGTGATGATGACGATCTTTCAGCTAAATGTCATGAACCGGGACCTATGAAGTGTTGTTGTGGTTCTGTGGAGTGTGTCTTTCTGAGACACAATTGCTCTGTCCTCGCTAGCGTCGAGAAGGATGTCCACACGGCTGCGCGAATGGGACAGGTACGTTTTTCCCGTTATCCCGTTAGTTTATGTAGTCATGAGGCTGTGACCACTGGCCAGACCCAAGCCACCATGAGTTCCAACAACTCCCTCAAGTGAGAAGTCACGTCTACCTAAAGCTTACCTAGTTCTCTTAAAATGCACCACATTCATAGTCTTGTCTGCTCTTCCCCACTATGAGTCCTGGGGTGAATCACTTTGGTATACTCTCTTGGGAATGTGTCTTTAGTTCGTTGCGATATATCGTTTCCGTCATTGCTGTGCAATCTACATTCCATAACATCTTCCTAATAACAACACTTTACATCATCATGATGGGGGCCTCTAAGTCTCTAACATTTGCGCTGCAGGCCCTGCTTGCACGCCACGAAGCTTACATGGCCGATGCAGAGCGGGATCGCCATGAGCTTACCGCCCGGATCGAACAGCTGGAAGTCGACAATAAGGAGCTTGAGGTTAAAAATGCGAGGACGATCGAGGAGAATAGGAACCTGCTAGATCAACTCGAGTCATTAAACACCACTGTCGTCGATTCTGAAGGTCGCATTACATCGCTCGAAGCTACTTTGCTCTCCTCGCATCAGGCAGTGCGGCGCCTAGAAGGAGAAACGGCACGTGCTGCCGCGCTAGAACGTCAACTTGCGGCTTTAGAACAAGAGCAAGCCGAGCTGCAAAGTTGTCTGAGCATGTCTCGAGAAGAGGCCCGATCTGCCGTATCAAGATGGAAGCGGGCTGAAAGAGGTATCAATGACCTGCAGGAGCAACTAGAACGGATGGAAAAAGAAGCGAAGGAAGAAAGAGAATACCACGTCGAGGTAATGGGGCGTATAGAAAGGCAGCGTGAAATGGAGAAGGAGCTGAACACTGCTGCCGGTCGACTGAAGGGGGCGGCCGCAGCTAAATCGATGGATCGAGGTCCCGGCATCGGGAGCAATGCCGTGTCGCACTTCGTCCGCGATCTTCTACAGGATAATGCTAACCTACAATATGGTATCGCCGAGCTACGGGAGATGCTGATGAATTCCAACGATGAAATTCAAGCCCTACAGAATCAACTCATTTATCACCAACCTTTAGGAGATGACCAGAATAATGCCACCTCAACACTAAGTGCGGAGCTCGAGTCTGATAAGAATCCGCCTGGGGAAAAGAAGACTCCTAAAACTCCTAAGGAGCTCCATATCCATCATCATTACCACTTACCGAAGTCGAAGCAAGAAGCGAAGAAACCTCGAAAGAAACGGCAGTCACTTACACCTGGGATCTTCACACCTCCTGGAAATTTTGCACCGAGTACTCCCCCCAGTGGACTGATACGGCATCAGTTTGGATCGCACGCGCATAGAGATTCTTTGCTATCCAATTATTGGTCTACGTACTCGGACCGCCCGGCAGACTTTTCACCCTCTTCAGTCCCTACTTCGCCTCGCTCGAATCGTCGGAGCTCACTATTTGACCATCCAATGGAATCTTACCCGTGCTCGCCCGCAACCAGTATTGACCCAATATCGCCTACGTGGCATGCTAGTCACCGGAAGCAACTTTCAAACGTATCGGCTCGAAGCTTTCAATTGTCAATACAGCCTGCTCTCACGCATACTCACGCAATTGTCGAAGAATCCGACGATGAGGAAAGCCCTCCAGATCTAACTTCAGCCACCGACGAATCCATCGCAGATGAGACAGCGTCCTTAGGGGATCAAGATGCAGTTAATGAAGAGCCTTCGGTTACTAACGACACAGATGGTCATCAGATGCCGCTGGTTCGATTACACAGAGTACTGTCACATGAATCAGTAATATCATTGACAGGTGGCCTTGACATACACACGTTAAAGTCTCGGCCTAGCCAGCTTTCGATTGGCCAAATAGGTTCTGCTTCTTCGGTGACGGGCAGTAGCATTGTTACAGCGCGGCCTATGCTGTCGCGCGACAGCGCCAAACGAAGTAGTGTAATGTTACGAGAGAGCTATGGCCCCTCGCCGGTAGGAAGTTTCAATTCTGGTTCTGACTCATCTATGCGAGGTCTCGGGCCGTCGAAACT
Source organism: Annulohypoxylon bovei var. microspora (assembly GCA_022836615.1). Taxonomy (NCBI): domain Eukaryota; kingdom Fungi; phylum Ascomycota; class Sordariomycetes; order Xylariales; family Hypoxylaceae; genus Annulohypoxylon; species Annulohypoxylon bovei. Next base: position 98,320 of record MU405289.1, read on the forward strand.
TGGTAGATGGGTCGGTTGGCGGCCATGGGGCGGCGGCGGAGGAGAGGAGGGAGGGGGAGGGGGAAGTTCCAATGCAAGCACCACATCGAATAAGACTATCAAAGAGAAGAGCAACCAGCAGGCATTCGGCCGCCCTCCAGGTATCAATCAACCTGGTGTAATACCTGGCTTTTCAGAGTATGTAGCTGCGGCACAACGGAGAACACCACCAGCCAAGATTCAGCCTGATAGTGTGGATCGCGACGCGTTGAGAGAAGGTCTCGGCGAAGGCGAGACTGGCATAGAATCCTTGGCCCTAACTTAGGTATTAGGATGATCAAAGCATACATATGCTACGATGAACATCCTTTTATTTTTATTTTTTACCATTGTACAGTACATCGATATTTACCTGTTCCCAGATTTGAAACTGGGAGCGTCTGCATTCGACAAGATTTATGGAACGCGCGGACACGCGCAACAGATAAGGCATTATTATACACAGAAATTTGCGACAACTTTTTCGGAAGTCGTTCTATCGAACGTCCCAAATAAAGCATGGGGGAACTAGTTGGTTTAAGTCAATATACCACGTTGTAGGAAGTAGGAAATCGCAAGCAGAGAAGCATAGGATGGAGAACGCGGATATGATACCCCTCCAAGATGGCTAGTCTAGACTTACTTGCTAGATAGCTCTTGATATCTATTTATTTTTTTTCTTTTGTGAATATTTATCTAAAAATTATTGGAATTGTCTGTTACAAATAACTAGTTACCCCTAACTAGTCCTATACTCTCCAGTGTACATACAATATGTGGGACGCTTAGTTAATAGGGGTAGGATAGGTGGGCGGCTTACAATATGTAAGTGTAGGTACATAGAAGAGAATGTGGAAGTGGATTGTTCTCATTTTATTATAGCTTCACATTTTAAGTTGACAACTCATCTGTACCGTAATATTTCCAATTATATTTCCTCCGTTCTATTTTCTGCGGCGATCAGAACTCATAATGAAGGCTAAAACTCTACGGATACCTAGCGAGGCAGTATACTAGGCTCGCAGATACGGCGACTCTCGACGGGCCCGATTCTCTCACCTAGACGCATATGATTCCTATGGACGAGGTGATGACTCGAACGTCTCAAGGACCTCAGATGGCGGGATTCTCAATACTGGAACTAATGAGTATACCCTAGAAAATACCTAGGTATCCGATTGAAGCGGCTCCGTGAAGAACACAAGCAGGGAATCGGGATGCCGAAATTCATCTCAACGATATTATTTCACAAATCACCTCTCCATAGATACATTGAAGGTTCGTTCTACATGATAGGGACTCAAGTCTTAGGCCACCATACAAGGTGCATAAAACCAGGTATTAGTTTGAAGCGACTATCGTGTGTCCTGCAACGTTACTGGGAACATCTAACCTACTCGCTCGGCCCATCCGCGCGTCTACATTGGCTTTAAATCGTATGAGTGCTAACAAGCGAGCCTCCATCGCCCGTATGGGCTTCTCGTATTCAACATGGCTCCAACCACATAGCTCTAGGGATATCTCCAGACGGTCGGACCGTACACCTAGTTCTTCTAACATTTATAAATGAAGCATGTAGGTCGCAGAAGAGGCTGTATCGGCAAAGATTTGATGGGAGACTACAGTGCGGTAACATACTGTTTATCAAAGTCCGCACTGTCCTGTTTAGCCCCTAAATTCTAATAGCGAATACCCGCCATCTCAACTCCTTCATTCCCACGAAAGATGTTAGCAATATATTTAAACATCCATTACGTGCTGTTTAATAGGTATGTAAGTAACAGCTTACCCCGTGCTTTCCTGCATGGCCTTGACAAATTCCAAAAGAGAAGCAGAAAGGCAAGATACTCGACTCTAGCGATATGCCTACGCGGCGCGCCTGATACGCAATCGTATAAGGTAAAAAGTACTCAGCACTCCTCAGATAACACATCACTAATCGAAGAAGTACTTAGGATGCAACGTGACATAATTCTGAGGCTTGAGTCAATTGATATGTGCTAACTATGTCTGGCACGGTATTTCATATTAGCCATAGCCTACCATGGGCGAATCGCGGCCAGGGGGTCTGGCAAAATACATGAAGCGAGCGCGGACCAGTCAGCGGTTCTACAGACATCCATAAAGGATGCTAAACTTGTTATAACAGTAAATATAGAGAAATTCATGATCCTGGCATACAGCCAATAACCCAATTAGTTCGATATGCAAGACTAATATAGCTACCTAGACATAGGTGTACCGGATGGACCATATGGGACGTCAACCAAAGCACAGGTATCGCTGTCGTTCAAAGTAGAAATGGACGCACCTAGCCGCTTTTCAGACATGACAGACATAAACTTCACCTTTCCATTTCTAGGTGACGTTGTGTGATTCTGTCTTCCAACCGATCCTCTAGCTTACGTCTCCAAGAAGCCTCGTCAGGCCTGGACGGTTCTCCGTGGTCTAGAAACGCCTATATTACCGGTTGAATTGAAGCCATATAGCTTTACGGTGCATTCAAAGGAGCCTTTACCGAATCTGTCTACTAACGCCTGGTATTTGGTACTCGCTCTGGCCTGTCAACGTCCATTCTACGACAGCTTGCAGCTTTCCAGGAATCATTCTCATTATTATTAGAAACCACGAGATCGTTCGATATTGGATCTCGTCAATTCCTAGGTCATTTGGGGAACTTTGCCATACCTAATAGATCTACAAAAGGATTGGCCTCCAGCATTCGATCTGGGTCAGGTTTTCTGTATTCCAGAACAGCTCCAAGCTCACGGCGCTTGACCAAATACCAAAATGGCTTTCACTATATCTAGCTTCTGGTTCATTATAGGTCTCTTTTCCCTGAGAGCTCTCGCTCAATGCAGCAGTTATGGTGTTGATTATGTGAATGGTGGATCATACGACATCGATTCGTCCTCGAACAATAACTTCACTTTTACGACTATATTTCAGGGTATATCAATGGCCTTCAACGTAATGATACACACACGCTAACCATCACTAGGATGCGATCAAGAATCTGTAACACCACTTCTTATAGACCCTAATGGCGCTCAGCACCCCTGTTCTGCAGTAAATACAACACCTGCTGGAGAGCAGGTCACTTCTACATGGTGAGACTCTGCTGACTTTATCTGGCGTTGATGGGTAACTCATTGTCCTTTAGTACAATTACATACTCTGCCATGGCTTCTGGTCTATACAAGATTGTTATGCAAGGAGAGAAAATTGGTGTCCAGAGGACGATCGCCCTTACAGTCGGGACTCCCGCTACGATTACCTTCACTGTAAGACTGCAATCAACTAGATATATACAAGGTCTAATACTGGTGCTGATCATGTTATAGGCAACTCCTACTGTGGTAGTGGGTATCACTAGTACCCCTAACGCCACAAGTATATATCCCACACTCAACTATATGCGTGACGAGAGCATTCTAACTTAATTGCAGCTGTATACAAGACCGTTTCTCAGACCCAGACCGTAACTCTAAAACCTGGAACAGTCAAGGCGCCTTGTGATGGAATTACACAGACAGTGACTATTACGCCAGTAGCACCAACCGTGACTACGATATATACCATCACACGGACAATTACAGACAAGAAGACTACAAAGCAAACGACTACAACGCTTACGAAGACAGCATCTTGTCATTACCTGCCAACTCCGACCTTGGTTCCAGATCCTGTACCCACGATCTGCATCGGACTCGCTTGCATCCCCCCTATTCTTCCACCCGGTCTCATCGGAAACCCAGGCAACCCCATTGGCGACACGGCTTTAGAAACAAGCAAGCCAGATGTAGTCGCTGCACGATCTTTAGCAGCGACTACCATCACTGTTACAGAAACCACGATCACCGTCACAAGCACTAGTATTACCACTGTTCCGGCCTCGACAACCACGGAGGATGGTAAGTAAAATCAAGTCGCAAGCTCTGAAGAAATTTGAGACTGACAGAAGCTACAGTTTACCAAACGATTACGGCCACCATGTGAGTAAAACCTCGAAGTCTACTTCAAAAAAGGACTCGTCAAGAAACGAATACTTGGCTACCTAGATGAAAGGGGAGAATCTATGCCACTACTAACGATCTATCTCTCAGAACACCGCCGCCGACCACAGTCTGCGATGGCCAGAAACCACCCGCTACTACAACCGTGACTGGGCCAGTCGGTGTCGTCACGCAGACAGATGTCACTTACGATACTACTCACATAAAGGCCACGGTCTGGATTGGGTACGTACTTCTCCTATTCAATTTCTTAGTCATCGTTCTCTCCCTTTCGCATCTTATCAACTACTCCCCCATGCTGGAATATGATATCGCTAACTAACTCGCTTTCTAGCGAAACCAAGTACAAAACTTCGACGAACAAGGAAAGCGCCACGTCCTGCATGGAAAATGGGGGTTGGTACGGCGCCGACGACTTTACGGCTACGGCTACGGCTTCGTAAAACATTTTCCTTGCCCTTCTTGGTTATGGTCCACAATATCCTAAATAGGAGTACTAGTATCTACCTAGGCTAGGCTGGCCAAATAGGTTTGGTGGACCAGGATAGAAGATGTATATACCGTAATTAACAAACAGACTATCACATACGACCATAGGATTTAGAAAGCTCGGGATCCCGTCCGCTCTCCCATAGATAAGCTAGATACCGCCGGATTAGTAGTTGGGTCGGTGACGACCAGCGAATCCCTGGTGTTGTATGTTTTTTGCCTTTTTTGTCTTCTATCCTTTTAAGTACTTTAGATTCGTGTGTTGTAGTAATTGTGAGTGTTGTATTGTCTCTATCCCAAACCTCTAGACTTTCCATTTTATCGAGTTCTACAATGAGTAAAAGGGGTAAAAAGTGGGGCTATCCAAAAGTTCGATAAAGTGAGGTTAAGGGGTTGTGCTAAAACTAAGTACCTATCTATGAAACAAAACTACCTAATACGTTTGCCCGATATAGGAAATCATTTCTACTCCGGCAGTCCAAGCAAAGGCCGCGCCACTGCCGCCGCTTTTGCCTTCATGGAGTTAAAAGAGCGAGGATCCGGTCCACGGGAAAGACGTAAGCCACGACGCTGTAAAGTATCCCTGTTGTAAATAATGTCTGGTAGCGCTTTTCCCATGTGACAGAAGTCACATTGGCACGGGTCCGGCCCTGCGCCGTGATGATCGCACTATATATCATGGCGAGTCAGCATTGCGGTCCCTTCTCTGGGCAAAGGATAGGGTTGAGATATGTTTAGAAGAAAGTGTTCCCCGAACAAGTTTATGAGATAACCCGGATCTGAAATCCGGTAAACCGAAAGGGGGAATCAAATAGTTCTCAAAGTTCAACACTCACCCCGAGACGCTGATCTCCCACCATACCACAACACGTCCAGCGAAATCCCTGCGGCCAGTAGCCATACATGGCGATATCGTCAGACTTGAACTCCTCCTCGTACCTGCGCTTCAGCCCCGGCGACGACCCCACCCCGCAGTTTCCCCAGCCCATTTTATTGGAATCCTCGGGATCCTCGTCTTCGGATAGCGTGTCTCCCCAGGTGATAAGCTCCAGGTCTCCGGAGTGCGAGGTCCCGTCCTTGCACTTGCGAAAATCATCGTACCATTTTTTGCCCTCCGCCACGGCGGCCCTCGCACGGCAGACGTTCTTGTGGAAGTACCAGTCTTGCTTCTGGCAGGCCGTGCCTGGAGGATTGGATCTGAGTTAGCGCGCCGGTGGATTTGGCTACGTTTATCGCGTTAGACGCAGTGGGATGGATGGATATAGCGTACCACAGTACTTGACGGACTTGCATCGCCCGCAACGTAAGAGAGTGATACCCTCGCCCTGGCCCTTTTTACACTTATCGCACCTGTCTTTCGATTGTTCCTGTGTCTCTGACATCGCGATACTTTATTATAGAAGGGGGGAGTGTTTTGTATTCTGAGGTACTCGTGTCGAAGAGATTGAAAATAGAATAGTACCTACATACCTAGGTTATTAACTAACTATGAGAATGGATGCAAACAACACTTGTAGGGCGGACAATGGCGGTGTAAATATCGGTGTAGGCGGACCCCTAGGATGGTCCCTGCGTATCTAGATAATGGATTTTTGTTAATATTATTCAACACCTAACCGTTACCCTCATTGGATTCGTTGAGTATAAAGTCCGTAAAGGATCTTCCTGCACAATTATCACTTTGTTTTCAAGGACAATAACCTCCTTTCCCAACTCCTATCCAATGGAATAAAGGCATTCATCCCCTTTATTATACCCCACAGAACAAGGACCGTGGGTTCCCTTCTAACAAGAGCACAACTCCAGTCGATTGTTATGTAGAATCTGGGAGCCACTTACATCTCATCAGAGCCAAGAATGTATTGTGAACTGGGACAAACCCTGCGGAGGCAACCGGGAACGAGACAAAACCATAGTCCCGTCTACGATCTTATAAGCCTCACCCACGAGGTTTACTTTTTTTTCAAACCGAATGGTTACACCTTTTCTAATACCGCGAGAATATTAAAAAAAAAAAAAAAAAAAAAGGCAACTTGCACGCATACAAGAACCCCAAGGGTAAGATAATAAAACCACACATACAGATATATGTGCAGATTCACGATCCAGGCCTTCACCTGCGGCTGCCGCGCCGTAGGCCCTTGCAAGCTGAACGGGCAGTGCGACCGTCCCCGCGCGGGCTGCGGGACAGACCCGTCGATTCTGATCTTGCCTAGTCGGTGCGGCGACGCCAGGAACCACACCGAAGAATAGGCACTTACGTATAGGTATAGAACATACTGAGAAAGAAAAGTATCCAATTAGCGTACTAGTTCAGTAAGTTAGTGAGTATTAGATAGTCAGGAGGAATATTCGTCTGCAGCCGCATCTCCTTCTCAGAATGCAATGCAGACGCACAGTTTATACCATATCCAATTGATATCTATTCTATCCAGTCTACGCAACTCCGCGCCGCCGTGTATCATGTATCATGCCGTATCGTGACCCCTAGCCCCAGCCCTCTAACCAACCCGACCATGCGCAAGTATCCAAAAGAAACACCAAACACTCCGCCCTCCTATCTTATTCCTCATCCTCATCCCCCTCAAGCCAAATCTCATGCCCATCCCCCTCCCTCACAAAGACGCTCACCAGCAGCCCCCCCACGGCGACGCCGGCCAGCCCCCAGAACACGCCGCCGATGAGCCCGCGGCTGAGGCCGAGGCCGTACAGCCAGCCGCACAGGACGGGGCCGAGGGTGCGGGCGAAGCTGCTGACGCTCTGGCCGAGGCCGTGGACGGAGCCCAGCACGCTGGGGTGGGGCGTGCAGTTGTTGACGAGGATGGTCTGGCCCGGCAGCGCGAAGGTGCGGCCCGTGACCTGCACGAGCAGGACGCCGGCGATCGCGAGCCAGACCGCGGGCCCCGTCTTCGAGCCCGGGGGCGCCGTGGTCGACGGCACGACCGAGAGGAACGGGATCAGCGTGTAGGCCACGGGGAACAGGTACAGGCAGGCGCGGTACGAGCGCAGGGTGCCGAAGCGCGACGACAGCCGCGGGTACAGGAACAGCTGCATGGAGATGCCGATAACGCCGAGGATGGCCATGGCCATGCCCACGGAGCGTGGCGGCAGCCCCAGACCGCCGGTGAACCGGAACGGGAGCTCCGGGACGAAGCCCGGCGGGTCCGGGTCGGACGGATTGAAGACGGGGGTCGAGAGGAAGACGAACCACAGCGAGTTGAAGGTGCCGACGTGGAAGGCGAGGAAGAAGTGCGCGGCGAGCGTGAACGTCACGTTCGACGTGAAGATGCGGCGGAAGGGTAGCCGCGTCGTGTACCGACGTCTGGTCGTCGGCCGCTTAGATGTCCCGCGCGCGTCCTCGTCGGAACCGCGGGCTGAGACGGGGGACATTTCGAAATCGGTGCTTACGCTGGTGTCTCGTGAGTGCAGCGGGGTGTACGCAACGGATGTTTTGCGTCTCTTGAATAGCGCGGTTAGCTTGTGTCCGAGGATGATTCCAAAATCTCGTTTTTCTTGGAGGGCATCGTGTGTCTGTGGAATGAGTTAGCGATTACGTATCTATGCAAGGAATAATCTTAAAGGGGGGGTTGGATAACATACCTCTTCCAAGAACAACCAGCACATGATCAAAGCAATGGTCAAAAATCCTGCGCTGACGAGATTTGGCGTAGCCCAGGGGTATTTTAGGAGGAAGGCTATTTTTCCAAATGTATCTGGATATGAACCTGCCGGATCAGATAGCATACCACCGAGGACTGGACCAATAATGACGCCGATATTGAAAGTCATCGGTAAGATCAAGAATGCCCTTGACTGGTATCTATAAAGACGTTAGGTATAGTTCACTTGAATATAGTTTAGTTGGGGAGCATACTTCTTCTCGCGGACAATCTCGCTAATCCTATAGTCCTCGTATCAGTACTAGTTATCAAGATATCATGTTGAAGATCTTGGAACCTACATAGTCCTCATCACTCCGACATTACCATTGGTCGCGCCACCTAAACATCTGAAGAACAAGGCTTGGTAGAAGGACGTCGAGAATGCATATCCAACACACGACAGGACTTATTTATGTGTCAGTAACTCTTCATAAAAAAGGGTAAAAATAGCGACATACGAGTCCCAAACAGTCCTATCAAGATGACCGTCTTACGGCCCGCCCACATAGAGTCGGCGACGCGGCCCCACATCATAGCCGTGAAGAACTGCGCCGCCGTGAAGCTGGCGTGCAGGATACCGGCTTGGCTCGAAATAACGGAATCCGGCAGGCTCGGATCGAACCATCGTAGCTGGTAGAACATGTACGACTATACCGGGTCAGGAACCATGGCTCTTGGCATGACATGGATTCGATCACATTATAACGGATTGGATGAGGTGATTACTACCTATACATACCTGCAGAGACGTCTGAACCAATGGCTCGCTGAGCCGGGCTAGCGTGATGACGATGAGTTGCTTTTTCTTAGGCAGGTCTCCCCACGCCACCACCTTCTTAGAAGATTCGCTTGGCCTCCGGTTTCGTTTTTGGTATTCAGAACCCCCGGTGCTGGTATCGATATTCAAGGTGCCGGCACGGGAGGCCACCAGCGGAGTGGCATCCTGGCCGCTCTCGTCTCGGACGCCAAGCCCGGGTTCGAGGGCCGCAGATTCCTCATCGGAATCGAAGTCTAACTCGCTTAAAGGGCCACGGTCTTCATCATCGGAGCCATTAAGCTTGCGGTCGTTCATTTACCGTTCCACAACCTTAAAGAAGATTTCGTTCCGAGATTCGGAGTTGTGTGTATGTTTCGTTGATATTCAAAATTGGGGGTGTCCGGATTCAAAGTTCAACGCCAAGTTAACATGAGCGAAGCAATTTGAGGCTTAAGATCTTAGTATGAAACAGACATTCATGAGAAGATAGAACAGAATACACTACCTAAACAGATCCATCTGCAGAGTTACCAACAAAGGAAAATATCGCTGTCATGTGCGCCGCAGCAGGCCGATAATCTGGGACCGACTTTACCTGGCACTCTACTCTGAGTGGTCGGAGATGGGCGATAAAGCCCCGAAAGCTTCAAGGTTCTGGAAACAAGATCGTAGAAGCCAATATAGAACCAATCAGTGGCCGGCACCGGCACCTCCATATCGCAGTAGCACAAACCACAGCCGTTTTGATGCCACCCTCTTTGCTTACGAAGTTAACGATTGATTCGCCCATTCCAAGACCTAAACTTCAGCGGGGTGGATATGGAAACTAGATCAGCCAATAGAATGATAGATGGATATAGCAAATGGACCGGGATGGCTGTGGGGGCAAGGGTAAAACGATCAGAATTCGCAAACTTCTCCAACCTTCTTATCGAAGTATCTCTATCATTTGACGACAATTCTTGGCGTGTGAAACTCAAGGAGCCGCAACTTATGTTCCAGCCCCTAACTAGCTGGTTACCCCGGAAAAAGGCGATCTTGAGAAACACTAATATTTGCGAATGCGTTGCTACATAATCTACGATCTAATCGAAGATCTGCTGGGGTATGATGTTCTCTCTCCCGTCGCTCGCAACGGTATCTAAAACATGCCGAACCTCGAAAAGCATTAAGGCTGGCTAAAATATCAACTACATAATCGCCCCTAAATTCGTAAAGCCCAGATCACTGTCCCTTGCAGTCATTCCCCATTCCCCTCCTTATATGAGCGTGTGTGGCATAGGTAGATGCCTTAACTCTTCCCAAAATCGACAGCGATACTCTTCCCGGAGGAAGCAAATGTCGGGAATATACTAAAATTCAATATTCCAATTCGGGTCTCCTAGAAATCCAAATATAAAGGGTGTCCAAGCCTGGTTAGCCTGGTTCTCGGGGGCCCAAGCACTAGATTGAGGCTCTCCCGAAACCTCATCCCCTTTGGACAGCTGGGCCTGGAACCAGTTCTTCATCCAAGTAAGCTTTAAGCTGTAATGATCAAAGCGGTCATTTCTTTCATCTGTCGTCGTATTCGGCGTCAGGTTTACACCAAAGGTAACCGCAGCCTCTGCGGCCCTCTGGTTCCGTAGGCTAGTGACAGCCTTGAGGGTCTCTATAAGGCTCTCTAGGGTTGTCGTAAGATCAAGCATCTGCCGTGCTTCGTTGAGATCCCAGCCGTCGATCTCGATCAGCAGAAGTCTCGATGCTCCGACTATGACGAAGAGGATCTCGGAAAATGCAGCAAATGACCAGTATAAGAAAGCTTCCGGCCCTACAGAGAGAACTGTCACGAAAAAGGATCTGGCTGCTTGAAGGGAGTAGAGCATGCACTGTCGTTGATGCTGCGCTGCCACTTCGTCTGATGGTTGAGAGTAGTTCGACGCCGGTAAATATAAACGGACTAAGATATAATGATGTATGGTCCAGAATCTTACTAAGCAATGGTGAGTCGATGTTTAGCAAGCGGAAAACGGGAAGAGTTATAGATAGGCTAAGAAGGGCGAGCGGATCTTACCGAACTGCCGATGTTCTCGAGCTACATTTGCAAATAGTTGGTCAAGTTGGTTACGAATGGACTGCATACTATTGCTCATAGAAAGATTGAAAACTGGAAGCCCATTGGCGTAAGTGGGGATGGTTATTGTCTCTGATATCCGTTCGACGATCTGCTGGAACCTAATCATTTTATATAAGATGAAGTCCGCGCCCAAATCCGTTGGGCGAACGAGCGAGTTGAGACAGTGGTCTATGTAATCGCCCTTTAACGCATTATCTCTCCCAAATTGTGATGCGTTCCTAATTAGTCGTCAGCTTGTCCCTTAAAGGGGGGTTAAGGGTACACCGCTGTCTGCTCACATCGAAAGGAGGTATTGGCAGCCTAAGAAGGCCCGCTGCTCTTCGGGTGTATGCGACTCCTCAAGGATTGTAGTCAAGTTAATTCCCATTATCGCTTCTCTCGCGTCCCTCGGATTAATTGCTACCATCATCTTCTGCTGGGTCGTGGGGGGAGGTCTCGTGATAGCAAGATTATGAGCGTATCCCATCGAAAGGTAGGTTAAGTAGGTTATCTTCTGGTCAAAGTAGAAATCGGGTTCGCCCCTATACTGCAAATCAGCAAACACGTTATGAGGAGGCCGTAATAAGACACCTACCAGGCTACATAAACCAGTAGGCCTTGGAGCAAACCCAGATCTCGCTCCTCCATCACCAACATATGCTGCCCTACGTAGGCGAGCACGCTTTTTCTAATCTCATTCTGTTTCGCAAGAGTGAGTTGAGCCGCAACGAGCATAATAACTCTAAACAGGAATGGCTTCTTAGACAGAATTTCCTCTGCGGAGACATCGGGGTCGAGGACGACGAATGGAAAGATAGGAATGAACTTCATCTTGAAGTGAGATACTGCCTGCTCAGCCTGTCCCCATGTTAATCCGAACCCCGGCATTGATACCTTCTGGATAGGTAAAGATGGCCGTGGTTGTGGCGGTTGGTATGGGATATTGTTTTGTCCCAGCGGAGCTTGGTAGCCATCTCTGAGGGTGTTTGTGGTTGTTGCATTATGTGAAGGACTTGTCCCCGTTCCGGAAGAAACGGGTGAAGACGTGGTGTTGTCACTTGAAGTGATATCTCCTTCTGTGAGTCCGTATGGGCCAGCTCCTAGCAAGACATGTCCGTAACTGGGACCTCGCATAGGGGGGGTATGATGAACATGTTTAGAGGGTACAGTCCTACCACATCATAATTAGTCAAATTTAACAATCTATTTTTAGGTTGGAGGCAGGCAATTGTAAGTCAAGAGTGGCCCATAGATTCACGTATAAGGTAGATTTCAATGGGGACCTTACCTTGCAGGCTTAACCTGTCGCGGTCTCCTTAGACTCTGGGTCGTCTGGGGAGCACACGTGATGTTCATCCGTCGACATCTAATCCGATATGCAGTTAGACTACTACCCAACTCATCGTACAATTAGTTACGGCGTGTTTTCTAACCTATCACAGCCGTCTTCAGCCTTGTTATGTTCGAAGTGACAGCGAGCCTTGGCCCTAGTACAAGGCGCACAAGCCCGCTGGCGTCGAATAGGACTCTTTGAGCGCTCAGTAGTCCCGGGAGGATTCTGCATATTTAGGACGTCGGCATCCAAGATCGTTCCGCAGTAGTACTCAAGCACCGGGATTCAGATGACGAAGATGGAACGCGGTGTGTCAGTTGTCCTGATTAGTAAATGTTAACCCGTAGCTCCTCAGGATCAGAATGCCAGTTTCTACGCACTGTCCTCACTGCTGAAAAGGGAGGCTAAAATAAGGCTGACACCCAGATTTCGCCCACTGATTATCAAATATGGTCGGATATGTATGGAAGAGTGGTAAGTTAATTAGGAGTCGGATATGTAATCAAGATTCAGTGTTGAGATTATTGGGCGTTGGGCGTCTACCGCGTTAAGTCGATTCATAAGCCGGATTGGCGGTAATACTTCGGGTTTGAATAATCAGATCTATCACCCATTATTGCAGTGAAATGGAGATTTGACTATCCCGGTCTAACCCGGCGAAACCCACCTAAACCCGCTTAACACCGCTCAACCCATACGCTGCTCCGCAGGAATTTCATCATTTCGGCTTAACCAACTAACCGTCTCGACGGATAACAACGCGGGTTTTATTCCATCATCCTGTTGACGGATTTGACCTTGCCTTTATATAAATCATGTTTTACCATATCTCCCTTGCGGACAATAACAAGCATTCATGCCAAGCATTTTGAAAGACCATTTTAGGCTTCGGTTCATAGGTGAAACCGGGTTTGTATTCAAGCCGTAGATGCTTGGCAACAAGCAGCTAAGTTAGGTAGGTATTTAAAGAAACTGCTCTGTTCCATTCCGCCGAAGTACAAGATCACTAGATCTGTCATTTGCCACTCTACTCTTGCAAAACAAGAAAGTTCCTAGATGTCATATATCAATCAAGATACTTATAGTTACAACATTAAGCGTAGTTAGACTTTACATTCTAGACCTAGAGCCATTGAGTACAATTTTAGCACTTTTAAGATCTAGTAAACATACCACGTTATATTCTTGGTTTCTTAGTTGATATATGTTTCCAATTCACCTTAGGCTGCTTGGGTAGCTGTTCTCATAGTATATGTACTCGTAAATAGGGGTAGGTAAGAACCTAAGTAGGCATTGAGGGGTCTAAGTTGAATGCCATATAGTAGTTCGGAATGGGATCAAATACTAAAGTAATATTGGCAATGCCACAAAGAATAAGAGTGACCACTTATCAATAGAAGAAAGACAGAGAGCCCGAAGAGAACTAGCAGTTTGACTTGGACACCTTGAGATTTTTCTTACGACTCTGGGCCCCTTTTTATATGTCTACTCCAGTTATCCATTGTGAATAGTTTCAGGGGCACTGTCTTTATGGACATTCATCATCCAAGAACAGAAGAAGACCAATCATGTACCCAATAGACTCGATGTCCATGTCTTTGGGCCCCTATTTCCTCCCAGTGAGGTAGTGAACATGTTTGGTCAATATCATGAGGAAAACTTATCTGATAACACGCCATAGTAGCATTCTCTGAAAATAGGGGAGCCTCCTTCGATGATCCCTTCTGTTAACACCTTCATTTCCATTCTGTCATACTTTGAGCTAGCACTGACAGGCCCGCCGTCTACGCCTTCTGCATATATCACGAACTCTGTCGGCGCTCCTCATCGTCAAGCAAACCATCCCCGATGTCGAGCCTCCCTCGTCACCGAGACCTCATCCTCGTCAACAATGGCTGCGCGCCTGATAATCGCAATGCGTCTATCCAGCGAACAAATACTGCCCATTGTCCTTAGGTACATAGGTTTTTTCGTCCAGGACACCTTAACTTCTCTCTTCTTCAATGTTTTTCCAACCACCAAACATTTTCCTCTTTCCTTCATCTCACACTTCCTTCTCCAAACAATTGTGTGGCCCCAATATTGGCACCACGCGTCCTTCGCAGTTTCACTATAACTCTCCACCACTTAATCATCAACACTTTCTTCTTATTTCATTTCACCTTGTAAATACCATTTTGACAAGCCACGCCCGCCCATAATGGCGCGTCGCGCGTCACCTGATTCCGTCGAGGCAACGTTCTACCTCGAAAAATATGAGAACGCGCGTAAGACAGGCAAAGATCCTGAGATGACCGAATTCTTGCAATCGGTCAGCACCCAAGACCCCGCCGACCACACTGACTCCGACATGTCGCCTGGACAGTCGGAACCAGGATACGCCCCGAAGCATCAGGAGCGCACCAACGACAAGCAGCTAGCTAAGATGATTGACATCTTCAACGCCCCTGCCGTAGCAGTGCCTAGCAAGATCAAGGGTCCTGAGGTTAAGAAGTCGAATGAAGATGACATTGAGAAGCCTAGTCGCAAGCTCTCATCTAAGATCAAGAAGTTATTCAGCAAAGACGGCAAGGACGCAACATCTTTAGTTAGTGCCGAGAAGATGTTTTCTATCTTGAAGAACCCGGCCGTCATTCCTTTCGATATCCCCAAACTTCCCGAGTTGCCTAAGATGGTGCAGAACATGGGCCATGCTGGTCACCCGGGCAACAATGCTCCGCGAATGGTGACTTATGGCGACGATGACGGTGACGACGGTCGACATGGATTCGACAAGAACGCAGTCGAGGGTGGTAAACCCAGTTTCGATGAGAAGACATCTGCGTACGGTTCGGCTAAGGATGCCAACCGAAAGGAAGTCACCACCTCGGATAAATTAGGTGAATCAGATGATGTTTTTGGGGCCGACGAACCCGTCCAGCGTGAGAATGGACGACAGGACCAGTACCCCAACACCCCATCCCGCCGTTATCAAGCTTATCCTGATCAACATCCTGGGCAACATCCTGAGCATCATGCTAAGTATCAGGCCGAGAAAGCTTCTGATGACGTCCAAGGTTTCTCGTACGAGAAGTCCGAACGCAAGGATCCCCACATCGCGAAACCCCCTGCTGTACCCCAGCACGTCCCTTCTCTCTCGCAATTCGAACGTCGTGGTGTGAATGCGTTTCATGATTATGAAGATGATGATATCCAAGAGACCCCGCGTCGCATTACCAAAGACGTGGATCCGGATAACCATGATTCCAGCTCACTTACCGTCGCTCATCACACGCCGTCTATTCAACAGATCTTGCACAAGCCGGAGCAAGCAGCGAGGGAGTTTGAGAGAGCCCTAGAGCTAGGCAAGGCACAGCAGCGCGCAAAGGCTAACTCAGCCAAAAGCATTGAGTATGGCAACGAGAACCACACTCCCAAGAACCACCGCGCTCCCCGCTTCCAAGAACCGATACCGAGCTTTCCCTCGTTCGATGAGCTTAGACGCCGAGAAGCTGAAGAAGCCAAGGGCCCAGAACAAGTCCAGGCGGACAGACACGTGGGCGTCCAAAACTGGCTAGACGCCCCTCTATTGGCACCTGGTTCCGACAAGAGCGACGACTCGCCACGACAGGTTTACGGGCCACGCAAAGGCGGCACTAAGCTGGAATCCAAGGAGCGCAAGAAGATCAAGCCCCCTGCGACTGTTCACTCAGAATCTTCTACGCCGTCTGGCAGACCTAGAAGAAATGGCTTTTTGCCAACCATCTCGGAGGATGAATCAGAAGTGGGTCATCAACCCAACTTCCCAGAGCTCCATCACCCGTCCCCCACTCGTATAGCCCGCATAGACCCTGCGCGCTACGAGGGAACTTCGTTCCTTCAGAAGGACTATGAGGCATCTCCTGCCCCCCAGGCTGGCTCAGACGTGCCCAGCTCACCGTTTGAGGTAGTACCTAGGGACCGTTGCATGCAGAGCGGACCGGATTCTCTGGAGAGACGCTCGCCGCCGAGCACGCCTAAGGCCCAGACAGCTCAGGGACGGCGTACTGCCGTCCAAGAGGTTGAGGCTCTCAAGAAGCACATCGAGGATTCCACCGCCGGCAAGGTTGCGTACAACGACTATGACTCCCAGAGCGATACTACAATCGGTCTTAGTCCAAACACTCTGTTAACCATGTACCCTCCCCCGCTTCGCATCATCAAAGACCCCACGAAGCATCGGGACGGTAGTTATCGGGACATTTTTGCCGAATACGAATCGGGGGGGTCTCAAGGACCCCAAGGTCCACGTCCGCTTCCTGTTATTCATCAATACCAGCAGCCCGAACAACCTCAATCACTTCAGTTACCTCTGCCGCTCCAGATGCCCCAGGTGCCCCAGGTGCCCCAGGTGCCTCAGCCCAACGCAGCCAGCGCGGGCGCCTCGAATGAGGATGCCGCCGATCAAAATGATGATATGATCCCCCCTCGCGAAGTCGCAGACATTATCCACGGGATGATTAAGGTCATTACCATCCTACTAAACCGCATGGAAGCAATGGAACAATACACAACATGGTTGGGTAGTGAAATCGTCCGCACACAAGCAATAGTAGATGACCTTGTTGGCGTGGATTATGAGTACGAGTTCGGGTACGCTCCCTCCGAGAGCGATGATGTGGAGATAGAGGACGATGACGAGGACGATGACGAGGATGATGACGATGATGAGTTATTCTAACTCGTCCATGACTTTGCTTGTGGTGGACTGGATGAGGCTATGGTGATCACATGATGATATTACGGAAACCATGGCCTGCCCTTTGACATTCTTATATACATCTTTATAAAGACGTATAGAGAATAAAGTCGACCGATAGGGACATTAATGATGGGGAGTGAGGGAGTGAAGGAGTGAAGGAGTCCTTGAGGATGGAGGGTGGTCGAGACCGAGGGGTACATTATGTAAGCTAATAGCTTCTATAGCACCTTTCCAAGGTTCAGTATTGAATGGATTGATGCAACCCAATGCACGGGCCAATAATCAAAGTTCTCCGTGATTAATGACTTGCCAGCTGGCAGCTTCTGCCCACATCAAGTACCAAGTTTATCTTTAAACCTTAACACATAAACCATTATGTAAATTTAAATTGTAGAGCCTCCAGCTATACATAAAAGAACAAACGAACAAACGAACGAGTTCGAGTACCATTCTCAGGAAATCAGAAACCGGAAAATCAGCTAATATGGATCCCTATTCAGCAGAAGGCGAGCTTATCAACATTCACAACCACTTCCACCAAGGCCAATACCAAGAGGTAATCGACTTCGATACATCCGCCCTCTCCCCCGAAAATGAGCTACCCGCCCGAGTGCTATCTCTCCGAGCGCAGATTGCTCTAGGACAAGCCGAAGATGTGATCGCGGACGTACAAGGGGAGTCGGAACCTGAGCTAGCTGCGATAGGCGCCCTAGCAGAATACACTTTGGGGAAGACGGATGCGGCGGTCAAGACTATAGAAGAGTTGGCTTCGTCGGCCGGTGATAACCAGACGGTTCAAGTCATCGGTGGGACGGTCTTGCAGGCCGCTGGCAAGTCGGAGGAGGCGCTCGCGCTCTTGTCGCAACATACCGGCAGTCGTATGTCCAACTCTCAACGAACAATGGCTACGTGGCTTGTATAATTGTCTATAAATACTAATAGGGAGCTAGTTGATGCCGTTGCTCTGATCACGCAAATCCACCTCCAACAAAACCGCACCGACCTAGCTCTCAAGGAAGTCACAGCAGCACGAAGATGGGCGCAAGATAGTCTACTTGTCAACTTGGCAGAGTCATGGGTTGGCCTGCGACTGGTATGTTACATGTTACACAATCCACTCGCCGAACCAATGGCACGGCTAACGAGTGATGTTCAATTTAGGGAGGAGACAAATACCAGCAGGCTTTCTACGTATTCGAAGAGCTCGCGCAAGCTCCCTCGACATCCTCGATCGTCACCCTCGTCTCCCAGGCGGTATGCGAGCTCCATCTCGGCCGCGTCGAAGAGGCGCAAAGTGCGCTCACTCTAGCCGTACAAAAACATCCCGAGTATGCCGAGGCTATTACAAACCTGCTAGTCCTCACGATCATAAACGGCGAAGATCCCAGCGAGCTTACAAGGTATATATACCATGCCTGAACTACGTTTAACCTCTTCTTAATGCTAATGTCTGTCCCTTGCAGTGCCCTGAAGAAAGCCTCGCCCAAACATCTGTTCCTAGCTGATCTCGAAGAAAAGAGCGCGTTGTTTGATAAGGCTGCCACGAAATATAGCGCTAAGGTGTCGGCTTAAATAGGAGGGGTTGATAAAAAGGGGTCTTGAAGATGATACGTGCCGATATACTCGTAGACCTTGGAGAACGAGGTGTAGAGAAAAGGGAATACCTTTGGTTATGATAATTCATGAATACGACGAACGTCCTATATTGCGTTGTTCTGGCGTTGGCTATGTGTCCTCATTCTTGCACTACATAGGGTGACAGATAAAGTCACGATCGATTATCGATTACTCATGGGAGCTAAGTATCGAGGGGTTAACTTATTGCAATTCAGCAGTCGTTACAGGAATTTCCGAATTGGGTATTCCGATGAAGAGAAACCAGGTACCACAAGCCAGTCTAACTCAGTTGACATCATTATACTCTAAAGAGTCGTTTGGGATAAATAGCCCTCAGGATCCGAGAATTTATCGGAATGCACAATGACGCCTGGACTCCTATATGCAGGTGTGACAAACTGATAAAGGGAGCAGGTGAATATTTCTATCTGGCAATTGTGGCAGAGCATTAATATTATCGTCACAAGACTATTTCAATATTGATGCAACTGATAAGAGTAGAAAAAGGGGGGAGTGGAGATTAACTGACAGCAAAAAACACGGAACACGATGCCCCTCCCTTTACATACCTGCATACCTACATAGGTACCTACATACATAGTAGGCAGCTAAGTATTGAGTCTTGACCGCTTGCAAGGTTGCATTACGAGGAATCCCATATGTTACGTTAGCCTAAGAGCCTCTGACGATCTCATCGTGCCTCAAACTAGCCCCTTTGAGATGTGATAATTTTCATAGGCTTCCGCAGCGTCTGCCGCGCTAGACTGCCGCACACTTCGTCGCCAGCCAGTCAGAGCAGCTAGAGGATAGAACAAATCGTCGTGGGATTCGAACTTGAATCTCGTCTATGACATCACTTTCACCACTCGGACCTTTTGCAGGCGCGCTTTTACACAGTAGAGCCTACCATCGCTTACACATGTTCCGTACCGCAATCGAACATCGTGACCCGTCAAATTGAAGTCATGGATTCTAAAAAGGCTGCAAACTAGTCTTGTATGTGTCCGCACGTACTTACGCTAGTGGTTGAGCTATCACGATTTATCGGGAAAGAGACTCGGCAGCCATTCGTCAGCCTATCCAGAAGTCCCACGACCTATCATGACAAAGATAGAATCTGTGAGAAATGTTTTGAGGGGCCTCGACTTTGAAACGAAGATCTTATACTCTTCAGTAATATCGAAGAAATCTAGACTTCGGAGCAAAGCCTCAGGACAGGTCCGGAATCGAAAAGACTAGAACACGACCTTAGGGCCGATGAAGAAAAGTGGATAGGCCGTATCCGACACTTGTCCAGGTCGTCTTCGATCTGAAGGGAATTCTCGATCTCCTGGCCTATGACTTGGCCAGAAATTTCGAACCTGCCCGAGTGGACCGGATGGCGCTAAGATAGGTGGGATTGGCTGGTTCCAGACTATGTCAGTCTGCATGCAGATAGGACGATGGCTTCGTTTTCTGCCGAACTGATCCCGCACTCCAATTCGGGGGCTTGCATCATACCCCTGTACCAATCACACAGCCAGGATCAGGCTCGTTGCGTGAGATATGACGATGGCTTCGTTTGACTATGCTAATGTCTGGTCTCGTCATCGTGAAGGGTCCTGGCTGCGTAGCCCGTTCCGATTTTTTTCACGTTGGCAAACTATTATATAAGTTTGGTATCCTGCCACAATTGAGATGATTCTTTATTCTAAGACAATTAAATTCATCGAGAAAACTAAATCATAACTACCATCACCATATATAAGATAGACTTAGAGTCTTGTCCGTCTTAAAATATTTAGAACTTCAGATCATAAACACCTACAGAAAGATCATCCAAGATGCCTATCGCTCTCACACCACCGCCGATTTTCGAGGTAAAGACCCTCGGTGATGCCAAGGCTCAGCCTGCGAAGAGAAAGATAATATGTTTCTCTGGTATGTTAAATCCACACACAAACCTAGGTATCTAGATAAACCATCTGCTAACACAACAACAGACTTCGACGGCACAATCTTCATGCAAGACACGGGGCACGTCCTCTTCGACGCGCACGGGTGCGGGTCGGCGCGGCGCGAGATCCTCGACGAGCAGATCAAGACGGGCGAGCGGTCGTTCCGCGACGTGTCGGAGGAGATGTGGGGCTCGCTCAACGTACCCTTCGAGGACGGCTTCGAGGTGATGCGGACGGCGCTTGACATCGACCCGGACTTCCGCGCCTTCCACGCCTTCTGCCTCGCCAACGGCATCCCCTTCAACGTCATCTCCGCCGGGCTCAAGCCCATCCTCCGCAGGGTGCTCGACACCTTCCTCGGCGAGGAGGCCTCGGCGCACATCGACATCGTCGCCAACGACGCGCGCATCGCGGCCGACGGCAGCGACTGGAAGCCCGTGTGGCGCCACGACACGGCCCTCGGCCACGACAAGGCGCTGTCGATCGCCGAGGCGCGTGAGCAGGCCCAGCTTACGTGCGAGGACGGTTCCGTCCCGCTCATCGTGTTCATCGGCGACGGCGTATCGGACCTGCCGGCGGCGCGCGAGGCCGACGTGCTGTTCGCGCGCCGCGGCCTGCGCCTCGAGGAGTACTGCCTCGAGCACGGCATCAAGCACATCCCCTTCGACACCTTCGCCGACATCCAGCGCGAGATCGCGCGCCTCCAAGAGGAGGACAAGCAAAAGACCGGCGGCCGCGGCGTTCCCGCCCGCTTCAACCCCCGCGCCAACCTGTGGAGGCGCGTGTCCAGCCAGAGCGCCGTGCCCCGCTACGTGGTCATGTCGCCGACGAGGGAGGAGAAGATGTTCCTCTGGCCCGAGGCCTTCTCCGAGCTCAAGACGCCGACCGTGGAGGTTACGGAGGCGGCTATTGCGGCGGCTTAGTTTCGTCTTGTCTACATTGCATATATCGGCGTTTACGTATCTATTTTATCGGGGAGTTTGGCTCTAGCATTGCGTGGCGATATGGGATTACACGATATCATACGGGATAGCACAAGGAAGAGTTCCTAAGGCGTTTGGGTTGGGGCGTACATGATACAGTGGGTTGAAGATGGCACGAGAAGAACTGGAGAGATACATAGAGTCATAGATTACATTGGCTGAAGGGGTTTTATTTCGAGGGTTGAAAGTATTAAGAAACTGACAAGAAATAAACAAACTAAAAAAACCCAGTTGTTCAACACATGATCGTGATGAGATACTTGGGCATCATGCTTCATCCTCCTAAAACAATATTTGGGGTTTCCATAACTTATGTCATATGTGACATCTGTCCTCTTATTCATCATCTTACATATGCTTCATTTCGGATTCGGTTCTTATTCCTATCTCGACTTACCACTAGGGCACCGCCAGGTCATACACGTACCTATCTCGATGTATTACATACTGCACAAAGAGCATGGTCCAAATCGAAAGATCGAGCCAATGGGGAGCAAAGGAATAGCCACTCTACCCGCAGCTATGTCTTAACAATTGGGGATCAGCCCATTTGACGTCTTCTAAATCCGATCCCTCCACATTAAGCCACTCAGCTGCCACCCTGGTTGGGCTGAGAAAAGAGGGACAAGAAATCCCACATCGAGCAGGAAGCAAAAAGAGCTGAAACGCTCGGTGATATGCGTTTCATGAGCCATTATGGTAGTTGATATATTGTACACGCGGGTAATCGGCTGCCAATACTTAGGCAGTCATCCGTTTATTGCCTTTCCTTAATATTCACGAATATCACATTGAGAGCAGACAATGTTCGTGTGGTCAGACTGAGGCGGAGCTCTCGGCAACTAACAGGTAACTACCTACCTAAGTAGGTATGTATCTAGCATCGCGGTAGAAACGGCATCTTCAATGGCGATATTCTGATTCGCAGCCATCTTACGCTCCGAGTAACCGGCTTTTGGATCTACCCTTAGCTCTATGTGCAGCACTTCTGTCGGGTTGCTGCATGGAAGGTGGGCAGGGCTGGCAGGATGGGAAGATTTCCTTGTCGATACCCCTTAGCAGCTTAGGTAGGCTACCGCTACAGGGCTTCGTTGCATTTTACCAAGAGATCATCGATCATCGTCGTCCTGCAGCTAACAAAACACAGCCCTACTGCCAATTTGCGGTACAGCAACCGATGCTCTGTTTCGAACCTCTTATTCGAGTTGTTCTTTAATTATCTAATTATAAGTTCCCACACACGATCTTTACTTACCTACCTACTTAGTAGGCAGATGTAGAACATCTAATGTTAGTACTAGGTAGGTAACCGATTGATATTCAATATCGAAAAAAACTATGAATTAGATTAGTTTGTGTTCCTCCAATATCCATCGATACTCCCCCAGCTCCAATAGAAGCTTTCCCGAGGCTTATATTTCCGTTCTAGACCGAGAGAAGTTTCAGTAACTTCCTAAACCAGCTCTTAACTTTGACCTTTTACTTTTTTCATCCACGACTCGACCGTGTAAAAATCTATTTTTATCCAAACTTACCTTCGCCTTAATAGGATCAACCGATTTCTACATGTACTTACGCAAACACTAGACATTAATTCGTCATCTTAAGAGTGAACACATGCATCGAATCTACATGTACATATGTTTTACCTAGTGGATGTTATGTATCTTCAATGTTAGTGAACCCAACAGCCCTGGGGCTCTGTGGTCACTGTGGCAGATGGAGCGGGGGTCGTTATTAGCGTCAGTAGCATCAACTGATGATCGTAGGTACCCCCAATGAATAAAGTACCTCCACTGGTACTTCTAGCAGCTACCACTATGGAGGCCTGTTCGTACAACTGTGCAACAAACGTTTTGAGTTTTGGAAAATGGAAGAGGCTATGCCTAATAGGGTAAGGAGTACATGGGTATGTACTTAGAAATCAATAAAAGAGTACTTGGATTTAATTGTACGGATAAATGAATAGAGATTTGTCATGATACCTTTGGTTTAAAACTCAAATAACTTTCCTTCCAACAGGTTAAGTTTAAGATAAAATAGATCTTCTTATAGCTCTCAATTAAGCAATTCTAAAGATATAAGTTTCAATAAGCTGCACGTTATATCTTATGCGAAATAAGCTGTTGTATTGTTGTATCGCCGCTCCCAGTGTTGGTGTTGCGACCGGTTGCACGTGACCCCCCGAAACGCGTCAACACCTTGATACCTTATATATTTCTTCGTATATTTATATCAATATTAGTCTGTACGTAATGCAACCTGTATTATTTCGTTTACTTTTGAATTGACTATTTATTATGTAAATTTAAATACGTTGAACCTAATATTGGTAAAGTTATTCGGGTGCGAATGTAAGGAAGTATATAATTAAAGGTTATCAATACGAATTTGTATGGGTAAAAAAGTACTCTCAGATGGTCCATGCGTATCGATAGGAATCTAAACCAATCAAAAAGCCGGTTTAGGTTTACCCGAGCTTGGTCCTTATTAAAATCTCTTATCGCGATAATCCCGGATCTCCGCCACAACGATTGATTGGGTGCATCGTTTTAAGGGTGGGTTTAATTTTCACTTTTTTACCAATCAAATCAAGCGGTCTCAGCTTTTGAGGTGGCCCGTTCGCGAAAAGGTAATTTTTTTGAAAAACAAAAAGCTGGCTTTCGCGCATGGACCAGGTGGGTGGCAAAAGTGATTACTTAAGGTGCTTACTTAATTGATTCCTTTCAATTCAACACACGTAAAAAAGACCTTTAATCTAAATGATTAAGCAACCTTTGAAAAGGTGGTTAAGGCGTTAAAGAAAGGGTTATGGGTGGCCTAATGGATAATTAAACCAGTGTTTTTTTCGTCGGATAAGAAAAAAATAAGAGTGGGTGATCGAGGAATCGAACCATAAACCTCCGGCTAAACTCGGGATATTATACCATCCGAACGGGTGGTTTCGCGTTTTTATATATATTTATATTTATATACATATATTTATTCGTATATACATATATCTATGCGTATATATATATATTTAATAACATCTTTTCGTTATGTAAATATCCATATATTATATAAGTATTCTTTTTTTAAATATAAAGTAGATAAATTTTGCGCGGTTAGGATACACCTTACCCTTTTAGGTAAAATTAAAAATTGAAAATTAAAAATGCACAGTTGTACGAACGGGCCTCCATAACCACGCATGCATGCACAAATTCAATTGGATTAGATGTAATTATCAACCGAACTGCCCCTCCAAAGATAATTTAGTTCCAGCTTCAAAATGGGTCTGAGGTCCATGACAGCTTCTTTCCCTTAACTTACATCTCCTTTCATTTCAATTGTTATGAAATCTATATATCTAACCTTGCTATCGAAACATACATTAATATCATCTTTATCATTTTAATTAAAGACCTTCAAAACTTGACTGACTCTTGAGTTTTTGAGTTATTGTATTCTTTTCTCTTTTCCTAGGTAGTCTCACGTTATAACCTACCTGCATGATATTCACGCCGAGCACATACTATCCTCCTTTGACATCATACCAAACCCCTAGCGCTCTGAATCCGATCAAGTATCACAAGCACCAAGCACCAAGCACAAGCACCTAAAAGCTGAAGAGGGGTTACAGGTACAGCAGGTACAATACCTACCTACATACTACATACTACATACCAAGCAACTTCCAAGACGGGACCAAGCAAAACGTCACCCACGTTTGCACTTTCCCGCTCTTGTCCATCGAATTCACCCTCCCTAATTATAACTTAAAATCCTACTTAGTCTATCTTCTCCGAATTTCCTCTTTCTCCTCCACCATGGTTCGTATCATACCTCAAAGATTGAAAACGTACACCACCAACTCTACCGCCAATTCTACTACAAATAGTCGCAGCAGTAGTCCCATGCCGCCCAAGTCTGATACGAATGCCTTGGAGGGTCGAAAGGATACGGGGCTGGTCTTAAAGATAGTTGTGCTTCGAGTAAGGGCAATCAATTGGTTTTATTATTTCTGGTTACGACCATAAATTCTAACCTACTTGACACAGGCGAGAGATCTAGCAGCAAAAGATCGCGGAGGCACATCTGATCCGGTTGGTTAAATCCTTATCTCTAACTACATTCCCAGCTGGATAATGCGAACGAAGAACACGTAATCTAACATACCTTGTTATTCCTAGTATCTCCTACTAACATGCGGTGAAACCAAATTCGTCACTCATCATGTCCCGAAAACGCTGAACCCGGAATGGAACGTCGTTTGCACCGTCCCTATTACCGGAGTCGATAATTTACTTCTCGATTGTATCTGCTGGGACAAGGACCGCTTCGGAAAAGACTACCTGGGCGAATTCGATTTGGCCCTTGAGGAGATATTCTCTAACCAAAAGACCGAACAGGAGCCAAGGTGGTATTCTCTCAAGAGCAAGAGACGGGGGAAGAAGTCGAACAATGTTTCGGGGGAGGTTCTACTTCAGTGCACGTTGGTTGATTCGATAAACAAGGATGCGACAGATCCTCAGATTTTGGAAAAGCTCCGCTCGCTCGCAACTGCTCTACCTGAAACTGCATCTCGGAATCCCACCCCCAATATGACGCCTACGCTTGGCCCGACCTCTACGCCCAAGTTAGAATCCAACACTTCGACCCAGTCGAGCAGGACCACCCCAGAAGGGTCTCAAGATGACGAGGATGAGGACGAGATTCTAGATGAAGAAGAAGAGGGAGATCCGAACAAGCCAGAAAATATCGAAAAGAGGAAAAGGAAACTTAGAATCAAGGGTCTAAAGCGTAAGAGGAGGCAAAATCCCTACGAATTTATCAACGGAGGCAGCGACGTAGTGGGCCTTATCTTCCTTGAAATTTGCAACATCAACGACCTCCCTCCCGAGTCTAACTTCACGAAAACTAGCTTCGATATGGA
Organism: Annulohypoxylon bovei var. microspora; assembly: GCA_022836615.1. NCBI lineage: Eukaryota > Fungi > Ascomycota > Sordariomycetes > Xylariales > Hypoxylaceae > Annulohypoxylon > Annulohypoxylon bovei. The sequence goes on from MU405289.1 coordinate 124,862, forward strand.
TCCCTTCGTCGTCGCGTCTTTGGGCAAAAAGACGTATCGTACGCGGGTTGTTCGTCATAACCTAAACCCCGTGTTCAACGAGAAGATGCTTTTCCATGTCCTGGGTCACGAGCGGTCATATTCTTTTGCTTTTACGGTCATCGATCGCGACAAGATCTCCGGGAACGACTTCATCGCCTCAACCTCGTTTCCCTTGCAGGAACTGATCGAGAAGAGCCCTAAAGCTAACCCTGAGACTGGCCTGTACGACCTAAAGGAGCCGGCCGAGTACGTCCGGGAAAAGAAATCACGGCTCGCGAGGCTAGGCTTGTCAAGGTCATCATCGACCCAAAGCTTGTCCAAAGGGCGTCCAGTATTACCGAAGAACCCTAGTACGGCTTCGGCACTATCTCAGGTCGATGGACAGGTCGACACCAAGGTTGCCCCCACATCCGCTCCGAACCCCGCGTTGTTAACGCCGGATCAACTACCCAACTTGAACAATGGAAACGGAAACTCTAACGGCAACGGTAATGGCGAGGGCAACGACTATGCTGACGATCCTGATTTCAACGTGTTCACAATTCCATTGAAGATGAAGAACTTAGAAAAATGGGAAGCCAAGCATAGCCCGATGTTGACTTTCCGCGCCAAATACGTACCATATACCGCTTTGAGGCAACAGTTCTGGCGTGCGATGCTGCGACAGTACGATGCGGACGAAAGTGGCGAGATCAGTAAGGTCGAGTTAACTACTATGCTCGATACGCTTGGCTCTACTCTGCGCGAGTCTACAATCGATAGTTTCTTCCAGAGATTCCCGCATAAGGCGTCAAGTGGCGAGCAGGAGCTTACTATGGATGAAGCTGTCATCTGTCTGGAAGATCAGTTAGATGCTAAGAACAGATCGCCTGCAGTGACCGACAAGCTAAAGAATCTGATGCCCGACACGGAAAAGATGAAGAACCTACTCAACCCATCGAGCCAAAGCAGCAGTGTCACACCTTCGGAGGAAGGGTCCTTCATTCTCAGCTCAGAAGACTCGAGCGTTCAGGGGGTGCCATCAGGGACTTCAACTATTGTTGTCCCTGATCTCAGCACACCTGGAGAGGAAGGTGAGGCGTTGGACAAAGATGACCTCAACACCGACCGTGGTGAGGAACACGTGGTTGAAATTCGAGAATGTCCGATCTGTCACCAGCCTCGGCTCAATAAGCGGAAAGATGCAGACATCATCACTCACATCGCTACTTGTGCTAGCCAGGACTGGCGCCAGGTTAATTCACTTATGATGGGAGGGTTTGTTACAGCGAGTCAAGCGCAAAGAAAGTGGTACTCAAAGGTCATGACGAAGATCTCGTACGGTGGTTATAAGCTTGGCGCCAATTCGGCCAACATCCTCGTGCAAGATCGCCTAACTGGTCAGATCAACGAAGAAAAGATGAGCGTTTATGTACGATTAGGAATTCGACTACTGTACAAGGGCTTGAAGTCGAAGGATATGGAGAACAAGCGAAGTGAGTACCAGTTTTAGTGCACGTAACGAAAGCTTCAACTAACAATATCACAGTTCGCAAGCTGCTGAAGAGCTTGAGTGTCAAGCAGGGTAAGAAATACGACGACCCCGCATCAAAGACTCAGATCTTACCTTTCATCGAGTTCCACCGGTTGGACATGTCCGAGGTACTCCATCCTGTCGAAGAGTTTAAGAACTTCAACGAATTCTTCTACCGTGCCCTCAAGCCGAATGCCCGACCTTGTTCGGCTCCAGAAAATCCCCAGGTGATCGTGTCACCCGCAGACTGCCGGTCCGTTGTCTTCAACACCATCGATTCAGCAACTAGCATCTGGGTCAAGGGTCGCGAATTCTCCATCAAACGACTGCTCGGCGACGCATATCCCGAAGATGCTAATCGCTACGACAATGGCGGGTTAGGTATCTTCCGTTTAGCCCCCCAAGATTATCATCGGTTCCACATCCCCGTTGACGGTATAATGCGCGAGCCGAAGCTCATCGCCGGCGAGTATTATACCGTTAACCCTATGGCTATCCGATCGGCGTTAGATGTATACGGCGAAAATGTCCGTGTCATTTGCCCCATTGACACGGAATTATTCGGTCGGGTAATGGTGATCTGTGTTGGCGCCATGATGGTTGGTAGCACAGTAATCACTCGAAACGAGGGAGATCAGGTGAAACGAGCCGAGGAGCTTGGATACTTTAAATTTGGTGGCAGCACTATTGTGACACTGTTTGAACCTGGAAAGATGGTGTTTGACGCTGATTTGGTCGACAACTCGACGAGTGCTCTGGAAACACTGGTAAGACTTCGCCCCCACCCGTTGGATGTCTTGAGTCTAAAAGCTAACGTATATATAGATCCGAGCAGGCATGTCAGTTGGTCATTCCCCGCAGGTATCACAATTTGCGCCAGACATGCGCAAGGATGAGAAGGATGTCACAGAGGCAGATAAGGCGGAGGCACACCGTCGCATCCGCGGTGGCGTTGAGGCTGCAGATGACGGGAACTTAAATTAATGAGGGACTAGGGGGCGGGGTTGAGAAATACATGCAATTATTGCATTCGGGCGGCGTGATACCATTGAAGCGACGACTTTCAAAAGAGACCTGGATCCTTGATACCTAGGTAGATAGATGAGGTTTAAGCATAAAACTGAGAAGTCAATTGCATCTCTATCGGACCGGTGGATATAGAGTTACCAAGAGACGGAACTACCCAGTACCTAGGTGAGCACTGAGCAGGCGGCTGTTAGTGTTAGTCATTCTTTGACATACGAGAGGGGTCAAATACATATATGGCCCTTCGAATAGAATGTCACGATAATCCTATATCGGACGCCTTCTGCATCTTCTACATCTTCTGCGTCTTATTCTAACTGGTCCTATCTTGCGACCATAAGGCCAACAGTGTCGTACAGATACGTACGTTAGGTACGTCACGATCTAATCTTTCACCGGACACCGTACGATGTCTTACGGGTGTCTCTAGGACGACAGAATCGGTGTGGATATGGAGGAAGTTCGTAACTACATAAGTGACAAGACCAACATAAATGCAAGTCACACCGACATGGCAACTTCCAATTATATATATGCGGTCAAGAAGCGGTGTTCAATAAGAAGCTTCCACGTGAATGATAAAGGGGGGGCAGACGCAGGTAGACGCAGGTAGACGCAGGTAGAGACAGATTGTGGGGTAGGAATTGAATTGGAACCGGCTCTTAGTGGTTCGCCAATTGGAGCGATCCATCCTATCCATCCCAGATCCCTGTAGGTTCCGGGTAACTTAACCTTAAAGCTTTTTGTTTACTTTACAACCCCGCATAGCAACCGCCCGTTACATTTCAAAGAAAAACATTCCAGCGGGAAAAGAAAACTGGAACGTTAGCTGTAATACTAATAAATCTAGCAGGGAATCAAATCTGAGAGAAAGGCAACAATTCCTATTTGCTTGGTTGCTTGGTTGCTTGCATCCTAGGCTCGACATCGCGTAGAGCGAACATTTCAATTGCTATTTGAGAGAAGATACCTACTGTTGTGTTGTTGTGGAGAGTCGAGCGACGAAGACGAGACGGGGTGACGAAATTATACATACATACCTACAGCACGCACGCGGTATATACACATACATATCTGCAGCAACCCGCAACGCCAATGCGGACAGCGTCGATAGCAATTGGTGAATACCTCATTGCATATAGCACCATTTGGAAGAATTGCGGACGACCGTAATTGATATTAAAAACGATTGAGTCGAAAAAGGGGGGGAACGAACACGATCAACACGAGTAAACACGAAACGCCGCGACGAAATGGGCGACCCCGACAATCTCCGTACGGCGTCGCTGTACATCAACAACCAGCTGATGTCCCGCGGCCTGCTGCGTGATGGCCACAACATCGACTTCGCGAACCCGGAGTCCGGCGAGGGAGGACTACAGGGTACTATGGGCAAGGTCATGAGCGTGATCAACGACCTAATTCTAAGGCGCGATGTACGTATTTACTCTTCCTATGCTCTCATATTCGTATCGATATCAACGACTAGAAACATGTATATACGCCCGGTATAGATCGTGGATAGGATGGATTGAATAAAAGAGAAGAGAGAAAGGTACAAGAAACAATTGACTAACACAACCTCTCTCCCCCCAAAACAGCGCGACGCCGAAAACCGCGAATCCCTCTCCACAACGCTACGCACGCTGCGCGCGGACTCGCAACGCCAGACGACAGAACTCACGCGGCAAGCCGACCGGTTATCCGATACCCAGCGCAAGCTCGACGGCGCCGACGCCGCAGAGCGCGCCCTGCGCTCCCAGCTCAAGGCCGCCGAGCACACGACCCACCGCCTGAAGGACGAGGCGGCTAAAGCCAAGACTCTGCTGGCCCAGGCGCGCGCTGCCTGCGCCACCGAGGTGCGCAAGCGCGACCGCCAGATTGATGGCCTGAAGAAGGCCGTTGCCGACGCCGGACGCGTGCGTGGTGGCGGCCGCAATAGGGACGTGCTGACCATCACCGTGACCGGTGAGGTCGGCGGCGACGAAAGGGGTGGCTTGCCGGCGGGGGCTACGGAAGCCGAGGGGTACAGTTTGAGGCTCGAGACCAACGGGTTCCTCACGGAGCTGGCGCGGGGTTTGAGCGAGGAGAATGAGGGCCTCCTGGCGCTGGTTAAGAGGACCGTTGATAGCCTGAGGGATATGAGCGGGCTCGAGCGCGGGGCGAACGGGGCTGATGCCGTTTCCGACCGCCAGTCGGAGGCTGGCGGCGCAGATGTGCTGGTGGTGACGCCGCAGCGCAGCGCGGAGGATCTGGCGCGCGAGCTGGAGGACATCATGGAGCATCTTAGGACGATACTCACGAACCCCTCCTTCGTGCCGATCGAGGAGGTCGAGGTGCGCGAGGAGGCCATCACGCGCCTGCGCGCCGGCCTCGAGACCATGGAGTCCCGGTGGAAGGACGCCGTGCACATGATCGACGGCTGGCGCAAGCGCATGGTGTCGAGCGGCAAGACCGTCGACATCGAAGACCTCCGCATGGGCCTCCGCCTCAGCCCTGTTAGGGTCAGGGATGTCGAGGAGACGGTCGACGTGGTGCCGTTGCCGATGCGGCTTTCGTGCGTCCAGGAAGAGGAAGAGGAGGAGAGTAAATATGAGGACCAATACGAGAACGAAGATGAGCAAGATAGCCCGAGAGGACTAGATCGGATCAAAGAGGAGGAAGAGTCACCTCGAAGGCGTAGGTCTCCGAGCCCAGCCGAGTCTCTACATCTAGTCCCGGCACCAGGGTACCAGAACGACGATTCGGAATCGGACTCAAGCAGCATCTTCCAGGACGACATCGACATGAACGAACTAGACGCCGAAGAACCAAACGTCCAAGTCCTCCAGGAATCCACATACGGGGCGTCGCTGGACTCGCCTCCTCTGCCGATACCGCCGCAGCTCAGCCCGCTCAAGGACTCGTACTCGTCGGGGAATAAGGGCCCTACCATGCGCGACCAAGCGTACCGCAAGCGGCCCGGCGACTTTACGACTATCATCGAGGAAAACACCTGGGACCTGATGGCGGAAGAAGAGGAAGAGAAGCCGCCCGTGCCGCCGCCTCACGTTATCAAGCCTCAGTCCCCCCAGCAGAAGAAGCCGACGTCGGCTAGCAAACGCTCGCCGCCGTGGCAGGACCAGGGCTCGACGTCCTCGTACGACAGCCCGCTGTTCGGAAAGTCGGGCGAGCGACCGTCGCAGACGGATCCCTCTCGCAAGCTGTTCTCGAAGCCAACCGTGAACCTGGTGCAGCAGATACAGTCGAAGTCGCAGCCGGAGCCCGGGAGCACGAACGGACACAGCCCCGCCAAGTCTTTGAGGCGACCGAACTCGTCGAGAGAATCGCCCGATCCGCTGACAGCCGAGATCAAGAGGACGAATTCAGACCCGATTAGCGCTTCCCCGCGACACGAACCCACGTCTTCGTCTTCGTCCTCGCGCAAGGCTCCTCCCGCCGCAATTATTACCACGCAATCCCGCCCCACATCCTCGTCCTCCTTGAAATCCACAGCGAACAGCACGACGCAACAACAACCCTCGATCCCGCGGCCGCGTTCGCCGATCCGCCCCAACCAACAGCCCACCATCATAGCGGTTAACTCCCGCCTGCCGCGTCCCAACAGCAGCGCTAACCCGCCCCCGCAGAGCCCCCTAACCATGGCCACCATCGCGGCCAAGCTCGCGGCCTCGGAGCGCGAGGCCGACGCCGCGCGCGTGAGAGCCAAGCTTAGGGCCGTGCGCACCGGCGGGCAGAGGCGTAACGCGGGCGCGGGGCTGCTGCCGCCGGCCACCATAACCGCGAACGGCTCGCCGCCGCCCAGGGAGACGAGGGCGAGCCCGAAGGCAGTGGTGGTTAAGGAGGAAGAACGGAAGAAGGACTGCGCGTCCGTAGACCCCGTCAAGCGCGACAGGGAACCGCCGACCCCGTCCTCCCGGGACCAAGGCCCGCGCGCGAAGCAGCAGAAGACGGAAGACGCTGCGGCGGATGAGCTGGCGGGGTCTTTTGGCGGTAGTGCTGGAAAGCAGCAACAGCAGCAGCAGGGTGGTGAGGATACAGATGCAGATGTCGACATCGACATCGGCATGAAAGTAACCAAACGACGACGCGACCGCGACCGCCGCACGAGCAAAGTCGCGTCGCGCAGGAGAAGCACATTAAGCCCCTGGGAGCTGGAGACGCTGATCCAGGGGACGACGAACTGAACTGAACCCGCAACACAACACAATACGGAAGGAAGCCAGATTAGATTAGGATACTCTACTCTACTCACTTAACCACTTCCCACATACTTACACACATCACTATCCTACCTTACTACCTACATACTACCATATCACTTTGGGCCGGAGAGGAAAGGGAAGGGGAACAGGGGAAAGGAGGGCGGGATATCGTAACGACGGGAGAAACGACGAACGGAATGAACGAAACCAACACGCGTGCCTCCTCCGGGCACGAAGCAAAAGAACAGGCAGGGATATCCATCCCGAAGCTCGAAAGCCGCAAGGCGACGGCAACGGCGATGGGAGTTTTTAATGACAAGGACTTCGGGGTTTTTATTGTCTACAGGGCTCCTTTTTTTTTTTTTTTTTTACAACTACTTACTACCTACCATTACCTACCACTACCCACTATTACTACTACTTGCCACTATTGTTAGGGCCAAGGGATGGGTGGGAGTAGTGGAGTGGGTTGTTAATGTCACGTTTAACGCTTATGATATGAAAAACTTTACTTCTTGCTTACACTTTACACTTTACATTCTTGTATAGCTTAGTTCAGTTCGGTTCAGTTCTATTATCCTCTACCTAGGGAGGACGGGATTCGGCGCACGAACTACGGGACACGGCACGTCAGGCACATCACATAACATCACACATCACATCACATCGCATACAGCAGGCAGCAAGCAGCGACAGCTAGCTGGTTTGTTTATTTACTTTGTTTATACCATTACGCAATGGAATCTCTCGTTCCCATTAAAAGTACCTAGAATAGAGTCACGAATCATGAATTACGTATTATGTATCATTGCAAGTATTGCCATTGTGACTACCGCCATCACTATCTGCCAGATTCGTTTCTGGTCTCTCGTGATCAATAGCCAGTATAGAGCGAGTCCTGATCTGCTCCTGCTGCTATGTGCAATGTAGATATGCCCGATAGTACACCTGCGGGCTGCTGCTCGTTGTAGAAAGACTCTATTGGAGCCAGAGAAAAAGGGGGTATCTCAAATAAGACAAATGAAGGCCAGCCTAGCGTTATGCCAACGACAAACCTGGTCCTCCGGAATGCCGCCAACCTCGTCTCTCTGCGTGTAGGGACGTAAGAGAACTCATAATATGGCCTGTGCACTGTTTCTTTCCACCTTCAAGCTAGAACGCTGCACACTACCAAACGAACACTAGAAATTAGATGAGTTGATGAATGGAAGATTGGGGTTTCGGAAGCGATCCGGGTGTGATGAGGGTATGTGAGGCGATAGACCTTTGATTATCTGCGCCCCAAATTTGCTAGAGGCCCATTCCCTAAGCTCTATTCTGGGTGGTCCCTGTCGGCAGTAAATTGTCTTGACGCCTTTGTTGATTAACTTCGCTAGCAGGGTGTCGGGAAACAGTTCATCCGAGATGTCCACAATGCGCAAACTGGGGAAGCAGCTAGCTATAGCAAGCACGACGTCGTCAAATAGCCGATGTTCATGAAGGCCCTCTCGCGTAAACCCAGTCAGATTGAGATAGGTGATGCTGTCGCTTCTGAACCAGTCAGGGAGCGTAGGAGCACGGTGGTCTTGGAAGAAGTCCTGGACAGGCAACGGGTCGACGTGTAATTCTCGCAGAACACCAGATTCCAGGCCAGGCTTAACAAACAGCTCGAGCGTGGACTGTTCGATTTCTCTCGAAAGTAGTGACACTTTCTCCATCTTTCGAAAAGGAAAGTTGGTCTTCAAGCGGCCATTATGAATTCTAGTAAATTCCGACTCGTATAGCTGCATTAACTCAGAGTCTGCTTCTATATGCATCTCGCGCATCATTCTGTTGGAGAGATCCTGCCTTGCCCCAAAAAGGCTCGGCATCATATGCTCCCCTAAGAATAAGCTTTGCAGTCTTCGCCAGCAAAGCCGTATGAGTCCAGGGACGTAGTAAAAATAGTCGACCCAGGCTTCTTCTACATTAGGGGTCTTTTCAATAATAGCGCCCTATATATAATTAGAATTATAATATCAATATGATAGTTATGTGAACTTACCAAGTCAACCATAGGATCAAAGTCGTCTGAAGTTGAAAGCCGAATGACCTTTAGTTTTTCCATCTTAGGCCAGTGGAGATCCCAATATTCCTGTCCGTCTCTGTTAGGATTGAAAAGTTTGAAGACCGAAAGTTCTTCTAGGGAATTAGAAGACGACTCAAGCAATTGGTGTAAAAGCTTAGTTGCGGGCTGTATTCCATGACCCAGATAGAGATTTGTAAGCTTGGGCTTTTTGGTGTTCTCAGGCAATGCACCCAAAGAAAGAATTGCACGCGGTTCTCTCAGCTTGAGAACCTTAAGGTCCTGGAAGAAACGGAAGAGGCGCTCGAGTTTACAAATCTTTAAGAACTGGGCACAACCATCGACGGACAGTTCTGTGAGACTATGACCCGCGTAGTTCCAATTGGATGTGAAACTTGAGAGAAATCTTGGCGTAGATGGTTGATTGAGCCGAGTAAATGTGTAGTCTTGGATCCTCCATTGGTTGCTGAGCGCTTTAGTAGCCAAGACAGTCTTCCAAGTTTTGGAGACACACAAGCCGCGACTATTTATCCAGTTAATAAACAATACGAATTAGTTCGTAATACGAAGGCTGCTTACCAAAGTGTTCTAGTATTCAGGAACCCGAATATCATGCCCACGAGCTCGATGGGAAGTTCGGTCATAGGGTCGAACGTAGCTAAAGGGAGCACCTTATCTTTCTGGGCTTCTAGCTTCTATGCTCAGGAATTAGCCAAGGTCCTGTGATATCCGATGAATATACTTACAGATAAGAGGGCATGATTCGGGCTCTTCCGCTTGACGAGCTCTACGCCTTGCTTATAATTGTAATAAGCAACGGTCTGCTGATTCTTCAGCCTAAGAACCTTTCCCAAGCGTAGGTAGCTCTAGATATGGAGGTTAGTGTCTCAATGCATCAGTCTGGAATAGAATATGGTCAAACCTTGGGCTCTCTCGGGGAAAGATTAACCATCTTCAAGGCAAATTCGAGGGCTTCTTCCAATCTAGCCTGCGTCTCATAGGTAGCAATAAGCGAATCGAGCGCATCGAGATGAAGTCGATTATTGCATCGTTGAGAGGCCGACAGGTTTGTTAGGGCCCCCTTAAGGTCTTTCTTCTTGATTCCTGTCAAGATATCATGGTCTATGCGAGGCTGCTTCTGGATAGAAATTCCGCAGACGCACAAATCCATGGCCTAGCAAGGTAAGCGCGTGTCGAACAGATAGTAAATAATGGGTATTTTACCTTTAGGAAAGCCTTCTCGGCGAGGTCATATTGCCGGGCCTTGTAAAATCTGTGGCCTTTCTGAAACAAAGCAGATGCCCTATCTGCACCGCGATTGGTAACGGTTGCCATTTTTACAGGCGTATGACGAGGAGTATCGTCGTTCATGTAAAATAGGTGAGACGGTGACGATTATTGCCGATGGATAAATGAGATACGGCAATAATAGGAAAATGAGGAAATATGAATTATCGTTGAAGATTAGGTGGAGCTAGTAGATTAATCTACTTTCTACCTAACCAGTGATGTTTTTTTCCCTTGAAAAGGTTGAAAGATAGATCGTCGTTTGTTCTCATGGTAAGTTGTAGAAATAGAAAGTTAATGTTGAATCGACGCGGTTACGAAGTAGATAGACGCGTAAAGTGCGACGGTGAGTTAGTTGATTAAGGTTTGGCGGGGTAGTGGGGTAGGGGTCACCTACCTGCATATTTAGGTAGGTACGTACATGTACCTAATGCACTATATTAAGCTGGGTACAGGAGCTGAAAGAATCATGAGTTCACCGATAATATTCATATATTATGTGAATAAGATTGTGCACTTTCTTAGAACTCAGTATGTACAGATAAATTATTATTAAGAGCCGTGACATTCAAGTTTCAAGCAGTTTTGCCATAAATTATCATGAAAGTAAATCGATCCAAAGGTTATAAAACAAAGTTACTTGGAAATAAGTAATTTACCTAACTTAAACACATGTCATGCAATGAATAAACACTTTATAATGTAACTAACTATGTTTAATATTTATTAAATAACTTGGAAAGTTAAAGAAGAAATACTATTATATAAACTGTTCAATTATAATTAAATATAAACTTATAAAGTTCCCGCCGCCGCAGAATACGTATATACCAGAATGTTACATTATCAAAAATTATCTGCAGTCAGAAGCCAAGCCTAGTAGGTGCTAGGTACGGAATAAAATAAAGATTTTTAGGGGGAGCATAATGACTTGTGACGCCCCTAACAATCCACCTTTCTACTTTGTTCCTATTGTTTCACTAAACATAATTCAGTACGTATATCTTGCAAAGCTCCTAAGAAAAAATATCATCTATCTTGGTACCTAGTAAGTAATAAAAATATCCCTTAAAGGAAGAGAGGAGAACATGGCTAAGATTGAAGCTAAGAATGTCACGTCAAGTCTATTATACGGCAAGTACATGTTTACTACAGCACCCCGGCCGAAAAGCTCCGTCGTGACACGAACAATGCGGGGGCGGAATACGGGATACAGGAAGCTCATGTCATGATCTATTCTAGCCGTACCACCCGTACCCACGGTAGTGTTAGAAACAGCCCGAACGAGATTAGGTACCTAGGCAGATTGGCTAGGTCGTAGTGTACCATACTTTTGTCCACCCTATAAACTTTACCTACGTAATCTCTAAAGTTTGTGGCACAACCACGCCAAACAGACCAATTTAAGTCACTCTCACCTCACCTCACCCTTTTATTTTATCTTATCTTATTTTATTGTATTATCTGATATTATTTGAAGTATTTTAAGACTGATCCATTACTGCTACACGGCACAAGGTGACGACAGACTCCTACGGCCCCGGACGGGAACTCCCTTCATCCATAGATAAAAGATAACAAATAACGTATATCTAGTAAACAGGAGGAGGCACTGTCCTACCGAAGGAGCCGTCGTGCTAACAAACTACTCACGGGACCTGGGATGCCCATCCCTACGCCCATCATCATCCATCACTCCCGCTCTAGCGTCCTTTCCATCTCTCGCAACAATGCCCATCCCCATCCCCATCCCCATCGAGTCCGCCCAACAGCGAGGCGCAGAACCCCGTATTCCCTTCCATCACCCCCGGGCCCAGTCCCGGGTGGCACGGGTGGTGTAATCGTGGGCGGAGAAATAGCATCGATCAATCTATGCCAAACCCGGTCCTCCCTTCCCTTTCCCCCACCTTTTCCCTATCCCCCCTGTCCCCTTATCCCGAAGATGGGTGATTTTTATAGATCTCCTTCGTACGACTCTGACTTGCGCTTAGGTCCCCGCTTTCTTATTTTTATATAGGGTGCTAGAACATACGCATCCATTCCGTCTCTTGTCGTGTTGCGCCCAAGCTCTACTCCTTCTAGCCTAAAAGACCCCGTGGCCGGGCCGGGCGACGTACCAAGGCACTCGATACAGTAAGGGCTGCGAGGGACTTTCAATGTTCATGATATGACTATAGATGACCATGCCTTTATTCCCAACACCTCCACCTCCACCTCCACCTCCACCCTCACCTTAACCTTACTACCTCACTCTACGTTAGGTATGCTACCGTCGCGAGGGCTATAGCTTACTCTGCTTCCACCCACCCCTTCACCCCCTCAGCGCCCGTAATGACTCGAGCGCCGCCCCTTGCAGGATCGTTAAGCCTCTGAGTAAGTACCCACACATGCCCTCAGACCGGAGATCCTTCGCGGACAGCCTTGGATCGCAGCGACGATCCGGTCAGCTCTCCTTACGTGATCTGGCCGAATGCGCGCAAACTAGAGGGGTAACGGGCAGGTCGACAGCGCAGACAGCAAATATACCTACAGATGTCGCGCACACAGTAGCCGGGTTAGGTATGGGTGTAATCATAACCATGGATGCGGTTGAAAATATCTATGCCCTTAGTAAGTACCCAAGCTTACGTCCAACAACCTACCCAGGTACCCAAAGCATATGAAACTTCCAAATTCGCGCTTCTCAGTTTATGGGACACTCGATGTCATGTTAGAAGGTAGGTACCTATATAGATAACTAGAGTCCAGCAGCTTCGCCTTGCATGGTAAGCGACCGGCGCCACACACGGTGTATTGTAGTACAATACAGCATTGTGTCCCCAGGACCCTCGCGTCTACGGCGTCAGCGGCGCCTAAAACCGTGCGACCTACCCAGGTGCACGGCGGCCCCCAAAAGCCACGTGCAACGCGCTGCGGTAGAACCGGAAAGGTGCTCCAGGGCTGGCTGTCAGATCTAATTGTCGCACGCCCACGCCAACCAACCGCCTACCTACCTAAGACACGCAGGACCGCCCTCCATACATACACACACACACGGCAACTTTAAGCACATACTTGGCGGAGGTAAGTTCTTGCCGTTGCAGGAAACAAGTCGCACGACGGCGCCCAGGGCCGGCTGATTGGCGTGTGCGAGCATGTAGCGCGTTCTGGGGGGCGTCGGTGGTGGTGTACGGCCCGACGCTCGCACTGGTCGGCGTCGCAGCACTCCAGCATCTTGCGGTGCATCGCTGCTACATCGTACATCGCGCATCGTGCTGAGTCCAATTGACCTAATGTAAGGTCCTACCGGCGTGCGTGTGCGGGTTACGTATGCAGTCATTCGTGCCTACATACATACTTACCCATCTGCCCTCCATCTGCCCTCCATTATCTACCTATGAACCTATTAAAACCCATATATGTATGGGCAGGTAGATCGGGGTGGAGGGGAGGAGAGGGGTTCAAGTTGGCCTGTTGGAGCGGGATGTCTTAAAATGCATAAGGTTGACTTCCAATGTTCTACTAGGTACCTACATGTAGGTATGTAAGGGATAGACCAAAAATGGAAAAGGCGTAGAAAAGCCAAAGAGCGATAAAAAAGGGAATTGGCTGCAAGCCGTTTTCTAGAAACATAAGAAGGCACGTTACCAAGTCGAGGTAAACCTCCCGCCGGGTTTTTTTATTTTTAGCTGGCGAGCTGCGAACCCTTGTCCCCAGCGCGGAGCTAGACGCATAATAGGTAGCCAATCAGCAGCGCCGACGCTCTACCAGTCCGGCTTCAAGACTCTATCGGCCCGTGAGCCCCACCAAAGCTGATAGCGGGGCTGGATGTTTTTTTTTATTTTACTTATTGTAAGGGTTTTGTCCAGTAACTTTAACAACACAACCCAGTTTTTGCTACGGAACACACCCCATCCACTTTTAAGTGGTTCTAGTGATCTTATTGGTCAAAACCACTAGTAATACTTATTCTCCCGTACAAACTCACCCACTGCCACATACACCTATATTATTTACCTTTCAATTAATTGAATCAACAATTGATTATATTCGTTTGAAAGCGCTTGAGAAATTTCGTATTAAACTAATTTTTCTAATAAATAAAGCCTTAATTCGAAGATGCTAAGTTGAAAAGTAGGTGTGTTAGGTGGGGCAGTGCGCAACAAGGGGTATCACGTGACTACCCTCATTCCAACACTTTGTTAATCTTTTAACTTGCGTAACATCTTTAAATCGCAACTTTAAATATTGAAATTAAATTCATTAAATAGCGCTTCCAAAGCGCTTTCGAATAAATCAAGTGCATCTTGTTTAATATTATTTTTTGAATGCGATATAATGAAATACGTAGGTTGAATTGAATTGGCATTGATAGTACATAGGTTTGTATGGCAATTTGTATGTGTAAAAAGGTACCGTTGGTGATGCAAGTGAGATTGATCAGGTTGGTGGATATGAACCAATAAAATGCTTTAGAAAAGTGGATGGGGTGTGTTCCGTAGCAAAAACTGGGTTGTGTTGTTAAAGTTACTGGGTTTTGTCTTGTCGTTATTGTTGTTGCTGTTCTTTTCTCACCAAGGCTGAGGGTGGACCTTTTTTTTTTTTTTTTTTTTTTTTTTTTTTTCAAAATAGCTGTCTTAGTTACATGGGATATGAATAGCATACATTAGGTACGCATGCGATTGATGCTATTCGATCTCAGCCAACCTATCTGCATACGGTACCTTGGTATCTGGGTAGTATCTAGGTAGGGGTAACAGCTCGTAATGTGCAGTGCGCATACCGCAAGGACGCACCCACACGAGTATTCCGTCGAGGGACGGCCAGTAGGTTTGCATCGTCGGCCGGCATGTGGATTGGGTTGCAGGCGCACAGCGAGTTCCTGTTCCCTGGGTCCAACTCGGACCTGTCGTTCGACCAGAATACGCGAGTTGACTGGCTCGGCAGTGTGTGGTAGTGCTCACGCAGGCACGTTTAACGTTGTCTTACTAGTACTACGAGGTGCGTGGTAGTGGTTCGACGGGGGGGCTCCCTCCTGACCAATAGACGGCTGAGGAAGCTGATTCGTCCTGCATCCGCACATGCAGGTTCACGGTCCCCTAGGTAGGATAGGGTAGCTGCGTATGTATGTACTCCGTAGGGGAGGTTGGGTACCCACGATCTGGATGGGTGGCCTCAACCACCTGCGAGGCTGGCAAGGCTACAATTGCCCTGTGGCGCTTGGGGGCGGTTTTGCGACTACGTTTCAGCATTACTATGTATACGATTAATAAAACTTTCCATCACCAGCTCGTTTCATCTATTTCGCTGCTGGTCTAACTAGCGGTCGGGGACGCTTTGATATGTATTAGGCATATTCGGTATCTTTAGAACTGTCTAGAAGTGCCGAGGTCATCGGATGGGTAATTATATTGGTCTTATACTTGCGCAAATGTAACGGATTATGTCGCGATGGAAATCGTCTTATAAATATACTCGGTGATTATTTGACGCATATTATATTCACAGTAATGGACCAAAATACCCCCTGGATTTGCCACTAACATTGAGCAGATGCTTAGAAATCAAAAGTCGATTATTCATCCACATGTAATTGTCACAACGTGCGTGCGCGATATTCACCATAGCGGAAAACAGATTCTATCAGATAGGTAAATTCTCAGCTAATCAATGTCAATTGAGCCGCCTTCTATCGAGTTCGCATTGCGTAATCAATGTGTATCCTCCCCAGACTTGCAGGTCGTCCTCCTCTCTATGCTCGCTGAGAGTTTCTAGTCTAAATAGTATTGTATAGCGCGTCTTCGTGACCGGACGAAGCGCGAGAAGCCATTTTTTCCCGTTGGCGTTGTAGGAGTGAACGATGAGGATGCGGTTGACCATCGGGCTGTGCCAGGCAGACCACGAAGGGCCGGCCGATCCTACCAACTAGGGTAAATCCAGTTTACCTGTCCCTCCAACATGCCAAAATCTAGCTCAGCTAGTTACGGCTCCTGAGAAAGGAAATAGGTTAGAAATACATGACCCGATTGCTGCCTGCGCGTCATTAGATTTGTCGTTGTTGTTACACCCGACCCGCAGGAATATGTGAAACCAGAACAGTGAGATAGGAGAAGAGAGATGACCCCCAAAGAAAACGTTCCGGAAAGAAAAGAACTCGCAACTCGAGAGAGCAAGGAAATGGGCGTTGGTGACTTCAGTGCCGAGATCACATAATCCCCTCTAAAGAAATCAGCATTCGAACCACCCCTCCCTCCCTCCAAGATTAGATAATTCCTCCCAGAATAAAAAAAACGCCTGGTATATTTCCGACCGTCCCTGAAATGCGTAGCCCTAGAACCAAGAAAATGTGAAGGAAAATAAAATGCTTCGAGCCGGCCTTTTTGGATCCAGTTAACCTCCGCGTCACTTAACGTTTCTCATGAAAAGGTGATTCGATCCGTTGCCGTGACGTTAGGGATAACATGAGTCGGAAACCACATTAACCTCATCTGTTTTATATATCCTCCTAATCCCAATGCAAGAAATCTGTTTCCCTCGCCGACGCTATGCTAAATCAATGAACAAGAGAGAAAATTGGAAAAAGCTGGGAACTGGTTGTAGGAAAGTTGCGTGGCGTCCAGCCCGTAAAAGTTCGAAAGAAAAAGAAGCCGTACTTGTCGATGATATTGCTAGTTAAGAAACATCAGATAAATGTTAACTGCCGAGGATGGAAATAGCCGGAGAACGGGTCCCGTCGCCGATTGACGGCGTTAAAGATGACATGTCATATCTCGTTCCGTCTCTGAGTCTTCGATAACTTGATGTGTGACATCATGGCATCCATAGTAAATCCTTCGGCGCCAAATCGTATGACGGGGCGCCGAAGGACCCAATGGCTTCGTTATAGGGCGGGAGGAGCCGACGTTGACATTATGCGGTCGTGGCCTACGAACAGCAACGATAGCTGAGAGGGCCGGCGGGACGGCGACCACCTTTTCGGCTTAGGTCTGAAGGAGTACAGGTATGAGACCCAGTCCTCGAATTCGAACATCAACAGCGGCGGAGAATGCCACGCACAGCAGCCCATTACCGAAGACAGCACTTTTCATCGACGGTGACGGTGGGAGCTATCTCGAGATTGACCGCTATAGTAACCCGAATCTGAGTACGACTGGCCTCCGGCATACGAGCCGCCGTAGGTACTCGATTGGGCGTGTTTCTGGCAAGCGTATCCCACTAGTATCGTACGGGTAGTGACACCGTGCCCTGACTGTCCGTATGCTGCACATCGATCGACTGCATGCTGGTAGTAGAGGCAATGGCAAGCGGAGTATCGCTCGATTAGTTGGTAGCACATTGTGAAGGTTTGAGGACTCGAGATGGTAAGGATGTAAGTCAATGGCTTCGGGACGAAGGTAGGGGAGAGCAATTGTATGTCTAGGTTGGGAAGGTATGCGCGGGTTCGTATGGGTAGGTGGTCTCGTGTGTGTTGGTTCGTGATTCAGTATCAAGGGTTCAAGTGTTCAAGGGTCCAAGGGTATGAGTGCTTAAGACGTGAAGACGATGAAGCAATGGAAGAAGGCAAGACGGATTGGGAAGCAGTGGCAAAACGAAATTTTATAAAATAAGAGGCCGACCTAGAGACACGAAAGGAAAGGACCGGAAAGTGAATGTGTTCAGGTGACTGATGAGTCGACAGGAGTCCTGCTGCGACTCAGGGCGAGAAGAGGCATCGTAGCCTTATAGGGCTTGCAGCCTGGCCAGGTTGCGCGTGCCTCTGATTGAGGGACAAGGAAGGGACAGGGAAAGGCACCAAGTGACGACAGAAGCTTACTCGAATACCGGCTTGACTAAGTCCGTATCTTGCATGTAACTTACATGCAGGTCAACGGGACGTACATACA
Source organism: Annulohypoxylon bovei var. microspora (assembly GCA_022836615.1). NCBI lineage: Eukaryota > Fungi > Ascomycota > Sordariomycetes > Xylariales > Hypoxylaceae > Annulohypoxylon > Annulohypoxylon bovei. The sequence continues at coordinate 142,820 of MU405289.1, forward strand.
TAGTAGACAGAAAAGAAAGAGATCCATGAATGGGTACATAGGAAAAGGCGGCGCAGGGGGGTGGAGGGGAGTGGAAGGGGGGGCGGCAGCTGCCTTGCCATGATGAGTAAATGCGCAGCCAGCATGTTTACCTAGGTAGGTAGGTTTACGGGATGTAGTTTATGAGAGAGGGCGTGGGCGTGGGCGTGGGCGTGGACGTGGGAGAGGGCGAGGGCGAGGGCATATTGGAATAGGAAATAAGAAATAAGAATAGGTAGATACCTAAGGTCCAAGGTAGAAAGAGGTATAGGTATGGCGGAAGAGACCCGCCGGCCACACTAGCGTAGGCGGGCGATGGGGAGTACATGGTCTGCATCATCTACCTCTCTTCGTTTTTCAGGCAGTCAGGTGAAGAAGTGACGGAAAGTGGAGATAGTTTGACTGCATTCTGCTAGTGTCTAAGCCGGGGGTGTATCGGATTGGTAACAGAAGAAGTAATGGTAGTATGGTAATAGAATGTAGTGGTAAGTAGTATGTAGTATGGTAGTATACACGATGGATGTATGTATGTAGGTATGTATGTAGTTGGAATTCTGCAGTCATGGTTGTAGTTACGGGATGGTGGGTGGTTTGTTTGTTTCTGTGCTACAAACAAAAGAAAAAAAAAGGATGCAGGAAAATAGATCGAATTATTTTTTTCCCCTTCGTCATTCGGATTCGGATCAAATTATCGACCACTTCTCTTCTCGATTGGAAATGGGAATTCGCGACCTCATAGGTTCCCTGCAGGGCTGATCCATCCCACACAGGTACTCTCGTACTCTGTACCCTACCCTAGCTGCAGATTGCTACTAGGCAAGGATGGATGCTAGGTACCCCCAAGACCCTCGTACTGTCGCAGTGAAGCTGACAGGCCATGTATCCGAGAGTACCTGACGGAACTTATGTTTCTATACATACCTTCAGGAAAAGGCAGTGTTGCTACACAGAAGTTGCAAAATTGCAGTATACTACTCTAATTATATTAGAACCTGACACTCGGTGATGTTTTTTTTTTCTTATAATGTACGGCATGTGAACCCTTAAATTTGCGAAGGCATGTATCCCTCATTGCGACCTGTTTAGAAAGATGCTTAGCGTACCTAGGAAGTGATAGAAACCCCTACCGTCCAACTAACAAACCGGCACTCATACTACTGCGCCTTTTCACAGCAGCCGGCAATCACGGATTCAAAGATGGGACCGGATTGCTCATAACCTAGGTAGTGACGAATACTTCAAGATGTTTCATAAAATTTGGGGTCGATCCCGGGGCTTCCTGTGTGCTTGTGTGCGCTGTTAACAGTTAATGGCTAATGCTTACATGGGTATTGTAGGTTAGGTAGAAACAATACCTGCCAGCCCGTAATGATTATTTTCTTATTTCATGCTTACGACTGTTTAGCGTTTAGAATAGATGTTTTGTTAGGTATGACATTTCTATACTTGTTATAAAATAATGTATTAAGGGTTAAGTATTAATAAACTAGGCATATTAAGAAGGAATAACTATTGTTGAAATACTTGATAGTTACGTTATGTTAAAGTCCTTAAAGTTAAAATTTAAGTTAAGCTTCTATTTTAAGGTATGTCTATCTATGTTAGCTCTGAACTTTCGCGGACCGGACCTCGAATTGTGTGTTAATAAATGTTAAATGGGTTCTAGATCAATAGACTACATAAACATCGAATCATTAAACGAAAATCTATTTGATATTCAAAACTAAGCCGGACTTCAACTCGAAATCGCGAAAACTCGCCACCCGACGTTGCCCGGGAGCATCGGCGCAAATAATGATGTGTGGTCCGGCTTTGATGGAACGGCGAACTATAGTTTAGTCATTTTCAATGTCATGATTTGAAAACAAGGCATGACCTCATCTACCGTTGCATCGTCGACGACGCCATTATCCTTTCGGGTGGCTTGGACCGGCTTTAGGATCGAACTTACATGGTGGCATGGAACAGGCGAGCGGACTTAATTCTCGCCGCATGGTGTTAACAACCGGCCCGGGTGGCCCCTCCGCCCTCAGCTCTCTCTTCTGCCGACTCACTCAACCTTGGGGTGGTCAGCAATCGTCGGGACCTACAATGTAGTATTTCATCATTGTTATTACTTTATTACCACTTTCTAACATATAACTAGCATCCAAAGTAAAGTGCTTAGAAGGAGTTCATTAAACATACTTAGCATACTTAGCCCCAATCTGCTGGACAAGTATGATGGCCGAACGTATGATATTGAAAGACCAAATAACTTCCGCTAGACGGGTCTGGACGGACAGGACGGGCTGGACGGGTTGTACCTATCAAGCGCGCTATTGTAGGACCATGGGAGAGAAGGTCGTACCTTGCATATGCTAATTCCCTATTAGAATCGATGTCTTTTATTCTATTCGTCTTTAGGAGCGTATGCAGCGTAACCGAGTGGATAGTCCGGGGCTGCACGCGACCAGTCTCATCTCAATTAGGCACCCCAAGGCATGTATGTGTGACGATTGGCTATCGTACGGATGTGCGTTTCTGCTAATTCATTTCATGTGTGGCTTGTGAGGTACGGTACGGAGAGTGTACGAACTTGTACATTCCATTCACCTGCATATAAGTCATATGTATACATTTAGAATAACTAACTACACGTTTAGCAATCGGAACCAAATGCGGAATTGCAGTTCACATCACCACCTTCCCATAGTAGGCAATCTGGCAATCTTAACCAGTACCTACATAATACTACTACTACCGTATTCATCGTGGGTGAGGTCGCCAGGATGATGACGGAATTACCCTACCCGGAGCCCTGGAGGCGGCGCTCTGGTCCTGACAGATACCCGTCGCTTGACACACCCATGCAAGCCGGTCAGATTGAAGCACACGGTATGTAACATCTCGTAGATAGACTATGAATTTAAGTTATACCCGCTAAGGTTGTGTTGTCATAAACGTCAGAACAATAAGGACAAATCTGGCATAGGCGCGCAGCAGCACAGCATCGCATCGTAGATACATAAGTAATAGTACAAAACTCCATATATTCTCTGAAGGTACAAATAGTTACAATTGACACAACAAGTATAATTGACACAAAATAAGCCTTGTGAATCATTCTAATTCATTCTGATGGATACCTAAGCATTCGAAATGTGAGTAATGTCTATTCTATAGCGACAAACTATTTCGTCCTAAAGTTCTGTTGGATAGAAATTGCATCAATATGCTGTTAAAAGGGGCGCAGCGGTTGAACTGCATAGAACTCGACGAGAATTCGTAAGACCACCCAATAGGACTTAGTCAACTGGAACTCATCCTAAGGCTCTAGGCTTTCAATGTTCGTTCTTTTATTCTCCTGCAGACTAGGAGATACCTGCATCAAAAATGCATGCTGCAGATCTCCCTATAGAGGTAACTAGCCCTACCTGCCCTACAGCTATTAATTATCCCCTGAACTGAAACGGAGGGAACATGTCAGCGACTCCCGAATCTCGATACTTCCCGAGGGTCCTGATCGACGTGGCTGCAACCTTTCCACTGTCCTGGGTCAACAGGGAACCTGCCAGGGCCTTTCTACTACCTACATGTACGCTAACTACAAGGCCTACCTGATAGGTAGTCTTAGGTACACACCTAGGACCGTTAGGACTAAGATGAATTCTAGGCCTAGGTAGTCTAGTCGGTGTAAGTTATTCCTAGGTGTGGAAGGGCACTAACTCATAGCTCTCCCTCACCGAGCTTGGTGAACCTACATAGCACATAGTAAACATAAACACTACTACTAGTCTACTACTACTACTACTACTACTACTACTACTACTACTAGTTACTATTAATGTACCTAAAATATTAGTCTCGAGCTTGGCACAAACAATCCTTGAAGCAATTCCCAAGCGGCGCAAGGCATTCGTTACGGACAATACGGGCAGTACGGGTTAAGGGTTAAGGTGAGTGTTACGAGCCCGTCGGCGTGACTGTGTGACTCTTAATTGCTTCTATTGTTAACTGTTGAACTGTTAATTCTCCATTGATCCGCATTGATCTCCCGTGCCCGTAGGAGGATCTGCAAACAACGCACAACACGTTCCGCTCGTGTGCGGCTAGCGTAATGAGATAGATCTCAATGGGGTACCCTTCCCTTCCAAGGGGCTTGCTAAAAAAACCGATTTGTCTCAGATCGTCATCAACCATCTCGTCGAGTGTCGATTATCAAGTCGCCTATCTTAATCCTTCGAGGTCAAGGCCGATTGAAACTTGTCAGCCTGTTCCTGAGCAGTCAGCCTTGCCGATGGGTGTCTGTCTTCTTCTTCTCCCGAGTCTGCAGCAGTAGCGCAAGCCTTAGGCGTCGGAGTCATAGGTGAGGCACGGCGGTACGTCCCACGATTTTGTGGGGGATTCCCTCGCTCTCGTTTCGCATGTCGCCCAATCGCCTCTTCTCCGTGTCTTGTTTATCCTTTCGTTTCTTTTTTCCTTTTTCCCCTCGTCTTCCCGGGTTTTCTTACATCTATCTGCATCTACATCTGCACCTGCACCCATGTCCGCTGGTCCGTAACAGAAATCACTTACCTACGGTACCCAGGTTTGGTATCGTGGTGAGTCTTCCCTCGTCTCTCTCTGCAAGTGTGCAAGTGTGGCATCGCCTGACTCTAACGTTCGTGGCTGCGCCCCAGAAGTGGCTGTCTGATAGGCTAGGAACGGCGCCCGATTACAATTAGCGGATCTCTCTCGACGACCTGAGGAATCAAGTGATGAAATGCTAACCAGGATGAGACTGACGCCCTTGCGGAAAGTTCCCCATTTACAACAACATGCTGCTTCGGACCAAGATAAACCCAGCAAATCCTCCATCATCGCTCCACCGGTTCAACGGCATCGCCGGCGGAGTCATTAACAAATATCAGATTACCTATCTACTGACACGGCAGTCTCGGGAGCTTTACCTAACCCTTCGAAAACAACCAAGAAACCCCCAATATTCAGGCAGCAATAGGTAGGTATGCATAACCGGCATTTATCGTCAATGATCACTTAGAAATCTGAGGTCGGTACTATGTAATCAATCTCTCTATCTACATCATAGCTTACATATCCCGGGTACATTACGTACGCCTCTTTCAACATCACATCACACGTGTATTGTGCGGGAATCTGATGTCCCATCTCCGACTGCAAGGGAGAGAGTTCTGGCTTCCGACGGGGACATGATAGACATAATGGGTATGATACATATCGCTCTTCTCATTAGGTAGGTATTGCGGCCGAGAATAACAGCGGGTTCTTCCCTCAGGTCGACTCTTCGTTGCGAGGCTATCAGCACGAGAGCCATCTAGGAACTGTTTAAGAGTTGCTTTAACCGTATCTTCGAGGAATATACCCGCATCTGGTTAGGGTAGCTATTCCTACGGGCTCCATCGCGGGGCTCTGCCTGTCCACTACGGGATTCCAAATCGCGTCAGCCTCAGCGGCTTCAACCATTCAACCATTCAACTAGGTAGTCAACTACCTAGTCGACCTGTGCTATACTGAATCGATCAAATTGTCAATTCATCATATCGTCATGTCAGATGCTATATACCTAGGGAAGCTATAATGATAAACATGTGTTCCGGAAGTTAGCGATGATGGCGTCCGGGGTAGAATCGCCAGCGCCACAACTCTCCCATGCTCCTCTCACCGTAATCTTACTTACACCTTACCTTACCAGGTAGCTAGTGGTTGACGCTGTCCCGTCGTAGAAATTCGATGAGGCTCACCGTTCTTTTTCAGGGATTTATCAGCTGGGCTAGGGCTTGATGATTTACTAACTTACTAACTCCACCGCATCGGATCGAAAATTCTTGGGTCTTACATCCCAAGTTTGTAATCGCCTGGTCTCGATCATCATATTCGACCCTGTATTATGTAGTCCTACGGCTATCTAGTGATGGGCGGCCTTAGAAATAGTAGCCGCAAGGTGGGATAGATCGATATCGAGCCAATGTCATCTGTGTTTCTTCATGGCTAGCACCTATTACATGCCTTGTTTCATCTGAAAAAGAGTCATCTTCGACCAGAACGGTTAATGGGGGCATTAGCGCTCTGGATCTCATCAGCCAAGAGGTAAGCGCTTGCATTTCACGATGTCATCTTACCTATTCCAAGTTTCTGAAAAGCCGAAACCCGCCAACTGCGAGCAACTTCTACAAACAGCAAATGCTACACAGCACAATGGACAATGGTCATTTATTCTAAGTATAGAGATGAATCCAGATGCGATCAGTGTGTCTTCCACAGATGTGACTCAACGCAAACTTCATATCGAATCGGATGTCCTCCCTCTATATGCCACCTCCGTGCTACCAACCACAGCTCTCCGAGACTCGAATCGTCGCTTGCCACCTCCGTTATAGGTAGCAATTCCCTTCACAATCAACTTTCTTAGGGGGCGCGGTTGGTTTACGTGAATTTAGGTGTCTCTCATGCGTACGACAATGGTCGAAAGGTAACAAGTAGAAAGGAAGCCTACGATCGCAGCACGACGCGATTCTACGAATAACACTCACGACGCTATGCGCGGCAGATCCATACGGCGTATAAAGGTGAGCCGGTCTTCGTTCCACGACACCGAACGCTAGCCACAGACCGAGTAGAAGAATCAGCCTCGCCCAGTACCGAGGCGAGGCGAGGGGACTCCCCCCCCGAGCCTCAACCGTCGATCAGGCGCGGCTCTCGCGTCTAGCCCGCCGCGACCCCAGTGCCAGTGGCAAAGCGGACACGGGAGCGCAGAGCCATTAGTGCCTTCTCGGGCGAGCGTAGCCCGCGGATCTGGTCCTCTCGGTGTGCCGCATAAACACCGAATTCGCTACACACACATGCCCTACCAGACCCAGACACAAGTTTATATTTCCCTGTGCTCCCCCATCTCGCAGGCCTGGGTTGGGTCCAGTGACACAATCCGCATTGCCAGCCATTGCCATTGCCGCCAGCCCTAGCCAGCCCTATGTATGCGGCACGGCGGGTTGACGTGCTGGTGCAACCCTCGCCCTCGTAGGCTAGAAAGTTGCATACATACCTACATGCAGGGTCGGTATCCCACTCAACCCACCAAACCTGCCATTGGTAGACAAGGTGGTATACATACATACCTATCTACCTACCTACCTATATGCGCCGAGAAATCAGGGAAAAAGGGAGAGAAAAAAGTGATAAGCCACGCCGAGTGGCGGATTTAACGGCGAAGGTAACATCAAAAGGGGCAGGTTATCCACGGTGATAAAGAAAAAAACGAAGGCCGATCCCGAATTGAACCACCCACGATGTCCGACTGCGGCAAAGCACCAGACCACCTCTGCCGAAGTGGAACAATGACGACCGAGCGGTTTCTGCTTGCCTACCTGCCTGCCTACCTACGTAACCCAATTACCTACCTAAATACACAGCCTATATCCGCGACACACCGCGAGTTGCCCTGTAGGAGAGGCAGTCGGTCACCACGTACGCTCGCCTATTAGGGGTCGACGGCGCTGTCATGAGCCCCTCCTATCACCCATTCCGCGGTGCGGATTGAGAAGAGCGGCGGTACGTGCCGCTCACGCGCGTAACGCAGGTCAACGCCATTCAACGCGGACTTTAGAACTACGCGAACGCATATAGTAGGTAGTAAACGGCACGCGCTCCCTAGAACGACATACCAAGAGATCGCCTCTCCGCATAGCACTGCTTGCGAATGGCATACCGCCAGATACAACTAGATACAATCAGATACACCTAGATACATCCTCGCAAATCCGTCCACGTCTTCAGCTTGTCTGCCTGTCCATTTATCCAGCGGAGGAGTCGTATTCATCTATCCAGAGGCGAAATCGAGATATTAGCAAGACGGCCACCCCTTTCCTTTTCTTTCGTTTCGTTTCCCCACCACGCCAAAGCAAAGCAGACCCGAGCCTCAAGTACCGGAAATTCGGGTTCCAGTCAGTCGGTGTGAGTGGGGTGCAGCGCAGGCCGTCAAGTGCGCACGTCGCTATCACCTACCTATACTAGTAAGCCAGTAGGCCGGCGAGCCAGTAGACATCTCCGGTCTTATTCATACCAAGCAGAGCAACCGGCAAAGAGCCGAATGCAAAGCACCGAAAGCAACGTCCTCTACGACCTATAACCGCTATAAAAGGAGTAAGTAGTCAAACAGCTCCGGCGCAATGTACAGGAGGGGAGGCAAACCAAACCAAACCAACATGAACCGACAACTAAGAGCCAGTAAGTAGGTATGCAATAAGTAAGTACAGAGCTGAAAACCCCATCCCGCCGGTCGTAGCGATCGAGATAAGATCTGCTTACACCCAGGACGGCGGCTCATATGTGCCTATCTAGGAACGTAGCATCAGCTAGCCAGATTCCAAGTTTCCGGGCACAGCGAGAGCGAGAACGAGTGCCGAGGCGCATCTGACCTAGGTGTGACTATGCAAACATAGAACTAGCTACCCGTAACTAAACGTATACGCATACTATAATTGATGTGCATGAACGGCGACACGCGAGCACAGCCGTTCTCTACCTATCTACCTACCATCTCAAATGCCTCCTCCCTACGCCCCCTCTTCGCAAACCCCAAAACCCCACCAAAAAAGAAAAAAAAGCACATGTGAAAAGTGGCCTCGGCCAGTACCCTCGCATGCAATGCAGGCTCGACGGGAGTCGCCAGCTTATCCGGCTGCGGCGCGCGGGTACAGTACATAACCATAGGGCTTGTGCAACTTGAGCAATCAGTTTTCCCGCCTCGACGTGTCATATTATCTTTTTTTTCCTGTACGATTTTACGTGCCTTACACGCACATACTTACTTGCATCATACATACATACATACATGCGTACATATCTAGCCTTTTCCCCCGAAAGCAAGACGTCGCGCGGTCAGCGACGAGACGGCGGGCGGCGGAGTACGATGGAGTGAGACGCTGGAGCTGTCGTCGATAGGCTTTCTCCCCCTTTATCCTTTGCTTTTCCTTACTCTAATGACTGCTTGCTACCACCACCACCGCTGCTGCTGCTGCTGCTGCGGACAGTTCCTATTCCGTTGCTGTTTCCCGCTCGCCTCCTCTCCGACGCGCTCACCGGTTCACGTCAGCTGAAGCGGGTAATTAGATGGAACGTCACCAGGTAGGATTCCGTCACTGACACGACGCATAGGAGCGCCAAGGCAGGCAGGCGGGCAGTCCTCCCTTCACCGAAAGAGAAAAAAATCACCGAGAAATCACCAAGAAATAAAGTCCCAAGACTCGTGTAGAGAAAGATGGAGTTTGATACGTTTTGATATTGAGCGCGGCGTAAGCCTCTCTACGTCGCAACCTCTCCGTCTACCTCCCCCTTCCCCGTCCCCTTTCCCTTTCTCCCCTCTATCGTGAATTTTGCTCTTGCTTGCTTGGGTTTTTACCTCGATTCCCAACGGCGGCACCTGAACGATGCCGACCTACGCCCAGAAACAACAGCTAAGCTCTTTCTCCTTTCGATTCCGAAACGTCCCCCGGAAAAAAAAGAAATCTCGTCGAGGACTTTCTCAAAGTCGGAGCCGAGTTTCTCTTCGGTATTTGCATCTGCGGCTCGAGCCCCGGTCATTATAAAGTAATATAGTACATTCATTCGAAGAAATAAAAAATGTTCATGTCCCCAACTGATGAAAGGCTCCTCTCGATCCCCCTGAACACCTGGGCATAATTGGGACAAGTTTGAGTTTGAAGTGACATGTACGTCTGTTTAGCCGCTATATTCGGCGTGCTGATCACGGCTCTGGAGGGTTTGCCGTTGTATATAGCGAGGCGACACTAAAAGAAGTACGGATAGTAAGTAGTGTAGTGTAACCGTTCGGTCTAAACATGCTTAACACGACCGCTCTTCGGAATTGAACACTTCGAAGCATCCGAGATGCGCGGCCATCGTTAGAAACGGACCGATGAACCTAGAAGCAGACTTGGTCGTGCCGCGGTATGCTACCGGAAATAAATACCCGAAATCATCTCATAAGGCATGTCAAGAAACTCGATGAAGCCCCTATGTGAAAAAATTAATCATTTAAGCTCGTCGACTCATAGCAACATTAGCCCCTGCGGACGCCAGATCTTGTTTGCCGCTAGCAGTTCGGCCGGCCACGCGAGGAAGGTTGCTGCCACCCGTCGTTGCAGATGTCCCTGCGCTAGTTCGCTTCGTACCGGCCGTGCTTGCGAGACCCGTAAAGGCAGAAGTCCGTCTTGCTCCTCCTCCACCCGGCTTCAAAGGACTGACATTCGACTCTCTCGGGCGCATGGACGGGCCGCTCTTGCCGCCTGCTGGAGGTTCCGGCAGAGGTCGCGGAGCCGAAACCGTATTGTGGCGCTTGACCGGCGAAGCCTCACGTGCCCTAGGGACGGGGACCGAGGTCTTCTGACCGGTGATAAACTCGTGACGAATAGCCTCCTCAGGTTTAAGACGGCGATCTGGATCCCATCGTAAGCATCGAGCGAGGAAGTCAAGGAATGGCTCGTCGTCGCATTTGATGGCTTGCTGAAGAGTCTTCGAGGATGGTCGGCGCCTTCTGCCTTTGGAGGATACAGTCAAACGGGGCTTGCCCATAGAGTCAAAGAAGAGCTTCTTCCTCGTGCTCTTTTCGATGAGATGCTTCTCAGGTGGGCCAAATACTTCCATGATACATGCCAGCTGTTCCTGCTCATTCTCCCCAGGGAATATAGGGACGCCAGTGAATAGTTCAGCGAGAATACACCCCAAACTCCACATATCGATTGGTAAGCCGTAAGTCATTCCCAGAATGACTTCGGGTGATCGATAGAACCGGGACTGGATATAAGTGTAAACCTTTTCGTTCTCAAAACAACTTGAACCGAAGTCGATAACCTTGATCTCGGAATGCATAGGATGCCGGACCAAAATGTTCTCCGGTTTAAGATCACAGTGAATCACCTTGTGCTGTTTAAGCAGATTGAGTGAGCTGAGCATCTGCTTGGTGAATCTTCGGATAAGTTTGAGAGAAAACCCGCGGAAGGCGTTGGACTTGATGAACTCGTAGAGATTCATGTCAAGAAGCTCGGTCGATATACAGAGATGTCCTCGGAAATAGAAACTATGGGTGAAGTTGACCATGCTGTGTTTATTATGAGGGTCCTGCAAGTCATTGTTAGCAAGATCCATCGCCTAAACGAATATTTACTTACCCATTCGCGAAGCTTTTGTAGAATGTTGACTTCGACAAGAGCTTGCTGGTGGAACCTCTTCTTGTTTCGGATTATCTTTACGGCAACAAGCACACCGGTTTTGTGGTCTATACACCTCACCACCTGGCCAAAACTGCCTTTCCCGAGGACATCAACAATCTCGTAACGATAGGCGAGATGATCACCTGGTACAATCGTATAGTCACCGCGCTCATCGTCGTAACCGTAGTTTGGTAGTTTCGACTCCAAATCGCCCACAACCTTGCTGGCGTTTTGAGTACCGCAGAAATAGACGTCGCTATAATCGACAATCTCGCCCCTCTCGTAAATGTTCAATATAGCTATCCGAATAGCCTCATGAGGTCCCACACGCTCCTTAGGAGTTGCCCTTCTGCGGAGCGCATCTAGCGTTCGAGCCGCCATTTCCGTCTCTTTCCTCCTCAAGGCTAACTTCTTCATCTCATCCTCAGCGACCAGATCGTCTTTATCCAGATCAGCAGTATAGGGATCGTGGCGTTTAATCGAAGCTGCTGACGGTCTCGGGCGAATCATCTTCTGCATAGATGTATTCCGTGACTGTGTTGAAGTCTCGATCATCGAGTTGTTGCCCACGTCTTCCTTGGAGCTTGTCCATGTCTCCGTACGACTCTTCTGAGTAAACATAGTATTCAGGCTAGATGCGGAACTCTTCCTGCGCCTTGTTTCTAGATACGTCCCTGCGGGTTTAGCGGTATGGCTTGGACTGGACGACTTCATCGAGTTGAGGTTCATTGATGCTGCTACTGGTATCCTTGGAGGTGGCATACTTTCTTGTCGGTGCTTCTCGGCAGCCTTGTCAATAGAACTGTTAGAAGCATGATGACTACTCTTCGAGTTACTTCTTTTCCAGGACAAGCTCAACTTTCTCCTCAAGTTGCTCATCGAGGACGGTGTCGGAGGCTCTTCAGGGCTTTGCTCAGCCGGAGGAGTTTTATTAGCTGGTTTCGCTAATTTCGGCGCACGAGGACCAGAGGGTTTTTGCTGAGGTCTCGCCTCAACGTTTGTGTCAACTACAAGCGTGTTGTTGATATCCCCGACTGTTTTAGACTTGGTTAACTGGCTGCCAAATGAATTGCTGCCCTTAGGAACGGATGATGACAGGAAAGGCGAGCCGGAGACTTTTAGTGTTTTCTTCTTAGATGCTGCACCAAGTGGCGATTCAGACGAGCTCGTTTCAATTTCCCTACTGGGACTTTCTATCCGGCTACTATGATGGACAGAGCTATTGCTCCGAAGGACCGTCTTTTCGGGATCTCTGTCCGCACGTCCTCTGAAAAAGAATGAGCTCTTGGATGCAGTCATGGGCGTTGTAGGCGTTTTAGCAATAGTCCTCGAGAGCGGCGGGCTCAATTTACCACCGACCTCGCCTTGATCCCTTAGAGCCGCGATCTTTGCCTCCGTAGGCATGCTCAACGGACCAACACTCATCGGCGGAAGTCGTAGTGGCTGCAGATTCTTCTTGGATTGAGACACGTTGATTTTCTGCTCGACATCGGAGGTAGGACCAGCAAAGGTCTTCCGTGGACCACGTCTTCGTTCGCTTGGTTTCCGCTGGGTCTTTTTCGTAGGCTCCTGAGACGGTGTACCTGAAGGTGTACCGGTGGAATTGCTACGGATACTACTAGAATCCAACGTATAATTCGATTTCCGTTTCTCGAGGAAAGATAGCTCTGCTGGCGAGTCCTTGGGTGATTCGTAAACTTTGGGAATCGCAGGTACAGGTGGTACATCTTCATCATCTTCGGCGGTAGGAGGGTTGTGGAGGTTCAGCGCCTTGGGGGCGGGAAGCCTTGACGTTGGACCTCCTTGGGATAAGGTACGTTGTATCGAACCCGTTGAAGTTCGTTGCGTGTTGAAACTAGTTGTCGAACCAACCGACAAGCCTGAGCTGTAGGATTTCCTATTAGTGACTTCTGGGGTTGTTCTTAAAGACGAAGGAGTGGATGTCTTTCGAGGAATCATGGAAGGAGAGCGTGAGCTAGGGCGAACATCAAGAGGCGGAGGCGGCGCATTTGTTATCTGCGGCACGCTCTGACCTGGATGTATCGACATACGCTTCATCCGTTGTGCGTCAGTGGGTGAGATGGTCCTAGCACCAAGCCCAGTGGCATGAGAAGTGTGAGTATTGGGCATTACAGATATCCTTCTTGCAGAATTTGGTGTAGAGCCTTTACCAGCTCCCCTCGGCGACCTTGGGAACGCAGTCGAGGTCCGATTTTGGTCCGGGGCGAGGCTGGTGTTACTACTGTTCATAGTAGCGAAGTTTGCTGATATCCTAGGTGCGGGCTGTATCGAGCGGGCTTTCGTAGCTCGCGAAGCCGGAATGGGTCCCCTGCCATCACCAGACTGCCCGGCAGAAGCATCAATCGAAGTTCGAGCCGACTCAATGCCGCCCTTGTCAGGGGCGTTTGATATCAAACTCGGCCGTCGTTTCTGAACCCTAGTTCCGTAATCAGCATCAATAACCCCCGGGCCGATCGATTTCCTTGGAGGTTTGCCAATGTTGGTATTAGAAACCGGAGGATAATGACTCTGACGTCGATTCCTCATCGCAGCTGGCGCAGTCGGCGCGTCGATTATACTAGAAGATACAGACACAGTAGACCCGTTGCTAACCTGTCGACTTGATGTGCTAGGTCTCCTCAGTATGGAAGCCGATCTGGACGGTCTGGTGCCTGTGTTGGGGATGGGATTCGGTTGGGTCCCCGAACGGTTGGCGCCATTATTGCCGGCACCCGAAGATTGTCCACCCATGATGTCTAGCGACGTCTCGTCAAGAATACTTCCCTGACCGGATGGCGAAGGAAACTGGGTCAGTTTAAATTCGGTAGAAGCAGTTTCGAGGCTACTCTGGAGATCATCGAAGCTGACGGAAGGTAAGAATTCGAAAGAGCTTGTGGTGTTATCGTCTATATCGCTCGGGGCCCCATTCCGACCAAATGAAAACAGCGAATGGTTGTTGGACGACGATGCATGAAGCATTGGCTCGTGGTTGATTCTGTTGACCGGGTTGACGTTCTCCTTAGACCTGAACCGAAACAAATAGAGTTAGTGGTTATTACAGATCAGCTCAGTAGCGATATTAAGCATGTCTTGTATTTCGGTTATGTGGATGATGCGAAACAATCGGAAAAACGCACGATCGAGTCGGGGACTGCGCGGCTGGTCTCGGGCCAGCAGGAGCCTTATGATCCCTAATCATAAGGATTTGTCCGGCCAGATTGACGTGATTTGGATTGGCAATGGGTAGGAGAATGGGATCGGCTCGCTCGAAAAGGGTTTGCGACAAATGATATCCCAATGGAACCCCAAATTACGAAGACGAAGGCGAAAGAGAACGGAAATGCCCTAGACCCTAGACCAGGTTATGGGTTCTGGACCTAAAAGGCTTCGCGATCAATTTCTCAGTCCGGCTAAGGAGCTGAGGGCGACGATACTGCTACCGCATTCCGGGACGTAACGAAGAAAAAGCAGACTAAGAAAATTAAGCAGCAGAGTCGGCCGTAAGAAGAAGAAGAAGGAGAGACGATGGAGCAAAATGTTATTGTTGACCGACAGTGGCTGCTGTCAAATGGGAGGATCACGAAAAGGGTTGGTGGATTGTTTTCATTAAGGGAAAGAAAATAAGAGGTCGACTAGGGGCTGATCCACTTCGTTTTCCCGTACCGGTCAAGTGAGTTTACCTAAAGTTGCTAAGGTTGGTAGCTCGAAGTAGTCAAACCTCCCACTATTAGACACGTTTAGGCCGCCCGCCGTTCATCAAAAGCCTGCCCTGGGTGCCCCTAATAAGGTTGGGCTGTCAGGGGACTAGGGGGATAATCGGTACGTACCTAGCTAACTAAGGTACTTTATTTACTAGTACATGTGCAGTTGCCAATATGAAGGTGCATGTGGATGGCAAGTGCGCAAGTGTACCTGCCGGCGGTCACTTTCAATTCAAATTGACAGACAAGGGCAAGTGCCAGTGTGCCAGGTGGGATAGGTATCCGATAGTGGCGTACAGCGGGATAGCGCCACAGCACACAACCCCCTAAAGTCCTTACTTGTCCCATTATCAATCTAAATTACGACTTCAACACGTATATCAGACGGTATATGCGTACATGCATACACATGATATATTCATGACATCCGAACATTTAAATGTCTCTACACTCCCTAAGGTATCCTGATTAGCATCCATTCGAATCAAATAAACCCATCTTGTTATGTAAGCATGTGTTTATTTAACCAATCCGCCAATCCAATATGCTGAGACATGTCGTTGTTCATACGTACGAAGCTGCAGATTTGATTCAAAGAGCAAAGGCAAAAGCAAAGCAAAGCACCTAGTAGGTAAGATATGAATACATAATAAAAGAGGGGATGCAGTGTATCAGAGAAACGTTGAACGTTAAATGGTAGGTAGTATCACAAATTCGGAGCTTTTATCTTCTCATTTGATGAGAGATCTGCGGTGGACTCGATAACAGTTCTACATACTAACTTTTTTTCTTCTTTTCCGATATTATTTGATTATCTTGATATGTTGCCTACGGATTGGCTGATATTGGCTCCAGACGAGTTTCGTCTAATTCCCCCAGACCAGGTATGTTCCCTGATTCCACGCGTATCCTAGGGATGTCAAACTCAGGTGTAAGTCATTAAAGTGAGATGGTTGCCGGGTGAATCGTGAATGATGAAGGGTCGTTAATCCTACTTTATTTGTCCTCTCTAACAGAGTTGGATCGAATTCGGTACTGCTGTCTGTGTTGCAACTGTATGGATGTTTGTCTTCGGTAGCTGTAAACAACCAGGGTCACCTTGGTATACCTATCTTGATCCGCGTATTAATACTACCTAAGGCTCCTATTCTTTAAAAACACCATTCGCCCTCAATTTTCATTCCATCCCATCCCATCCCATTCCATTCCATCCATACCACCTGTCAGCAGGTCTAGTGTTTGTCCGTAAGGCATTGGATATCAAGCAACTCGGTGTTACGTAGTACAAGACGCACGAGCGATTTGCATCACCAACACGCACACGGGACGGCATGTAAGATTTAGTGCATGCCATGCCATGCCATCCATCGGCCGTCTTGACTTCGGCCTCGAATTTGGGCGCTTCTTGCTGACGCAGCTAGCCTTTAAGTGGGCGGCCAGCAACCGTATGGCCCGCATGAACACGTCCGTGGGGCCGGCCCTATCAGCCTATGAAAGTCGTGACTAGCTCCTCTCCCCCCTTTCTGGTTTGGATCAGGAACGAGTAAAAATGGGAACTGTCGCATGCCCGATGCGGAATCGAGTTGAATTGACTGGTCGAGGAAGCTTCAAGAAAGGGGTTGACCAAGTTCCAGAATTGTGACAAAGTGCAACATCACCAACCTGACACATCTAGTCCTAGATATATCATTCCTTTTACACCTTGCCAATGTTTATGTTTTCTTAATAGTTTATTCTTATTAAGCATCTCGTGCCATCGTATGTCATGTCATGTCATGCAAAGCAGCCATATGAATATGAATGTTTTCCATAATATTTATGTACGCAATTCAGCAATCCCTTGTCGACTTGGTATTACCGAATTTGTTATAATTTGCGAGATCATGGATTATATATTTGTATCTTTGCCTGTGCGTATCAACCCAACGGACTCTTTATTTTAGGTCGGAATACTAGTAGATGATAATTACGCATGCTTCTACGAATTTTAGGGTCATACATCTTCTTGTGAACCCCTTTCTACCTGCAGGAGTTAAATTCGCCTATTCGATTCGATATAAATTGCTTGAGCCAGCACCATATTTACAACCACAGTACCACGCATTACGTTGTGATACCACCGGCGAACTATGCACGTAGCTCTGAAACATATTGATTGAGCTTAATAAAAGATTTGATGAGTCACGTTGAAATTGACATGGATGGCATCATGTATGTAATTCTTCATTTTTGACATATCCTATCAAGTTGTAGAGTTGATACCCGGATATCCTGGGCTAGGCGCTTTGATATTCTAGGCACTCTATTAATTCTAGAATATACGAGTCTAGAGTTCCTTAAGCGTAAGGATTTGTGCCCGAATCCGCAGTCTGCCTTTTCGTAGAGATAGCTGGAATACCATTCATCTCTAGGCTCTGCGCCCGAGGCTATTCTGGCGAAGTTCCTATTGTGCGATTCGCCATATCTCCCACGAACTTGGTTTCCCCGGGTCCGGTCGCGGGCACAACGAAATGGACCCGGAGCGTGTCTTTCCCAGTAAGCTTAATATTGAGTTGTCGCGAACCGTGGCGCTGGTTTCCTGCCGTGATGTCGCATCGTATAAGAGTGGAGTTGTTTCCATCATTGATCCATTATCCATCACAGCAACTTATTACAGAAACAATCTCCAGATGCCCAACCAGGCAAGCCCCAACGAAGTAGCCGTGATGCCCATTCTTCGACTGCGCATACCAAATATAGACTTGCTCGCTAGGATCCGCGCTTGATTTTTCTCGAGTTGTCGTTGACCGGACATGTAACTATAAGCCGCTAGACCGAGGAACGCACCACCTCCTATATCAACGTTTGCTTGTCAGTCTTTTGGTTCAGATGTGATCGGTTGTCTGTACATAGTTGCGCTCGCTGACTAACCTACAATTCTGCATGGGGTGCAGTCGTCACCCCGGTCCTGTTTAAGGACATCGTGTATATTCTCCGGCTTGTCAAGGGCGCCGATTGATAGTCCGCTGTCCTTACTCATGGTGGAAGCTAGGTACCTAGTAGTGTATAATTGCGACAAGCCGAGCGTGTATGAAAATGTTGCAATGGTCTTTTTCTTTTTTTTCTCGAAATTTACTAAGATGCTCTCGAGTTGGTGTGGTCCGTGCGCTTTAGAAGAGACAGCACCGAAGTAGCTGCTACCAAACCCACATGTATTTCGTCCGATTCGTACGACTGTCTTCGGGGCCGTAAAACTGGAGACCTATCGGCTCTTGTTTACCTTTTCAACAACGGTAGCTCCCGTAAGAGAATAAGCTTAAAAACTTGGAATAGTTCGATACTATCAAGATTCCAAATGAACTGAGTCATGACTAGCTTAAACACAGTTGAGCAAATCCACAGCTACGTATAAGCTAGAATAGACTAAGGTACGAGTCAACGACACATGCACGATATGTCATGTAGTTAGTACCTAAGTAACCTTCACCACATATTTACCTACCTTCTCGTTCTCGTTCACGTGTGCCGGGAGGGTGTTTTCCCCATATGACAACCGTTATTTGTGTTCCATGAGATGGTACAACAGACTGCCAACACCCCTCAATGTGGCTACATGAAGGATCTTAAACGTGGCGTTCACGATGATGTAATTGCGAGCTTGAAGGACACACGTGTAACAAGTGCGAAAAGCCAGAAATTCCAGAGATTTCAACTATAACGCACTTTTATTAGTCTTAATCACGGTATTATCAAAGCTTGAAGCTACTACTTGATGCAGCCTTGGCAGCCTTTGCTTTGTTGCCCTCCATATCCACAATCTCTCCCTTCTTATTGATGACTTTGACACCACCGGTCTTGAGATCGCCGAGGGTCTGTTTCTGTGCCTGAGCCTTCGCATTCTGTGGCTTTTTGCTGTCAGTACCGCCAGTCTTCCGTATCCTTTCCTTTTCTCTCCTGCGCCTTCTGATCTTATCCTCTCGGCTCATCTCTTGTTTGGCAACAGGTAGCCCGCTCTTGGCAACCACCTCGCCCTTTTCAGCCGTGTCCTTGCTAGCTTTGTAGATCTCTTGCGGGGCCAACGTATGGTCACCACCGCTGACGCCTTGTGCAGTCGTAGGTTGAGCATCCTCCATACTGATCGTTGCCACGTCCGACACGACTGTAAGCGAGGGTGCGGCAGGCTTTGGCTTGTAGTGCCAGCTAGTGAGAGCGTCAAGACTTGCGCTGACTTCTTTCCACATCTGCTCGATCTCTTTCTCTTCCTTTTGAAGCTTCTCGTCCGCCTTGCTCACGTAGGAGTCGGGATTTGCATTCTTGACGTGTTCCTCCTCGTAGATCTCCGCGAGCGACTGCTTAGCTTTAGTATCATCAAGATCGACAAGTCCTCGTCTGGTATTGGAAGAGAACTCGGAGGCATCAGGACGTCGTTTAATGACCTCGTCAAATTCTTGCGCCAGGATACGGCGTTTGATCATGTCCTCAATGCTCTCGCTCAATTCAGCAGTAATAACCGGCACAGCTTTGCCCACATGCTCGAAGTCGAGGTCTTGGTCCAGGAGAGAGTTCTTTGGCCGGTCAGCAGCCTGAGCTTCACCAGACAACACCCATTCCCTCTTAGCTACATTCGCAGCTTCAAGTTTTCTTATCTCCTCTGCTAATTTGACTTGTCGCCTTTCATGTGCAGACCTTCTAGATTTGGGGTTGCCTGCAGAAACATCAGAAAGAGCATCGTCCGAGTCTTCTCGTTCTGATTCGTCTTCAAACAAATCTCGTCGGACGTCACCCATGGCCCGCTCGACATCGTTACTGTTTACTTCCGTCGGACGAGGCTCCCTAAATTTTCTGGGTCTGCTGTTTTTAGCCCCTTTTTGCTGTGGAGGTGCGAAGAAATCTTTATAGTAGACCTCATTAGCATTGAATTCATCACCTCCATCCATGTCGTCGGCCGCGTCTTCGTCATCGTCATCACTCTCCCCTTCTGGCGCATCCAAATCCATATCGCCAAAAGTAGGCCCACCTTCTTCATCTTCGTCTTCGTCTTCCATATCGGAATGCATCTCATCCTCGGTGCCTTTGGTAGACTTTTTGGAATCCTTCCCGTTGGTGGATGGTTTAACGGCGAATGGGTCAGTATGCCAATCTAGCTCATCGTCATCACTTGCGTGATCGACATCTGGATCTCCTCGGGCATCCGCATCCTCAAATCGCTGGGTTTGTTTGTTGAAATCATCGATAGAGAAGAAGCCGTCGTTGAGACCATTCGGGTCCTCAACTAATTCCCGAGAAGCATCTTCAGACTCATCTCCATCATCATCAACCTCATCTTCCTCGTTAACGCCGTCAAGGTCCTCTTTAATGCCATTCGTAGATAGTTCGGCGTCATCTTCAAGATCTTCGTCGCCTAAATCTTCGTCGTCATCAATATCCTGCTCGGCCTCCTCCAAGCCCTCGATCTCCGAGGCTGACTCGTCGTCAACGGAGTCAACCTCGGACATATCCTCATCTGATTCAAGAGCATCGACCTGTGCATCCCCATTGATACCGTTTACCTGAATCTCGTTCTGGTCTCCTAGTTCCTCGAGCACACCTTTCGTGTCTTGTAATGTGCTCGCGATGATTCTTCTGGCCTGTTGCCAAACCTGGCCACTCTCAAATCCATCTACGTGAAGTTTTCTAATCTTTAAGACATCGACTTTGCTTAAACCATTCTCGGCTCGTTTCCGTTTTTTACTCTCTTCCCTCTGGCGCTGTTGTTGTTCGTCGCATATTTGTCCAGCATATGCATCCAACGTCGCCTTAGCAAGTTGAAGCGAGGCGTTCGGAATCGAAGAGGCGGGCTGTAGGAAATTGTGTCGGTTGCCGGACTTTATAGCTTCGAAGAGTTCAAACATCTCTACAGCACTAGATGGTTTTGAGGAATCGGCAAAGGAAGATAAAAACCCTACGGAAGGAGCATGTGTTAATGTATGAGAGGTCGAGGACGTTGTGCTGGCGGACCCTGCCATTGCTCATTACTCGGGGGAGAAGAAAAAAAGAAGATAGGCCAACGGAAATAATTTGAAGCAGTCGTTTGCTGGATCAAGAAAAATTGACTTTAGAAAATTTCCCAGGTTCAAGGATGAGCAAGGATCCCCACATTATCTAACTTTGAGGCTACAAGGTTTTATCGATAGAGTTTTGAGCAAATGGGATTATTGTTGCCCCACAAAAGGTTGTCTCTGCCCCTCTAACGGCATCGCATCTACGTATTTTATCAATCTTAGGCATTATTTATTATTTATTACACACACCTTCACTTTGTTAACCTCGCTACGCCATATCTCAATAATGCTTGTTAGAGTTCCGCCGCCATGAACGGTGTAATAGAGGCGCTGCACATCTATGATGAGCATAAGTTAGTCCTCAGAGAAGCTATTGGGGTTGTTTCAAGCTAATAGTAGATTTAGTCGCGCGATCCTCTCTCATACTTATGCCTCTCGCCCTCTTTCCGCGAATCATCTCCTACCGCTTTATCTCGAACACCCAACTCCGAGACCCAACCTGATCTACCTATCAAATACCAATCCACCGACACTTGTATTTAGCCTCACCCATGCGAATCTACTTTACCTGGCCACCTCTTCCTCGGAAATCGAACCTCTCCTTGTCCTCGAGTTCCTTCATCGCATCATCGATGCTCTCGAAGAGTTCCTTGGCGCGCCAGTGCTAGCGCACAAGATCGAAGCAAACTACGATGTCGTTGCTCAGCTACTTACTGAGATGTGCGATGCCGGCACCATCAGTACTACCGAACCGAACGCCTTGAGAGACGTCGTTGAAGTGGAAGGTCTTTTGGGGAAACTGCTAGGTAGCATTAACCTACCTGGCAAGTCTCCAACCCTTCAAAGCACGCCGTCCCTTGCGGCCCAGAATGCGCCTGCACTACCTTGGAGGCGAGCGAACGTGCGACATACGTCGAACGAACTGTATGCCGATGTCGTAGAGACCCTCACAGTTACTCTTGCGCCATCTGGCAGACCCATTGCCGCATTTGCCAACGGTACCATCGCGTTTACATCTAAGGTATCCGGGGTACCAGATATACTTTTAAACCTAACTGGACCATCGGGGAAGCACAATTTGAAAAGCGTCATGGAGCTTCCGGTGTTTCATCCATGCGTACGCTTAAACAGATGGAAGGATAATCCAGGAGAGCTTAGCTTCATACCACCGGATGGGCGATTTATCCTTGCAGGCTACGAGGTGGATTTACTACCTTTTACAAATGGGAAGAGCGGGAATTTCAACTCGAACAGCCTGAGGCTCCCGGTGAACATAGAGGTTAAGACGGGGTTGGGATTAACTGGTTCCGATTTCGAGGTGCGGCTCAACATCAACAGGAACTTTGGACCCTCTAATTCCTCGATATCTGGATCTTCCGGTAGGGGAGGAGGTCCAGGTGGAAGAGGTTTTGGTGGGCCACATTCTGGTTCGGCCGCGGCACCATTATTGCAAGACCTTATCGTTTCGGTACCGTTACCTTCTGAGGTTAGAAACCTCCTAGACATTCGGCCGAGCAAAGGAGACGCTAGTTTCAACCCAGGGGATAAAGTGTTAGAATGGGCTATACCCACGAAAGAGCTTTCATCTGGGACATCATACTATGGTCTTCGATGCACAGTACAGGGACCTCTGGCTGAAAACCAAGAGGACTCAGATCCTAATGGATTTGGCTTCGGTAAGGAATACACTTACGACGAGCCGTACCAAAGCAGCGCAGATGTGAAGGCCAAAAAGAACGAAGGAAGCTCCGAGGACGAGAAAGATGCAAAGAAAATAGCCCAGAATAAGATTCTGATGCCAAGTTCTACATCTGTTAGTTTCTCGGTCAAGGGGTGGTTATCAAGCGGAATCAAGGTCGAGAGCATCCAAATCGACGCAAGGAAAAGTCGTGGCATTGGCGAGGGAATAAAGCCATATAAAGGGGTAAAGTACCTTACTATCAGTAAGGGAGGCGTCGAGATTAGATGTTGAACACTGCATTTGCGTTTTACGCGCAACAGACGTTACATTTTGGCGTTGGAGTACCTACATGTCTGCATTGCATGATTGGCGTTAGGCATGATACACTTGCTAGAGCTACGGACATTACCACACATAGATCAGCAGGGTGAGAGCTACCAATTGAATGATTATACGGGCTCCAATAGGTCTACCTGACCCAACTCACGCATCTACTTGAATTTGGTGAAGATATGATAAATATAAGAGTTCGATCTCTTTAGAAGTCATTTCTAACGGTTACGTTCGGATGTACATGGGTACCTTACGTCCGTCCGGGGAAGGATGTGGGGGAATATCTGCTGACAAGGGAGAGGGCGGGCCGAGGTAGCTCCCCATACCTACCAAGAGCTGCAAGAGCTGCAAGAGTCATCGAAGCTTCTTCCTTTCACCTTTTTAAAACATCCATTCCCTTAACCCGAAGTGCTTTCTACATCTAACATATTCTATTCTAGTTTCCAAACCTTTCGGTGTAGAATATAATCGATGACCGTGAGAATTGACTTCCATCGCGCAAACGTAGCTTGTCTACACAATCCACAGCGATGAGCTCGCTCTTAACCCCGATGCGCCAGTACGCCCGCACAGTTTGCGCGGTATGTCGCCGGCTCGGTTCTTCCGACTTCCAAGCTCCCACGCCACTCCCTGTATCTCGAATTGGACGTCGAAATTATGCTTCGACGAAGGGGAGAAGGCCGCGGACAGCTATCTTCTTTCCAGGTCAGCGGATTCCAATGGACCACTTCGACACTTGAACTGACTAGCTGCTGCTGCTACAGGCCAAGGAGTTCAGAAAGTCGGGATGCTTACCCCTTGGCTGGAAGCCTTTCCGCGCCAGGTCGCACGTATCATGGACGAGATTGACAGCTACATGGGATACAAGCTGTCCGACATAATACAAGACGGACCCAGCCGGGTGCTAACCGCAACACCGAACGCCCAGCCCGCGATCATGGCGACCTCGATCCTTATCCTCCGCATCCTCGAGAGCGAATTCAACTTTGATATTTCCAAACGAGTAGACGTGTCTCTCGGACATTCGTTAGGCGAATTCGCAGCTCTGGTCGCGGCTGGCGTGCTGGAGTTCGAGGACGCCTTGTACATGGTGCGCCGGCGCGCGGAGGCTATGGCGGAGGCTACCCGCCGGGCCAAAGAGAAATATGGCGGCGAGTACGGAATGGTGGCCATTGTTACTGAATCCGAGTATCTCAACTCCCTCATCGAGGCTATAGACGAGTTCGTCGGGTACCGCAGCGCGGGCGCAAGGGGCGAGAGCGCCGAATCGATGAAGCCGATCGACCAAGTACTCATCGCGAACGTGAATAGCAAGAACCAAATCGTGCTGAGCGGGAGCGTACAGAGGATAAAGGAGCTAGTGGCTCACGTCCGCCAGTTCCTAGGTCATGACCCGAGAGCGGTCCGGTTAAATAGCGACAGCCCGTTCCACAGCCCCATCATGCGGCCGGCTGTCAATGTGATGCGGGAACTCGCCTCGGGAAAGAGCAGAGTAAGGGGCCATGAAAACGAGGATATCATTACCTTCCCGGGCCGGCTGGAGTGTGTGAGTAACGTGACAGCCCGGCCATTCGGAAGCGCAGCGGAAGTTAAAGAGTTATTGGCGCGGCAATGCCTCGAGACGGTTAGGTGGTGGGATAGCATCAGATATCTTGACCAAGAACAGAAGGTAAGAAGGTGGATAGGTATCGGCCCCGGAAAAGTGGGAAGGAATCTGGTAGGCAAGGAGGTCGGTATGCGCGGCACGGATTCGGTTAAGGGCGGCGGTGTTTGGGCTATCACGGATCCGATAGAGATCGAGGACGTTCTGAAAGGGTTAGAGAAAACAGAATTTCTGCAGGAGGACGAGGAATAGCCCCTTCGAAGTACTAGACCGGGATGCTGGGTTACATAGTAAGGGGGCTTTACTGTACGATGTGAACCTTGATATTTGTTAAGCCTCCCGAAATGTTTGGTATCATTTTTTAGATATGATGCTAGCTACGGCACTATAGAAACGGCGTCTTTAACAATATTTCATTGCTGTTTAAACAATTTAAAATAACTGGGCTCATATCATGTCATTCAATACTTGTTCATCTAACTACGCTTAAATTTAAGGGCATCGCTAGACCCCTGATTCACCCAGTGCTGAATAGTGGGGCGAGATAACTTGAAGCTCGCTATCGATAGAGCTTCAATCCTCAACTTTCGTTTCGTCACTCAGTTTGATTCAAGTTTCCATTCTCCGTCTTCACCAAAACCAGCGCGCACATAGCATAAAGCCAGCAGCGCATGTCACAATGGCCGCCGGAATACCCTCTATAGCCTGCCTAGGCGTCATAGGGCGAAATGTACGTTCCTATATCTCCTTCCCCTTTTCTTACTTCTCCTTAACTCTCCATCCACAATCCCCAATCCCACCTCACCTTACACCCCCTTCCTTTCCCACCCTCACATCCCTAGGTATCAAAACCTATACCTGCGACCTAGAGTCCATAACCTGCAACCCACCAGCCCTGCTAACCTACCGCGAAATCCCGCAGAACAACCCCCTCCACATAACCATCTTCCCCTCCTACGACGCCGCGACCAACAAACGCGCCCCGCTGCGCACGCCCCTGCAGTTCTCGCTGCTGCTCTCCAGCACCCTCGACGTGTTCGAGGCGCGCCGCCGCGCCAGCAACCCCGGCTCCACGACCTCGGCGGCGGCCGGCGGCTCCAGCGCGGCCCCCATCGTCACCGGCGACTTCGGGCTGCTGCACGCCGTCGACGAGCGCCTGGCCGCCTACGGCTTCGAGACCAACACCGGCGTCAAGTTCGTCGCCGTCGTCGACATGCGCGGCCGCTTCTTCGCGCCCGGCGGCTCTTCTGGCGCTGGTATGGGGATGGGGGGAGCGGGCAGCGCCGCCGCCGATCGCACGATGAGCTTGGGCGCGGCGGGCGCGGGCGTGAGGGCCGGCGTTGGACTTAGGGAGCAGGAGCTTAGGGTCGTGTTCCGCGCGGTCCAGACCGCGTACGTGCGCTTGCTGCAGAACCCGTTTTATGACCCCGATGAGCACGCGCCGCTGCTGCCGGCGGGTGGCGGGGGGAAGAGGATCACGAGTCGCAAGTTTGCGGAGGAGATGAGGAGGATTGGGGAGGGGTGGGCGCCGGGGGTGACGAATTTGTAGAGGGAGAAGGGGGGATAGGAAAGGAGAAAGGGAAAGAGAGAAATCGGGAAGATTGTGTGGAGGTTGAGTAGGTAAGAGTAAGGAGCGGTTACGGGAGAGATTAGAGGGTCTTGATTTACTTTTAACGTGTATGCATACGTAGACGGCGTCACGGGCTGGCATAGAGCACGGAGTCTAGGGTCTAGGTGTTTATATCCATGGAAATGTCACGTGTATGTTATTTTCATTCATACAGGTTTATTTGCGCAATCGCGTGCGTGCTCTACCTAGCTATGGTACAGCCATCCCATCCTTCGTTATCAAGCACTCTTTTTCTGATCACCTTCGTCTGAGAAGGCCTTTCGCATCTGCTCGATTCGCAGTCGCTGCAGGCCAGCTGGCTCCTCGAGCTCTACGGATGGTCCCACGCTGCCGTCGCTTCCTCTGAAAGACTTCATGCTGGGCCACGGCCGAGGCTTCGACGCCGGGGAGTGCTCCCAGTGCCGCGCTTCTGCTGGAAGCGGCTGCCACCAGTCCCCCGTGCGGGCGTGCCACCGGGCGCCGCACAGCTCCCAGAGGCGGCTGGTCGCGCGCTTGTACGCGAACCGCTCGTCCTCGCCCGTGAACGCGCCCGTGTTGCTGAAGTCTACCTTGGACTTCTGCTCCACGCCGAAGTCGGAGTCCTGGTCCGGGTCGTAGTCCGTGTTGTTCGAGTCGGCATAGGAAGATATGTTAGGTCTGAATGGCGACATCGTGTCCTGGTAGGCTTCGGCGATGGTCTCGGAGTGCATGGCGTCGTCGTCGACCCGTTCGCCTCCTTGGGCGCCTTGCTTTGCGGGCGAGGGGGATGGGGCGGCCTTGGTTTCCGGGAAGAAGAGGTCGTCGGGGCCGGCTTCGGCCCGCACGAGGAGCTTGCAGCGTGCTTCGTATAGTGCGTCCAGAAGCGTGATGAGACGCCTAGCCTCGTTCTTCTTAAGGACGGATAGGGTTGGGATGTCATCGATGATGAAGGTGTGGAAGGTCGAGGCCATCGTGATGTAATCGGCTGGTCCAAATGTGGATACCAGGTCGTGGAAATTCCACCAGACGGTCCCGTCATACTGATGCGGGATCGTGATGGTTCGGCCGTAAATAGTCAGTGTGGAGGATTCCCAAGGAACCCCTCCGTTGCTAGAGGTTGAGGCTAGGTTCTTCAATGTTTCTACCCATACGGTTTTATCTGCCTCACCAATGATGAAGTAATTCTTCGGCGTTGTGAGTGAAACACCTGGTTCATCAATCTCTCGAGTGTCTACACCGAAGCTGGAAGTCACTTGAACGGTGGTACCTGATAAATCATCGGACGTAGTATCTTCAGCAACAGCTTTGGTGTACTGGTTTGATGATTCGCCGACTTCGCGACGTCTCCAGTCCTTACCGCCTTCCATGTTCCAGAACTCGCATCTCGCCTTCAAGACTTCAAGGAACGATGCGAAGTCGCTGGTAGAGCCGAATAGTTCTCCTTTGTCGCGAGTCTTTCGAAGTCCTAAGGCTCGACTTATTAGACCACTAGTCGTAGGAGGGACGTAGTCGATGCCGGTGGCCTTCTCTAGTTCTTCGGGCATACGGTTCGAGGAGGCAACAAGGACACCGCCTAGCTGGAAGAAAGCAATGAATAGGTTACTGAGGATCTTGCTCGCTGCTTTGTCTGGTAACTGGAATTCGTCCAGGAAGAGAATAGGCGATTTTTCAACCATGTCCTTGGCCATCCATAGTAGGGAATACTCCTGATCATCAGGGTCCAATTGTTGATGTGATTTGCGGTGATGCTCTAGTTGTGATAGTGTGTATAGCATGAAGGTATTGAAATGCCATCTTCTCTTTCGGCTCGTAGGCAAGCCATCGGCTAGAAGATCGATGAGCATCGACTTGCCGGTACCTACCTCACCCGACAGAAACAGGCCCTGGGGAGAATCTATTTGAATGGCTTCTTCATGACTTGTTAGGGTTCTGACTAAGGCTAGAGTATCTCTGCGCTCGTTACGTCTGGAGAACTGGGCGAAAAGAGGATTGCGCCAGATTGGATGACTCTCGACTGCGAGAGTGCGCGATCCATCTTCATCATCCTTGTTCTTGGTGCGGTCCAATGCATCAGTAATGGCCTTCAGTCTTGTACGATACTCAGACGCAGGTGAATAGTCCTTGAGTCGATGATAGATCTTTCGAAGGTGAATTGCCAACCTATGCTGACCAGCATCAGGGTGGCAGGTTCCAGTTGCGAGCAATGATCGATACTTCACCAGGGGATCAGTGATCGCAATCGAACTGATTCCACGTCTCATCTTGAACCTTTATTATGGAGTAGGTCCTCCTCCGAGCTGTAAGTAGAATATACGGGTTTATGTGTGTAAACGTTCATAAGGCAGTTTGTCCGGAATACCTAGCCGATGAGAGATGAGAGAGATGAGATGGAAGAGTCGCAAAGAAGCGCAAACCTCGGATTTCTAGTAGGGTACAAGATCAACGTGAAGTAGACCATGACCCAGATTACTAGATTCCTCAATGTTTGGTGCGTCTTGGTAGATAGACATTTCAAGGTGATTAGCTGTAGAATCTATCTTCCCCAAGATGCTAGGGAAAATGATCAGGAAAAAAGGAATAAAAATCGCAAGTAAATAAACAATGGAGATCTAGATAACCCAAAACCTGAACAATCCAATAATAAAAGACCGAAATCCAAAAGACAAGTCGTCGACACGATATTAACAATTTGAAAATGGTAGATCGAAAAGTACGTCAAACGTTGAGGTCATCGTCGAGTCGAGGCTCAAGGTAAGAGGTTGCCCCGGATTTGTTATTCTAAGTTGATTGGCTGCAGATGGGCCAACGCACGGGGCAGGTGACAACCTGCAAAGCACTTGACCCGTTCTGCCCGTTTTGTCCGTCCCTAAGCGGCAAGCACACATTGCAGATCTCACGCGAAGGGTCCTCTCATTTCTAAAACGGTCTAGCTTCAGCCGCGCTTGCGATGAACCTTAAATTTCTAGGTATGTACCTATCATAGGAATTTACTATGTGAATATACCTTTTAGCTTACCTACAGCTAATAACTGCCTGTTGCCTGCCCTGGCTACGTAGCTCCAGTGAAAGTTCCAAGGTTCCAACCCAATTCCAATGGGGAACTAGGGCCTTATGTGTCTGTGTTGCCGTGTTATTTTTTTTTTCTTCCTTTCTTTACAGGTACCCAGTCAAGGTCAACAGGACCCAATCAATTGTAGCCAAACATTGACGGCCTCGTCATTCTTTCGCGAGCGAATACCTTCACCATTCAATCCTTCATTTTCTTCACCTTCACCTTGTCACCATCTCACACCTTTTTCTATTTACCATTTTATCCACGTCCACATCCGCATCCACATCCACATTCGCATCCATCAATTTCTAAATCTCCTCACGATGAGCAAAATTTTTCCACACCAATCGACACATCGATAAAAAGCGATTTCGCTTTTCCCTTAGAAAAATTCATAATCCGATTGCATCGTTGATTCGACCGTGTACATCTAAAACCTCATACCGCATTTCTCGACATCATGTTTTCGGCTTCGCTCAGCAACGGCGTCGAAAATGCATCACCCGCCCTGACGATTACTCGCGGTAGAAGACGTCAACGTCCCTTAAGCTCGGAAAATTCGCCGCAGCAGCCAAAAGCGAAGCGACAGAGGGTTCCATTAAACGAGCAGACCTTCGTAAACCCGACTACTCCCCCAGAGACATACGAAGTCAAGTCCACGAGGACTTCTTTAGTCGAGCTGAAGCAAGATGGAATTGAGGAATCGCCCGCATCGAAACACGAGCTCAGTTTTCGATCTAAGAAAGCTCGGCCTAGCGAACGTTTTAGTAAGGGGGATGGTAGTACACTCTTAGTAGGTGCCCTTGGTCAAGAATTCTCGACTATGTCGAGTCTCAAAATATTAACGCGGTTTGTTTATTATAGTCAACCAATATCGCGTTCGATGTCAGAAAACTTCCAGCTCTTCCTGATCGATTAAAACTAGATGCTACGAGTATGTTTCCATTTTATTGTTTACCGTTAGTATATATACGTCCCCCCTATCGCTAACCTTAACCTCCATATGCAGGTCTCCAGCATGGCTCTGCCGATAGCTCCACAGGCTATGCCTTGAGTCTCTCACACACACATGCCATTGTATGGCCTTACGCGACGCCTTCCCAGTCTCCCGAATCTTTCACATTCACGCTGCCGTACCCCTCAAAACATTCTACCGATCCTCTACCCCAGGGCGCGCTCGTTCCCCCGTCTGCTTCCTCTTCCGAGCCAGGTTTGGTAGTGGTAATGCCTACTAGTGGCAAGGTTACCTATTGGGAATCGATATCGAGCGCGACGACGTTGGACTTTATGCAACAACAGCGAAATGGCATCGAAGGGTCTGTTCAGGGAATGTTCTCTGGAGAGGCAGTCATTCAGATAGTTCATGCCGAATCAGCAGCTGGCTTTATCCTTGCCTTCAGCAGTGGGCGCATGGCTTATTTGAGTGTGCGGGATACCCATGGCCGTCCAAAGGTCTCGACATTATTCTTGCGCACCAACCTTGGCCCAGCTAGCAGTGGGTTCTTCGGTAGTATCAGACATGCGCTTTCGCACTCCGCTCTCCAAGGCGATATTGCTGCCGTACGTTCCGAGCGATCTTCCAAGCAGGGCGAATGTACCGTCGTTGCTGCTACATCAAAGGGTCGGCTTCACTCGTGGAGAGTACACCGTGGAGGCCACCATGACCTTCTAGCAGAAGTTGATGCTCGTAGCGCCATCCTTGGAGCCCTCCAGCGAGTAGACAAGGTAAACGCCAGGCTACCTGCCGAGTCGCTGAAGATACTGGACTTCTGTTTTGTACCCAGAGGCCTAGATCGAAAGTACAGCGACATGAACCAGCTCTTCCAATCCCCAGAAACCGAAGATGAACAACATCTATTGCTCCTTGCATCATTATCTACTAAGCAATCATGGCGCTATACGCTTCTTGAAGTTATATTATCTACTGGCCTTTCTTCAGAGCACCCAGTAAATATTGGCATGATTAGGCCTATCTCCGCGTATTCTACTCCCCCAGATGCGCATGCTCTTGCTAAACCTCGACTATATCTCCCGCGACCGAACCTCATTGCCTTTCTCGTGTTCGATCACGCTGCCGTTGTAGCCTCGATCGCCCAGCCGCCCTTCTCACCCGAATCCCAGATCCTCGAGGATAATCATCTTCTGCCTGCATCTTTTGAGGATGTCGTCGACTTACGCACCGACCCTACGCTCGAGATTGTTGGTTCTGGAATCGAGGAGCCTAGGAGTCATGGATTCGGAGCCAGCGACGGGAGAACGCCTCGTATTAGACCTAAGAACCCAGCAGCTGTACTGATGGTTCGGGGTGCGGGTACACTACGTATTGCTTTATCAGACGTGGAACGATTCGCGAGCGAGAAACCCCCAGAGGTTACGGCTAAAACGAAACTCGAGCAAGCCGTGTTTTTTGGAGTAAAGGAGGATAACCCCCTCGTGTTCGATGTGCAGCACGGCCTCCGCTTTACAGACGCAGAGTATGGTGCCGCCGCTCTGGAATTGAGTCAAGAAATCCTCACTTCCGCTGGCAAGCACTTCTCGTCTCTGGCCGCACGAGTTGACACCAATATTAAAGAACGCGTGCAATATTTGGAGAAGATCATGTCACAAATAGCGAGCCTACGAGTTAACCTCGACCGGGTTACGAAATGGCAACTACTCTGGAATGCAGAGAAACTACACGTCGCTAATGTCCTCTGGCACAAGCACGAAGACTTCACCCACCTCCGACCCACGACTTCCAAGAAGAGCATCGTCGCCGAGATTGTCGAGTACATCCGATCCGAAGAGAAGTCGGAACCGAACGTTGCGAAAGGTGAAGTCGATGAATTGCGCCACTGGTTCATTCGTGACGTGGACCGCATGGAAATATTTATCGCCTGGGCTTACGAAGTTATAAAACATAATTCTAAGGCGAACTTAGACCAAGCATCCCTAACATGCTTGATATACGAGGCAGCAGAAGTTTATAACAGCGCGATCCGAGATGCCTTCGCCTTCCGCGTAAAGAACTTGGAACTGTATGGTTTGGCTGGTGAAAAGCTGGAGCACGGGATTATCGCTAATAACTATACTGGACTCCCGACACCTTGGACGTGCCATCCTTTCATCGCCAACAATGTGAAGCGACAAGTAGAGCTCTCTACCGAATGGGTTAAGCAGCATTGGGCAGTAGAGTCTGACAGTCAAAACGTGCTAATCCAGAGGACTCGTGAGCTTCTACCACAAATGACCGAAGTCTACCTCACTGTCGTTCAAGAGTTATCTCGATCGTACCTTTCTAGTGACGATCCCAAGAAGGCTACCGATGGCCAGAAATATGAGAGTATATATGAACAAGATCGCCACGACAAGATTGTTCTTCTTGCTCAGACGGAAAATTGGGAAGCCGGAATTAGCATTGCTGAGAATCACGAGTCCCTACCCGCTCTTGCAGAGATTCTGACCCGCGAAATCGACGGGCTACGTCACCAACTTGAGATCGGCATTCCTCCGGAACGGGTCGAGAAAATAGAGTCGAAGATGACTTCGAAGGAGGAACAGGTTCGAGAATATTTCGGAACATACGGAAAACGCTTTGCTTTCCCCTTTTACGAGTATCTCTTCACTACTTATGGGGTAGATGCTCTCCTAGAGTATGATGGCGACAAAAAGTTCAAGACGATGTATCTGCGAACGAAGCCAGAACTGGCTAAAGTCTCTTGGATCAACGATATTATCGGTGAAGAGGACATCGACCATGCTGCTGACACGCTTCTTGACCTCGGCCTAGCGCGCGAACAGCAAGTCTGGAACAAAAAGATCGAGTTGAGCCTTGGTAAGCTAGCTAGGATGGCCGAATCATCCCGACCATCTAGCAAAGCGTCGATGAGCATACAAGAAGCCAGCGTCAGCGGGACTACCGAAGACGCACGAGTAGACGCCATTGATAAGGAACTCGCGATTATCGGTGTTCAAGATGACCTTTACAACAGTCAAATTCGTCCAGTGATAAGCGTGGCACTTGAAGGGGAGGAGTTGAGCCTTGTTCAAGAGACATTCGCGCTCAAGATTCCTAAGAAGTTTAAGATCTTGTCGCAGATCTTCGAAGATGCCTTACGACGGCTCCTAGACCACGAGGCTCTAGACCCACTTACACTAATCGATCTCCTCACTCTGATTACTCTACCGCCGGAGACACGGGAGCATATGCCTGATCAGTTCTTCCAAGCTATTCTTGTAGCCCACAACGGCCTCAGCGGTGCGGAGCGTGTACAAGTCGAGCGGCTCATATGGCGACGATGTTTCCTGAGAGAAGACTGGACTCAACTTAACAACACTACCCTCAAGAACGATAACGATATCGTAGAGGTCCTTGGTCAAACAGACCTTTTCCAGTTCTACTGCATACTATATGCCAATCGTGAGTGAAAATGACCGAGATACCTGGTAGGGGGTTGATACTAACGTGAAATAGAACAAAACAGTAGCGAAAAGGGTGATTTCCGGCGGTTATCACCGTCGGAGGTTGCTGGGGTACATACCGAAACCCTTGACCGACGATTCGAGAAGATGGAGAAGAGTTACCGAGAAAAGGTACTCGAGGTGATGAAGTGGGAGGATTCTAACCTCCTCAAGCACATCGAGAAGCATCGGTTGGAACAATGGGCTAAGGAGACGCGGAAGTATGCTGAGGAGGCTGTCGACCAGCAGTACGACGAGACCACGGCAGCTGGAGCGGCACTCAACTCGCCCAGGTCCGCTACCTCAAGGAAACAACCCAAGGCGTTGGAGGACACAAACGGGCACAACGGAACACATTAAATACATGGCATCAAAATTTCGGGTCCTTCCAAGGACGTAATGCACCGGAGGAGCACTTGGAGTTGTGAAGGTTCATTTCTTGTACCATACTGCATTTGTTCGCCTGCGTTATATAATCGCCGTGAGGCAACGGGTCAAAGGAAAAGTTGGTGTGAATAAGGGGGGATCTCCGCGGAGCAACTCCTGGCGTAGAGACCAGAACAGAACACGATACCTAGGCTTTTCCACCGGACGGAGGCAAGATTGCTTGGCTACTTCTAATGACTATGCTGTTAATTTTGTAGCATTTGCTTGCCTGTGTTACTTTTTCTGTGGTGATGGTGATGTAGCTTGGAAACATCCGCCTATGACTTAGTAAGGTTTGATGAGTATGATGGTTGTAAATTATCGGCATCCTGAGTCGACGCCACTAATAATATCTAGGGTTTATACAGTTTAAGAATGATATAGCAACTAATTAACCAGAGTAGGACCAGGACAAATATTTTCTCGGAGCTTTGATACTAATTTTGTTAATTCACATTTACTTCCTCTCTTCCTTCCCGTATCACCTCGGTCGCAGAAATATACTGGCCTAAGCCAGAATACCTCCAACGCGTAAAATACGCCTCCCCGCCGTCAGGACACACTACCCCCTCTCCCGCCCCGTTACACGTCGCGTAAGCCCCAACCAGGCTCCCGACGAAGGAGCCGTCTCCACCGCTTACCAACCCAGCGGACGCCGTGCCGACGTGCACGCGCGAGTCTGGGTCTTCGGCTGCGCTGGCGGATAGGTTGTAGTGCGTCGCGTTCGCTGTGTCGATGTACAGCCTGATCGGCCCGTCGAGCCAGGCCGCCGGCACGCTGACGATGTTGGGCGGGGGTGCGTCGCCGTTGCCGGTCGCGCGAAAGCGGAGCGATAGCTGCGGGTTGGGTTCTTGTTTCTTGAGCAGTAGACGGGACGAGGACGAGGACGCGTTCGAGCTTCCCGGGAGGAGCACGACGCCCAGGTCGATGTGGTCGAACTGCGTGAGGAAAACCGTGACACCGGCCTCCTGGCCGACGTCCTGCGGCGCGAAGGACACGTCGACGCTGAACGCGAACAGCGTGTCTGTCTGCCGCCGCCCGATGAACGCCAGGCCCTGCTGCCCGGTCAGCTCCGGCGTCGTCGTCGAGTACGGCGTCCCGGTCAGGTTGTTGCGGCTCGGCACGACTTGTAGCCCCTGCGCCGTCACGGTGAACGCGCCGGCGCGCGGCACGCGCCAGTATACTAGGTTGCGCGGGATCGCTGTGCCCACCGCGAAGTCGTACTCGTCCGGGTCTGCGTTGAAGGGCCCGTCGCCGGGCACGTCGCGCGTCGCGGGGGGGAGCGTCCACCCGCTCATGGTGCCGCGCACGGGTTCGAGGACGGGCCACGCGCCCGTCTCCCAGGTTGCCGGGAAGAGTACTGCTTCCCGGCCCATTGGGTAGATGGTGAAGTCGGGCCCGCTGCGTGTCGATAGGCACATGCCCCACCAGTTCCCCGCGGAGTCTTGGAACAGGTCGCCATGTCCGACGGTCTGGAAGTACTCGTCCGTGCCGCGGTTCGTGAGGATAGGGTTGTTAGCGTAGGATTCGTACGGCCCGGTCAGCTGCTGCGAGCGCGCGATCGTGATGGAGTGGTCGAGCTCGGTGCCGCCTTCCGCGATCATCAGGTAGTACCAGCCGTCCTTCTTATACAGGTGCGGGCCCTCGGGCCACACGCCGCCCGTGCCATTCCACAGGCTGACGGGCGGCTGGCTCAGCTCGCCGGTCGAGAGGTCGAGCGACTGCAGCACCACGCCCTGCGTCGCCACGTACAGCGTGCCGTCGTCGTCCCAGAACAGGTCCGGGTCGATGCTGTCCGGGTGGAAGAGCACCGGGTCGCCCCACGCCGCATCCGTGAACGGATCTGATGTGCGGAACACCACGCCCAGGTTGCCCGTTTCCGTGCCCAGGTACTCGCACACCACCCAGAACTCGCTATCGTGGTAGCGCAGCGTCGGCGCGTACATGCCGTACTGCTGCACCGAGGTGTTCCAGCTCACGCCCGGCAGCTGCGAGTCGCGGTTCCACACGTGGCTGACGAGCTTCCAGTTTACCAGGTCCTTGGAGGCGTAGATGGGCAGCCCCGGGAAGGAGATGAAGGTCGAGGTCGCGCAGAAGAAGGTCCCGTTCACGTGCACGCACGACGGGTCCGAGTGCCAGCCCGGCAGCGCCGGGTTGAAGTAGCTGGAGTTGGCGGATGCGACCGCCGAGGATGGGGATGGGGATGGGGCTGCGGAGGTTAGGAGTGCCAGTTGGGCGGTCGCTAACCAGGGGATCTGCATCGTGTGCTAAGGGGTGCTCGTCCGGCTTGGGCGAGATGCGAATGCATTGGCGCCTGCTTGACGAGAGAGCATGCTGTAGCTGTGGTATTTATTGCTCATATTGATGGTGGAATTCACGTTACTCGGTAATGATGACCCCGACAATGTCTGGAATTCTCCGTCATAATTGCGGAGGTTGCGCATTTAGCCTGATAGTGATACGGGGGTTATACGCGTATCCCATCAGAACCGAAAATCTGGTCACTTTAGCGCCGTTTACTTTTCTAATCGATAAAGGATCGCTACCCCTGTGAAATGTACCAGGGAGAT